>OZ024829.1:26367121-26813717 GCA_964016985.1 Anodontia alba
CCATATCACACCGGATAGGTGGCAGTCGCGGGTTTGGAGAGAGTAGACGAACGCGGTTTATTTTATTAAGATTTCGGCGTTTTCGACCGCCAAAATGAGAGTCGACGAACTCGGATTAGTCGTTTTCGTTTGCCAAAAGTTCATTTTTGGCAGTCGAAACGCTGTTTCTTATCAAACTGCTCCGCATTCGTCGATTTTAGTTTTCGTTCAGGATAGCCACCCATCCGGTATGCATATACGGATGAATGATGTAAGGTAAAAGGGAGGCATTTTTTGTGACTTCCTGTATTTTGACCCCCTACCCCCACCCACTCCCCTCTCCATCCCCAATCCGCTTCTACATTCACCTCTGCAGTAAAATTCAAGGGCGGATCTAATCGGGGTTCGGGTGTCAGTCGAATCCTTCTTTGACTAAAATTTCATTTTCATGGGAAGGCCCAAACCTCTTCCACCAAAAGACTAAGAAGCTCAGTTTTATGTTCCCAAGTAAGTGATTTTCAACAAAAAGTGCAAAAATAAGGAGCAATGTAAGGCCCTTTGCCTGCAAGGCCTGTAACTCTTAAACCATAAGACTAAGAAACTCAGTTTTATGTTCCCAAGTAAGTGATTTTCATAAAAAAAATGCAAAAATAAGGAGCAATATAAGGCCCTTTGCCTGCAAGGCCTGTAACTCTTAAACCATAAGACTAAGAAACTCAGTTTTGTGTTCCCTAGTAAGTGATTTTCAACAAAGAATGCAAACATAAGGAGAAATATAAGGCCCTCTGCGTGCAAGGCCTATAACTCTTAAACCATAAGACTAAGAAACTCAATTTTGTGTTCCCTAGTAAGTGCTTTTTCAACAAAGAATGCGAAAATAATGAAAAAAATAAGGCAGGATCCAGAGTATACGTAAGGGAGATAACTCCAGATGTCCGGACAGACGGACGCTCAGGCACCTTAGCCTGTAAGGCCTGGAACTCTAAAACCGTATGTCTGAGCAACCCAATTTTGTGTTCTCTGGAAGTGATTTTAGATTTTAATGCAGCAGCGCCAGTTGCGCGTGGAGTTACGCAGTTGTAATAACATGTACGGGGACTGACTAGTATAGTATAAACATATCTTATTGCCTTTTCTTCAAATAATAGTACAAGCAATGGGGTTCCTGGAACAAATGCTAAGGAAATTTAACATCTTGTGTATTTCAAAGTAGACGAAGGCTGCAGTCTTATTTGATATGTTAAATAAGTATTTCATAGTCCAGATAGCTGGAAATATCTTATTTTGCATAACCAGCGGCTACCCCTTTCGAGATTACCAGGTGTGGAATTGCAAACAAAGAATCAACTTGAAATATCATGTCGAAATTTCGAGATAATAAGTCGAAATTTCAAGGTATTAAGTCGAAATTTCGACTTATTATCTCGAAATTTCGAGTTATTAAATCGACATTTCGATATCTTATGTCGAAATTTCGAGATAATAAGTCAAAATTTCAAGATACTAAATCGAAATTTCGAGTTATTAAGTCGAAATTTTGCGTTATTATGTCGAAATTTCGAGATGGTAAGTCGAAATTTCGAGATAACTATCAACAGAAATAAAAGTGTATGTGGCCCTAATGCCCCTTCGTACTCGAACCTTTAACGGTCGTCTTTTTTAAAATGCTATGAATTTATAGAAAATATGGTTTCAGATATCATAATGTCTGCGCTTCTTAATCGAATCCCAAAATACACCTACATGTATAATAACAAAAAGGTATTTTCTTCATCCACTCCAGTTCTTGAAAGTGGCGCGCGAAAAGATGCTTTCACTCGACTTGCATGACCATCACGCGTTTCTTTTGCAAAAATCATGTCGAGGAATGAGAGCAGAAAATGATATAAATTGACTTTAATACCACAGTGCATGTGCAGCATATTTTCAGAAGAATAAATAGTTTGTCAGAGGAGCAATAAATTTGGTGCCTTTTAAGTTTTATATTTTAGGTGTGTTTCCCATGCTTAGTCATTTTTCGCAACATATATACACAACATATGTGCCGGAGAAGATCAATTCCTACAATTTACAATAGCTTCCAGCATGGACACGATCAGTCTGCGGGTGTGCAGACTGATCAATGTCTTCACTGGCTCATGCAAAAGTATTGGGTTTTTGTAGGCAGGGCTGTAAATTAATAAAAGTTTTTGTCCCGTCATTCGGACCCCACGCATTCTCTGTAGGTGGGGCAGTAGTTACAAATGCCTACTGTCTGGTAAACAGTGCAAACCCAGGTCTGACTGCTCGGTCTGACTGCGCACTGTACATATTATTCAAAATCAGATCCGCTGCAGTTGCAGTTATAGTTGGTTGGGGGTTACCGACAGTTGCCTATTCTCGACTACACTTTTATTCGCCTGTCGTATTAATGACAGCAGACTTTTATCCGTTTCTGATCAGGGTCTGCATTGTTTTTAAATTCCCATTCCATCTGGACATACTGACCAGTAGTTAACTTAGTGAGTATAGCAGGCTGTTACATGTAGCTGGGTTTCTATTTTGCCCAGATTACATGAAAAACAACAGCGCCAGCCGTACAGCGCAGTTGGATTCGCGTTTCACAAGAGATCAGGAGGTCGCGGGTTCAATCTCGCCAGTACTAAATGTCTTTCTATGATAAAAAAATCCTTCTACCGCTGATTTAAATAGGGCAGCTGTCGGTAGCTGATGGAAAGATGGGCGCCTAGTACTGGTGAATGGCTTAGAAGGTGTTATCTTGTCCAGGAACAAGTGTGGTTAGGGTCACCGGGCTGGCCCTCTTAGCCTAGTGGATAGGAGAGTTGAATCTTAATCCAGTAGGTTTCTTACCGCTTCGGTTCGAGCCTCGCTCGGGTCATATGTAGGAAAGCCAAGTTCTGCTTACGGATTACAGGTCTTTTTTCCCCGGGTCCTCTGGTTTTCGCCCACCTTTGATGAACGATTGGCTCGATATAACTGAAATATTCTTGAAAGGGCCGTAAAACCCAAATCGAAAAGTCACCAGCCGGCTCCACTTTGTCTTAAAATGTGTTGACTGGGACGTAAAACCGCATTACAAACAATCAAATCCTACAGTGGGTCGACCAGATGTTAATTTGTCGATACACCGGTACCAAGTAGAAGACAGCAATATACAACCTACTTTCCTCACCCACCACTTTGTTCTGCATGTGTTTGTTTTCTTTTTTTCGAGGATTTCGCCCAGATAAATGAAACGCAAGTGGTCAAACGTACTTTTGCCTTACGCTAATGTAATTTTATCATAATAATGATTGCAAAAATCCTATCTTGATTTTCAAAAAATAATTGAAGTCCAGATAAGTGGCAAGAAGTCCGTTTTTACATGGATTCTGTTAGGAAAAAAAAATGATTTTGGTGCTAGACGTTTAGCAAAGTCGATCATTTAGCTTAAAATTGCAAAGAAACTACTTGCAGAACATGGCTGGCGTTGGCAGTAGTATGGCCGCTGTTGTTTTAAAGTGTCTGCAAATTCAAACAAGCGTTTATATTCATTAGCAATATCAGTGTTGCTTATCGTAGGGTAGGGTCGGGTAGAGTAGGATTAGTTAGGTGTAGGAGTGGGGTAGGGTAGGGAAGGGTATAGAAGGGGTTGGTAGGCTAGAGGTAGGATAGGGGTTGTGGTAAGGTAGGGTTGGTTTAGGGGAAGGTTAGGGGTAGCGTTAGAGTAGGGTGGGGTACGGGAAGGGTAGGGGAGCGGTAGTTAGAATAGCCTAGGGGTAGCGGTAGTTTGGATGGAGTAGGGGTAGGGTAGTGATAAGGGTTGGTAGGGTAGGGTAGAGTAGGGTAGGGTAGGGTAGGATAGGATAGGATAGGATAGGGCAGGGCAGGACAGGCAGTGCAGGGTAAGGTAGAGTAGGGTAGGGTTAGTGTTCTTATCCACAATTCTTCAACATGCTATTTTAGTCTTTTCATTCCCTGATAAATGTATATACCGCATGGCAACACACCACACATTGGATGAACGAGTTGCGTAATGCAAACTTTACGGATCGATTTGTAGCGATTCGATCCCTATGCAGTGGTATGTTACCAAACAGCGATTCGCAACGATTCGCCGCAATAGTGTTCAGAGCTGTCTCGCACAAAGCGCTCTCTGAAACAGACCTTTTCATATCAGTCAGACAAAACAAAATGGCGCTGTCAGTACCCGTTTTAAGACATTAAATGAAACTTTTTGTTTTTAAAAAAGAAATTGGCCAACTAAATAATAAGTTATTTATTCTTTTGTTATTAGATCTCTAGCGATATTTTACCAATGAACGAACATAATATTTGTGATAAAGTATTATGGTTGTTATGACTATGCCGCAGGTTTTTGTTTGTGTTGAGGTTTTACGGCCCAGTCAACCCAATATGGTCATGTCGAGCGCGGTCAGTTTACCTAACCACATGTTTACTGGGCAGGCTTAGTCCACTAAGCGGTTAACCAGTATTGTGCACATTCTTTCGCCAAAAAAAACTGACAACTGCCCTTCTTGAAACAGCGGAAGGGAGAGAATGACCGTAGAAAATATTTCATGATCAATCTCCACGAAAGAATGTTGCCGACCTCGGCGGGGGTTGAACCCGCGACCTCCTGGTCTCCAGTCGGACGGCGCATCCAACTGAGCCACCGAGGCCAGCTCTATGCCGCAGGTACGATCTTATATGTTCAGCAAGATCCCGGTAAGTGCAGCAACGCTTTGGAACTGTATTTGATCTGGTGTGGTATGGTGTGGTACATACATTTTGTCATTCTCTATTAAAATTGGTGGTAAGAAATTAACTGGTTGTCAAAGCCGATTATGTTACATAAAAACGGACAATGGTTAGTAAAATCACATACATGTAGGATCCGGTGCCAGATGATCACATTACAGCCCGTGCCACAGAAACGTCTTTTTATCAATACATCAACACCATTTATTATTATGTCACTTTTAAGGATAATCTTTCTAAGACGTTAAAGACGATTTGTTGACAAAGTATATGTTAAAATGTGTTTTTTCAAAAGAGCAAGAATCGACATTTTTGCAAATTTCTCCCTATAGTTAAATACCTTAGATGTTCAAAATTTGTATTTTTTTTTTTTTTTTCAAATAATTTTTTTGTACCTAAAATATAAATAAAAAGATTGCATTCAACTTTATAATGCTAAACAGATACCGAACAGGAGGATAAAATATCTACGAAAAATAAAAGGCCACTGGCCAAATGTCCCCCGACGTGTGAAGTGTGGGAATTATTTAGAACAAAGGACCATAGCTCCTGTAAAAATAAAAATAATGAGAGGGTAGCCCCAACACCACACGCGCATCTACAAATCATGTAGAACAAGTACGCATAGTTCGGTGGAAAACTGTCAGATGCGTTGCACCCACAAGGTAGCTATTCTTATACTAATCGGACCGGGGAAAAAAAAAGAAAAAGAAAAAAAAAAAAAAAAAAAAAAACGTCGAAAAAGTGGAAAAAGTTGATAAAAATAATGGGAGGATAACCTAAAAAGCACATGCACATCTTCAGACCATGTCAAAAACACCTGCAAAGTTTCGAAAACTTCGGTATAAAACTGTAGGAGGAGTTGCATCGTGTCACGCATAAAGTTGAAAATGTACAAAAAATGAAAGAAGATAATGACAGAATAACCCCAAAACCACATGCACATCTTCAGACCATGTAGAACAAGCTTGCATAGTTTCAAAATGATCTGTGAAAAGTCTAGGAGGAGTTGTGCCCACAAGATATCTATTCTGATACTAATCAGACATGGAAACATCAAAGTTGAAAAGGTAGAAAAAAGTTGATAAAAATAATAGGAGGATAACCCAAAAACCACAGGCACATCTTCAGACTATGTAGAACAAGTAAGCATAGTTTCAAAATGATCAGTGCAAGGGGTTTATAGGGGTAAACATTATTTTTATTTTTGCTCAAAAAGACAGATTGTGGGTACTCCCGAGGCGGTTCTAACGAGTACCCACAATCTATGTTTTGAGCAGAAATATTAAAAACATCAGAGTTTTTTTTTTCTGAAATGTACGGGGACTGACTATACATGTACATATTTGAATAGGCGTTTTTTTTTTGTTTTTTTTTTGTTTTTTTTTTTTCGTAATGAGTATAATAAACGCAAGAGAGACCGCCGAAGGATCGTTTCTGCCCAGTTTGCCTTAAAACGCTCGTGTGCTCTTTGGGAATATAGATCTATATGGTTGAAGCCAAAATCCTATTTTAAACATAACGATTGAGCACTTACTGTGGCAGCCATTCAAAACAGCGGATGGGCATAGAAGATGAATTGTTGGCGGAACACACAAGTCCTGCCAAATTAGTTCAGATCGCTTCATCTATTATAGAGGATATACAGGGGCGGATCCAGGTTGATTTCTGAGGGGATTCGATTTGATCTAATTAGCTTTCAAGAACTACATATTCGGACAGACGAGCCTGAGTAAACAGCATATATGTAGATCGGATACCGCAGAACGCGGCGTCCGATCAGGTTCTACAATGTTTGCTACTCATCAGGCATGTTTACGTACTCTTACAAGTAGGTATCAATGGAAAACAATCAAGTTGGCCGACCAGCACGAAAAATAACAAGAAAGGACAAAATCGCGTAGCACAGCCTTCCCGAGGCCTCAAAGAACTTAGAAGTGATAGGCAACAAACAATTAGAAGACACAACGGCACAATTGCAAAAGCATGAAATTGGTAGAACCGCACCCAAACATATTACTGCCAAGTCAGGCTTTAGAGGTTTCGAAATATTGTCGTTTTAAAGATTCCTATTTCGAAATTAGTCGTTTTTATGACAGGCGAACAAATCAGATATGGGAAAGGAAAAACACAATACAGTGTCCTATAACGAAGAAGAATATTATTTCCAAGTTTAGTTTAGGTCGCGCCAATTAACCAATTTCTCGTTATGCCTAAAATATTTCAGCTGCCATGGAACTAATTAAAATAGCCGAACAAAATATAAACCGATATTGTCTCTAGCCAACCAGAATTTCTACTAAATTTAGTACAAATGACTTCAGTGCCTCCGGTGAAGTCTTCTTTAGAAATGACCGGGGACAGGCTCTGTTGAACGCACGCATAGACGGACGGCGGACGAAAAGTAGTCGGTAACAGTCGGACTGATCAGAGCCTTATTCTCTCAATTTTGTACCCCGCCGCACAATAGTAGCGGGTTATTATTGTTTCGCGTTGGGGTCCGTCTGTCCGTCCGTCTGTCCGCCCGAGCCCATGAATGTCATATGTTAGGTAGACATGAATTGGGTACTCGCCATTTATTCCGTTAGTGTCCAAAAGAAAGTCATCCCGTCCTCCCGTCCGTCTGTCGTCCGTCCGTATGTTCGTTTCCGGACGATAACGAGTGAATATAAACGGATTTTACCAAACTTGGTATGTGTATTAGTTTTGTGGAGATCTGGTTTGGGATTGCTGTTGGGCAATTTTCGTCAATGTTTGACAGAGATCTGCCCGCAGAACTTCCGTGTTTTACTTTCAGGACAGTAACTTCAGTAAATCTCAATGGATTTTCAACAAACTTGATTTGTGCATTGATATTTTGATGGTCTGTTTTGGGATTGCTAATTGGTAAGTTTCGTCAAGTTTCGACCGGGATCTGCCCGCGAAACATCTATATTTTACTTTCAGGACAATAACTTGAGTAAATCTCAATGGAGTTTTACCAAACTTGATATGTGCATTGATATAGTAAAGATTATGCACATGGCATTGCTAAGGGGCAAATTTCGTCAAATTTTGATAGAGTTATCTCCCCGCCATGGAAGGGTATTATCATTTCACGTGTTTATTATACTACGTTAATACAAGAATGATCAGCGTTAAGGGGACTTAGTACACCTGGGCCCAGTTGTTCAAAGCATCGTTAGCTTAACGAGCTCGTTAAGGGTCATCTCGTTAACTGTTTTTGCGGATTCGATATACAATATTCTGATATTTTTTGCTGCAAAAGCTACTCACATTTTTTTCAGCCAAAAATTTCAGCATATTTGCGTATCACTCGATGTAAATTTTAACGAATTGTTAACTAATGACATCGTTAGCTTTGAACAAGTGGGCCCTGGCAGAGTCTCCGCCATCTTTTACAAGGCAGAAAACTTTTCCGACTTTTTGTTTGCTTTCTGCATATGAAACCACTTCTAAAATAGGATCTACTCTAAAAGGAAGCAAATTCTTTCCTTTTTATAATAAACTTTATTTCAGAAGGGGCGCTAAAACATTTTGATAGTAGCCTTCCTTGAAAGTGCATCCAATAGCGTTACTTTTTAGAGTACGTTGAACGCAACGTCACGGTAGCAGGAGGTCAAAGGGCGTTGCGAACGTTAATTTACGTAACGTCATTTATCTGTGTAGCAACCCGCTTCACCAGATGTCTTGAGAGTCACTGATTACTTCAAGAAAAGAAATTATTATATTATTCAATAATAAGAGAATATGCCTAAACCAGAACTCACTGAAATACACGAGGACACAACTCTACGTGGTTCCAGAAAAATAGATGAGTTTGAGACCTCCACAGATCGTGGCGAGATGGAGATTGCTATGGGACAGGAGTCCAGGGCTGATGCTGACACAAAAACGGAAGACAAATATCACCGACTAGAGGATACAATGAACAAAATTAAAAAGGAAATAAAGAAAAGCGGTCAGAGTCATTATAAGATCATCAAAGATATGCAGAAATGTTTAGCGAAGCAGGACGAAAGACAAGTAGAAGGTTTGATGAAGCTGGAAGAGCATATGAATGAGGGTATAAAAGAAATAAAAGAATACGTTAAAAGACAATTACATAGCTGTGTAACTGACCTTAAAGAGTACATTAAGGAACTTGTTGGTGACAACGAAAAGAATAATAAGGACCAAGCCGAAGGATATAATAAAGGTAATTAACACTAAAATTCTGAGTAAAAGTTTTAGCAGATGGCATTTTTATTTTTTTTTTTATTTTTCCCAGAAAATAGCATCTCATGCAAATTTTCTCCTATGGAAAAATCTGCTTGCAATATCAAAGCCAATTTTCTGTGAAAAATAAAAATAATCACCTATGTGCCAATCTGAATCTGCCCAGAGTGTGGTACATGTAACAGTTAAATAAATTTATTATTTACAACAAATTGTCTGTAATGATCTGTAAAAAAAGGAGTAAATAGTACGAGTATTTTACTTCTAGTATCATCCTATTTGATTATTGGGACATAGAAGCTTAACAGTGTTGACACAGATAAAATACGCGTTGTCTGATCAGGTTCATCCCTGTTTGCCATTCATCTAGCAGCATGTTCAGACCCAGGAAGTTTCTCATACCTCGTGACAGCAAAGGCTCAAGTTAGACTGCACTCCCGCGCATGCAGTCATGTACCTTCGCTGTCCGTTTGCATTCACATTGTGCACCAGTAACTTGAAACTCCGGCCCCATGGGACTGGAAATAGCAGGGATATAGCGGGGCTTTAATGTCGTAATTGAACCTTCGATGATCCCGGCAGTACCGTAGACATGCCGGGGTTTTAACTTCCTTGCGAGAAAGTTGAAAAAATCCTGCGTGCGTGCGTGCCTGTCTGCCTTTAACGTCAGTGTGTGGGTGCATGCCATCAAATGTCATCTCTGAAACCACTGGGCTAAATTCTATGTAGAAGTCTGATGGGACAAGTGAAAAATGTTTATCCGAAGGGTCTAGGCCATTTGTTCTTCTTCTTTACTCAACTCAAGCAGGACGTGGATTTTAGCAGGAACTTCACCTCGAAGATACAAGGCTTTAGCAGCGCTATGCAAACTGAAATGATAAAGTTCCCACTATTCCGCGATCCGTGTCGGGGTGCCGTGGTTTCCAATGACTGGTGCATTAGATATTGTGAAATATATTATATCGGTGACTTTATCATTATTCATCATTGCCTTCCCTGGACCTTTATTATTTTGCCAGCTGATACCTTTCTCATGGTTCAGGAGCAGAACCAGTGAGATTTCGGGGGCTCAGCCGTCGTCTTTTAATAAGCGGGCTAAGCACTCAAAGTGATTTTTCCGCCATGTTACACAAAGCAAACAACTTTTGTGTCGTTACAACGACGGCATTTGTTCCCAAAGATATTGCCATTAAAATGAATTTGCTGTTGTAAAGAATCCTTGATGCGCAAATGATATGTAAGAAAGACCTTGTTTTATTCTTATTTCCTCCTAGGACATATGTTTTTGGATATTTGTTAGAATCGCCTCAGTGAGGCGATTCTAACAAATATCCAAAACATATGTTTCTTAAAATTTTATTGCAATATTCTTGCATAACATCATTAACTATCACCTCTTGAGCGAAGGTTTCGTGAAATTCAAATTGTCAGTATAACACATTTTGTCGTTGTATCGAGTGTCAGTACATCACGAAAACATACCTATATAATTTTGACCCCCTTAAACCCCAATTCCATAAAGTAAAACTGGGGTTTACAGGGGTATACATTATTTTTTTTATTTCTGCTCAAAAACATAGATTGTGGGTACACGTTAGAACCGCCTCGCCGAGGCGGTTCTAACGAGTACCCACAATCTATGTTTTGAGTAGAAATATGAAAAATATCAGAGATTTTTATTTGAAAATTTTCAGTTTTTGGAGGTGAAATTTTCTATATATAGGCATGTTTTCGTAATGATAAAGAGGGTTGACTGAACATGTAAGTGCTTTACTATATACAATATCCCTATTGAAATGAAGTCTATCCTAAAAGGACACAATTAGCTCTTAGAATGGAGCCAAGAAAGTTGTGACATAATTTCCTGTCCAGAAAGAGTATGTATTCCCCTTGAAACGTCATGTTCATAGGGTGTTTTGGATACAGCTGTTAAATTTTGGATACCATAGTTATCCTACATATTCACACACTTTACTCTTTTACCTTATACTTCTAAAGTTTCAACAGATTTGTTTTACTTCTATTAATCATAGGTCTAGATAAGGGAGGGTATCCGGAAATATTTTTCTTATTTCTCCACGAAAACATATGTTGTGGATACTCATTAGAAGCGCCTTGGCGAGGTGCTTCTAATGAGTACCCACAACATATGTTTTCGTGGAGAAATAAGAAAAATATCAATACCTTTTGATTGAAAAAAGCGCCTTAACTAGTGCTATGATAAATGTGCCTAAATTTGCTGGCTGACTGACAAACATTGTGGACCCTGATCAGACGCAGCAATGTGCCGTAAGATCTGGGTCTACCTTCTTTGTTTAGGCCTGTCTGTCCGAGTACTTTGGAAATTTGCGGTAATTTGATCACATCGACATTCCCGTCCCTTCTCAGAAGTATTCATCTCCCTATTAACTAAATTTGATCTGTCCCTCCGGTACAGCTCAAACAGAAACTGACAACTGTCGTTCTTGAATCAGCGGAAGGGAGAGAATGGCGTAGAAAATATTTCATGGTCAATCTCCGCGAACGAGTATTGCCGATCCCCCGGGGGTAAAACCCGCAACCTTCTGATCACAAATCGGACGTGCATCCAATTGATTCACCGAGGCCAGTGTGTGTGTGTGTGTGTGTGTGTGTGTGTGTGTGTGTGTGTGCGTGTGTGTGTTAAAGGAAATAAAGCTTGGTACGTCAAGTGAACATCACGAAAACATGCCTATATAATTTTGACCCCCTCAAACCACACTTTTATATAGTAAAACTGGGGTTTACAGGGGTATACATTATTTTTCTTATTTCTGCTCAAAAACATAGATTGTGGGTACGCGTTAGAACCGCCTCGGCGAGGCGGTTCTAACGAGTACACACAATCTATGTTCTGAGCAGAAATATGAAAAATATCAGAGTTTTTTATCTGAAAATTTTCAGTTTTTGGAGGTGAAATTTTCTATATATTTGAATAGGCGTGTTTTCGTAATGATCTGTAAGCGACGATTTACATTAAATGCTGTCTTATTCTCTCTCAGAAATAATATAATAAATTGAAGTGCCATGTGCCACAAATTTGCTATGCACTTGTTATGGTAAAAGTAGTGAAGTTACTTTCGGCCAGGTGATTTACTGTCTGGACTGACGTTCTCGTTTTATACACTGACCCAAAATAGAAATGTAGCAGTTTTAACTCAAAGAGAAATAAAACTAAAACATTATTTCTTTCTCTTGCAATACAAAATCTATTCATATTGGTTCACAATTTCTTGCATACCGTTTAAGCCTGTGCTTTTTTTAGAGGGCGTACAGAACCTCGCAGACTACAGTGTTGCATATAAAAAGAATTAGTAAAAACAAAAAGTCTCCGATTCTTGTTATTTTGTGTGGTCTTTTTCCCAAAGGCATCCTTTAAGTGTGTGTGTGTGTGTGTTTATTATTATTAATATTATTATTATTATTATTATTTTACTTCACTACAGCTGGTGATCAGTGCTGTGTAGTGACACTAAAACGTCTTCGTACTTTACCATAGTGAAGACGATATTTCTTTACCCTTTCGGATCATTGAGCCCATTCTGGTTGCTTTGAAAATCAAAACCCGCTTAAACCGGTGCTAGGGGGTGGAAGGGGGTGGCGGCGTATGCAACCTTACAAACCACACTGTTGCATATGAAGAGACTGAATAAAACCTGGTCCGATTATTGTGTGTGTTCTTTGTTTCCAAATGCAACCTTTTAGATTTTTATTTATATTGAGGTATAGATAGTTCAGATATACAAGTGCAGCAGACGATATTTAGATTTATTTTGTATATGTTTTTCAGAGAAAATAATGCTCTGCATTTCAGACGATTGACATGAAATGCAAGGTTTTATTTTTTGAAAAATAATAGAAGAAAATAGAATGTCGTCTACTTCACTTTTGCCTAACACTTTAATGGTTAAATTAGTGAGGTTTCCGCCTTGCGAATTAATGTCTGAACTGACGTCATTGCTGTAGTGTTTACAGTGCTGTAGGCAAGATTGCAGATCGCCTGTGCAAGGTTTAGGCTGCACCGGAGTCTAAACATTGCTTCGTCTTTGTTATTGAAGGGTCTTTTATTGTTTGCAATGGTGCCTCTTACTGTATTGACTACTGCAAATGATGTGTGTGTGCGTGCGTGCGTGCGTGCGTGTCTACTGTTGTGTTGTTGATAATATTTGGTTATTCTATTGTTCTCAATTTAGGAACGGATACCAAAACCACTGCTAATGGTAACCCAAGTGGACTAACTGGTGAACAAAGTCAGGAAAGGATAGAGTTACTTGGAGCCAAGAATAAAGTGATAGACGGAGACCAAAACAATGGTGAAATGCAAGTAAAGAAAACAACAGCACATACCATGGAAGAATCAGATGAAAAGGGATTAAAATCCGATGGAAAACTGGTCGAGCTGACCAACAGCGAGAGCAATAATGACAGCAAGACAGACAGCGATCTTCCAGAGCACAGCACTGTGGAAGCAACAGACCATGATAACAAACCTACCGATGCAGTGCAAGATACGGCTGACGATGAAATGTTGATCTACGCCAATGCATCTAAGGCAAAGAAAAGAAGGATCCGACGGAAAAGGGCAGAGGAAAGAATAAGGTTAAAGGAGGAAACGAGGAGAGCAAGAACAGAAGAAAGATTAAAACAACAAGCTGAAGAAGATGCAAGGAAACAAATAGTTCCTTATGTGGGTAATTCAACTGGCTGGATAAGCAATATGAATACATCCAGTAAGGTATGTTTAAGAAATCAGAGGACAAGAAAGAGTATTTGGTGATAATTCCAGGATAATTTTCTCCAGTCTCCATAAAAACCATATGTTGTGTTTACTCACTGGAAGCGCCTCGCATGTATTTTTTATAAAGTAACAAGAAAAAATATCCTAGAGTTATCATCAAATACTCCTCTTAAACAAATCCTCTGGAAATCATTACGAGTTGTTGTTGATATTTGATCAACAACGTGAAATAATGTACATTCCCTCATAGAGCATATGTGTTTTGATATTTGTTAGAACCGCCTCATTGAGGCGATTCTAACAAATATCCAAGATATATGTTCTTTAAAGTATTAAATACAATATTGCATAATTTGTGACTAATTGTTATCTCTTAAGCGAAGGTTTCGTGGCAGTCAAAATGTCATTATAACGAATTTTGTCGTTGTATCGAGTGTCGGTATAAAGAGGATTGACGGTATATACTTACATAAATCTAAAGAGCTGGAATTCCGGAACTAACATCCTTGCGCAAAACTATAAAATGATCTAGTTAATTAATATTAACGACGTAACTCTGCATGACCTAATTGGAATTATAAGAAATTAATTTTATTATTTATGAGAATTTTGTCTAAGGGGTGTAAACGGCGGCGGTTCACTCATAAACTTAACATAAAATCAATCGGGCGTTATTCAGTTTGTGAGTAAGTCGCCTGTATTTTAACATCGATAAAATCCACTAAAACTGCGTGATAGACTTTAATCACTTTGAGTGAAACTCTGCCAATAGTTTTTAATAACAAATGACTAATTTTATCAAGGAGTATTTCTTACTGATTTTTTTTTATTTATTTAATTACTTATTTATTATTATTATTATATTTTTTTCCTTGGGCCGATTCAGACTGGAAAATCTAGTTCTGCTTATGCCGGTGCTAGGGGTGGGGTTGGTAGGGGCGGGCATATGCAAATTAATTACATTAATGTCATATGAAGAGTCTCAATGAAACCGAGGTTTCCTCGTACTTCGATTTAACGCATCAGTAATTAGAATAGTAATTAATATTTCCCTTTTCACTCCATTTAGCCTTTACCACTCTCTGGTTTTATTCAGCAGACTGATATTTTGTCTTCTTTTTTCCAGTCTGAATTGGCATTGCCATTTCATGCAAACTGTCTCCTAAGAAGACAATTTGCATACATGTCAAAGCATATTTTCAGGGAAAAATAAGAAAACTATTTCAAAATGGCATGTATTTAATTCATCCAGTATGCTAAACGTTATGGATTTGCCAAAAGAATAACACTTGCTTCTGCAAAACGCAGTTCTAAGAAATATAGCCTTCGCGCAAGGTAATGACTGTACTGAGAAAATTAACTGATAAAACAACGGAGCCTTTACATTGTATCTGTTCCTTGGTAGACAGATGGTCGGGAAAGGATGGGGACAGAAAGAGACCGGGTGTTACTTGACATAAACTTGAGAACCAATAGCTTGATCAACATCGCCTTATAAAACTACAGTGATCGGTTATGCAAACGATACTTAACCCTTCTCTTGCTGAACACGACATGCCCTATCTTAGCAAACGGCGTAGATCCAGATCAGTTGGCTTCTGAAAAAGCCAACTGATCTGGATCTGCACTGTTTGTCATTAAATATGTGATTTCTATCAAAAACCGGGATCAAGTAATCTGATTGGCTGGAAATTAGAAGTGGGCGTGGTATCTTAATTTATTCAGCATGACAATGGTTAAAGGGGAACTGATTTGCTTACAAGGAAGCAGCTCTGTCCAAACTCTTGCCTTCTTTCTGAAAAGAAGTACTTTAACAGAAATCAAATTCTTTCCTTTTAGAGTAGACCCATTTTCAGAAGGAACATGGTGTACAAGAAAGCCAGTAGGTAATATCCGTGTACAAAATGGTAGTTATTTCCCGAGAGTATTTCTGTTTCTCTTTCTGTTTCAGGTTTATCAAGTAGTAACTGTATCGAAAGACACAGCCAGGGATTGGTACACTCATCAGATGATATGCCTTTTGGCCCAGGTAGCTACAATTATACAACAGAAAACGGATGAAACAGCATGCAAACCAACAGTACACGTTGACACCGCCTCCAAACCAATAACAGAGGACGAAGCCGCCGCCAAACCAACAAGACAATATGATGTTTTCACCAAAGAAATAATACAGGATGAAACCGCCTCCAAAGCAACAGTACTGGGTGAAGCAGCCTCCGAACGAACAGTACAAGATGAGGCTGCCTCTGAACCAAGAGTACAGGATGAACCTGCCGTCAAAGAAATAGAAGACGATGAAGCTGCCTCCAAACCAATAGTACTGGATGAAGCAGCCTCCGAACCAACAGTACAGGATGAGGCTACCTCTGAACCAACAGTACAGGATGAACCTGCCGTCAAAGAAATAGAAGAGGATGACGCTGCCTCCAAATCAACAGTACTGGATGAAGCAGCCTCTGAACCAACAGTACAGGATGAGGCTACCTCTGAACCAACAGTACAGGATGAACCTGCCGTCAAAGAAATAGAAGAGGATGAAGCCGCCTCCAAATCAACAGTACTGAATGAAGCAGCCTTTGAACCAACAGTACAGGATGAAGCAGCCTCTGAACCAACAGTGCAGGATGAACCTGCCGTCAAAAAAATTGAAGACGATGAAGCCGCCTCCAAATCAACAGTACTGAATGAAGCAGCCTCCGAACAAACAGTACATGATGAGGCTACCTCTGAACCAGCAGTACAGGATGAACCTGCCATCAAAGAAATAGAAGAGGATAAAGCTGCCTCCAAATCAACAGTACTGGATGAAGCAGCCTCCGAACCAACAGTACAGGATGAGTCTACCTCTGAACCAACAGTACAGGATGAACCTGCCGTCAAAGATATAGAAGAGGATAAAGCTGCCTCCAAATCAACAGTACTGGATGAAGCAGCCTCCGAAACAACACTGCAGGATGAGGCTACCTCTGAACCAACAGTACAGGATGAACCTGCTGTCCAAGAAATAGACGAGGATGCAGCCGCCTCTAAATCAACAGTACTGGATGAAGCAGCCTCTGAACCAACAGTACAGGATGAACCTGCCGTAAAAGATATAGAAGAGGATAAAGCTGCCTCCAAATCAACAGTGCTGGATGAATCAGCCTCCGAACCAACAGTACAGGATGAGAATACCTCTGAACCAACAGTACAGGATGAACCTGCTGTCCAAGAAATAGAAGAGGATGCAGCCGCCTCTAAATCAACAGTACTGGATGAAGCAGCCTCCGAACCAACAGTACAGGAAGAGGCTGCCTCTGAACCAACAGTACAACATGAACCTGCCGTCAAAGAAATAGAAGAGGATGACGCTGCCTCCAAATCAACAGTACTGGATAAAGCAGCCTCTGAACCAACAGTACATGATGAGGCTACCTCTGAACCAACAGTACAGGATGAACCTGCCGTCAAAGAAATAGAAGAGGATAAAGCTGCCTCCAAATCAACAGTACTGGATGAAGCAGCCTCCAAACCAACAGTACAGGATGAGTCTACCTCTGAACCAACAGTACAGGGTGAACCTGCCGTCAAACAAATAAAAGAGGATGACGCTGCCTCCAAACCAACAGTAGAGGATGAAGCTGCCACCAAAACATTAATACAGGATGAAGTTGCGTCAAAACTGACAGCACAAGATGAGGATGCTTTAAAACCATTAATACAGGATAGTCAACTGAAATTACCATTCAGTCAGACAAAGAAAGGACATACAACGACAGAATACATACTAAAATGGTTAAGCAGGGCCGCTGTTTGTGGCTACTCCACTATTCTGTCCATCATTCACTTCATTTTGTTTTCGTTATTCATTTATAATTTTTAACAATAATCAATAATGCTCGTATAATAAGTCTTTCTTTGCCTAGAAAAAAGTTGTCTCTCTCTCTCTCTCTCTCTCTCTCTCTATATATATATATATATATATATATATATATATATATATATATATATATATATATTTTGTTGATTGATTTCAGATTTAATAATCGTGTTTAAATAGATAACTGTAGATAGTAACACTACTTCAAGTCTTGTTTTACTTTGAATTTGATTAGCGTGCTATGGATTATATAGTACATTTTTAAGGAAAACAGATATTATGCTTTCAGGGGAGATAACTCTGTCAAAACTAAGTTGCCTTCTGAACACATGTCTCCTCGAAAAGGAAAAAATTTGCTCCCACCGGGAGCAAATTCTTTTCTTTTAGAGTAGATCTGTTTTAACAGGGATCTGATGTGCAGGAAAATAAAGAGGAAATCATAAAAGTTGTCTCCTATATAAACTCTGGCGAAACAACAGCCAGGTGTATCCAACCTCATTTTTAAATTATTGATGGCATTTTCGTATTTATTAGCAGAGAGAAGATCATGCTCGGCTGAGTTGAGCATTGAAAAAGATTTATAAGTTCGGGGCGTGATATCGATGGAGAAAGCACTAATGAGAATATATACACCTGTAGATTTTTCCCTGCTTCCGCCAAGGGAGACAACTGAAATCCATGTTTGCTCTTTTACGCGTCCAAAAATGCTTAGTCTTTGTTATTGAAGGGTCTTTTATTGTTTGCAATGGTGCCTCTTACTGTATTGACTACTGCAAATGGTGTGTGCGTGCGTGTGTGCGTGCGAGTGTGTGTGTGTAAGTTCGGGGCATGATATCGATGGAGAAAGCATTAATGAGAATATATACATCTGTAGATTCTTCCCTGCTTCCGCCAAGGGAAGCAACTGAAATCCATGTTTGCTCTTTTACGCGTCCAAAAATGCGTCTACTTTAAATGAAAATAAGTGAACAAGAAACATTTTGACGGAGTTATCTCTTTTGAATGGGTATCGATTCCTTTCAAGCTATACAAGAAATATATACTCTTCTTAAAAGGGGTCTACTCTACAAGGAAATAAGGGAACAAAATCATTCTGACAGACCTGTCTCCCTTGAATGTGTATAAATTTCTCTTAAGCTATACAAAAAAAAAAAAAAAAATATGTAAATTAAGGGAAATGATACACTTTCAGGGTAGACAACTATCAGAATGGTTCTCCCTTATGAAAAGAGAACTGCACTAAAATTAAATGTAGGAGTATTTTCCTTTTATAGTTTAAAAGTTGTCTCTCTTGTGAATCAAAATATCGGAATATATACCAAGTGTAGCCATTCCCCTTGTTTTACAGTTCGTCATTTCAGAATCCAGAAATTTGTTTTAACCCTAGACCTGCTGAATTCGACATCACGAAAATATACCTATATAATGTTGATCCCCTTAAACCCCACTTCTGTATAGTAAAACTGGGGTTTACAGGGGTATACATTATTTTTCTTATTTCTGCTCAAAAACATAGATTGTGTGTACTCGTTAGAACCGCCTCGCCGAGGCGGTTCTAACATGTACCCACAATTTATGTTTTGAGCAGAAATATGAAAAATATCAGTTTTTTATCTGATTTTTTTTTCATTTTTTGGTGGTAAAATTTTCAGTATAATTGAGTAGGCATGTTTTCGTAATGATAAGCCCTACCTTTGCAAACAGTGGTGATCCGGATCAGTAGACTTGCACATGTATCAACAACCTTGATCACGTTATCTGATAGGCAGATAATTAGAAATGGGAGTGGCATCTTATTATTTTCAGCGCGGCATGGGTTAAAAGTAAATTTCCTGAATGTACTTTATTTCTGTAATTTTAAATTACACAGTATTATATTTAATCTCTCGAAATGAACTTGCTTGATTAATTGTTGGTAGTTTGTGAGCGTTTTTTTTTTTTTTTTTTTTTTTGTTTTGTTTTTGTTTTGTGTGTGTGTGTGTGTGTGTGTGTGTGTGTGTGTGTGTGTGTGTAAACGTGCGTTCGCAATACTCTTCGGAATACGCGAGGCTCGGCGATCCCTATGACCTGCCCCGCCAATGAACACTAGAACATTCATAGCAAATGATCCAACTCACGATAAAAAAGACCCACAGTGTAGTGTTGTCCGACTGTATTCTTTAAATGCATATGCGTAGCCACATATATGGGCAAGAAGCATGACTCTTTGCCTTCTCCTTCCTCTAGGACCATACTACATGTCTGCGAACACCAACGGCTCTGGTGAGACTGTGCATATGCGCATGCTCGCCTGAAACGATGCTGTTTGCCTATGCGATAAATACCCTTTTCTCATGGACTGGTTCAAATATCCATCGGCAGATCCCTCATATCTAGCACGGTACACCCATATCACACCGGATAGGCGGCAGTCGCGGTTTGGAGAGAGTATACGAACGCGGATTATTTTATTAAGATTTCGGCGTTTTCGACCGCCAAAATAAGAGTCGACGAACTCGGATTAGTCGTTTTCGATTGCCAAAAGTTCATTTTTGGCAGTCGAAACGCTGTTTCTTATCAAACTGCTCCGCATTTGTCGATTTTAGTTTTCGTTCAGGATAGCCACCTATCCGGCATGCATATACGGATGAATGATGCAAGGTAAAAGGGAGGCATTTTTTGTGACTTCCTGCATTTTGACCCCCCTACCCCCACCCACTCCCCTCTACATCCTCAATCCGCTTCTACATTCACCTCTGCAGTAAAATTCAAGGGTGGATCCAATCGGGGTTCGGGTGAGTCAGTCGAATCCCTCTTTGACTAAAATTTCATTTTCATGGGAAATTTTGGATGATACATTTAGAATTCTTTATTTACTCAGAATAATCGCACACCTAACTCTTTACCTTGTACCACCAATAACATTCGCGTCTATGTTAGTACTTGTAAATGTGTCAAAATTACTGTCGCATTTCGGATTGGTGCATCATACCGTTTTCCCCCAAATACTTACTGGGTCACTTTCAGTTGAGTTTAACCCATTGTATACTGAAAAGACTCTCCCACACAATATATTGGAAGTCCAATTAAAATTTTAGTCACGTCCGGCTATGAGATCTACATATTCTTAGAGAGAAATGGCTAAAGCATTTGCAAACAGTGAAGACCCTGATCAGACGCCGCGTTCTGTGGCGTCTGATCTGGGTCTGCACTGTTTGCCTATTACTCTTTTACAGGTCTCTCGACTACAATGGGCTCAACACTAGGTAGGTTTGCCGGCAGCTTGAATACTTGTATACAATTTGTTGGTTCCAGTCAGGTACCCTGTGTTCTATATTGTTCCAAATTCACGGTGGGTAGCCATAACGGATCCTGAGTGATCAAATCGCTCATAACGCCTCCTGCGGGATCAAGTACCGGCTCCTGCGTGGATTTTGTGTATACACACGCACAGTGACCTCTTTTCACCCTCAAAAGGAACACGCCTTGAGCTGGAAGGTAAACATTGAAATTCTTACGGGACTTAAAAGGAATTATAGTATTTATTTGCAATGTTTGTGATGTAGTATGTAAAGAAGTCTTTGCAGGAGATGATGCACAGTTGTCAGGTATCCCGATGCAAAACGATCAGTCGCACATAAAAAGCGAAATTCGTAACGTCTGTGGTCATACAACCAGTAAGAGACATACATTAATCATCAATGACATTTTTTATGTGTTCCGAATTAAAGTTTGAGAACAAATCCGAGTATTTAAACAAAATGTGTGACAATACGTAGAACGACTTCTGGGTGATTTTGGCACCAACTCCTGTGTGATTCTTCTTGTATGCTGGCACCAAATCCTGAGTGATGATGTTTATTTCGATGACCGACAGCGAAACTGGTCATGGAATAAATGGCACAGCACAATGCCCGACCGGGACTCGAACCCAGGAGCTCTCTCATACCATGCGAGCACTCGACCCAGACGATCGACCCGTAACAATTTGCTTCTGCTTAAATAGATTCGTCCCCGAATCTGCTCGGAACCGTGCAGGTATCAACAAGACGAGACTGTCCTTTGCTGCTGGCAGTCCGAGCACGGACCCACACTGAGCCACCAAATGTCACGTGGGAGAAGGGTGGGGAGCACAAGGCCCGCAAGACCTCTCGCATACCGTGCGAGCACTCCCTGTATTTTATAACAGAATAGTTATTATTTGTTTGTGTTAAGGTTTTACAGCCCATTCAACCCATTTGGGTCATGTCGAGCCCGGTCAGTTTACCTAACCACACGTTTACTGGGCAGGCTTAGTTCTCTAAGCCGTTAACCAGTATTGTGCACATTCTTTCGCCAGAAACTGACAACTGCCCTTCTTGAATCAGTGGAAGGGAGAGAATGACCGTAGAAAATATTTCATGATCAATCTCCACGAAAGAGAAAAGCTATTGATGTGAATTTTGAATTAAAAAAAAAACCTATTCAGCCCGACGAAATCTTGCTTTATCACTCAAGATGTTTTACTTAACTGTACAAGAACCTTGAGGAACATAACATCTTTTTGACTAAGGAAGTTTGCAATTACATCCTGAATTACATTAGGAAAAACGTTTCCCTAGGCCTCGAATACTACGAAGGAGCATTAGGGCCACATATACTTTTATCTCTGTTGATAAGTATCTCGAAAGTTCGACTTACTATCTCGAAATTTCGACATAATAAGTCAAAATTTCGACTTAATAACTCGAAATTTCGACTTAATAACTCGAAATTTCGACTAACTCGAAATTTCGACTTAATATCTTGAAATTTCGACTTATTGTCTTGAAATTTCGACAAAAGATCTCTGGAATAGAATTCACACCTGGTAATCTCGTAAGGGGTAGCTGCTGGTTATACACTCAAAATCTTTATGCGAGCTTCCGGCCGTGATTTATGAGACATCCAAATGTCAACAAACGGATACATTCTCCTGATTCATTGATTTTTAGTAAATTTCATAGACATACTTTGAATCAAAGCGCGGTAGGCGCTGGTGACCTGGGCATCAGAAGGCCCAGGGGCTTCAAAGCTCACCAGATTTGAAAACGTGAAACTGCATGTTCATGTTGTCCTACAGAGGTTTGCATAAACAAGATACCCAGTTTAATTTGCATCCATACTGAAACAAGATTGAACATTTGTATGCAATGATAAATGACTAGAGATCCATTTGAAAGCCTGTAAAATATATATATATATATATATATATATATATATATATATATATATATATATATATATATATATATATATATATATAATAGAAAAGTGTTCACAGTACACGGATGTCCCCGCTTTGTGGTCTATAAAACTGTGTAAACCTTGCCAAATTATCCTACGTAAATGCGAAAAATGTACTTAGTACACATTTCTAGTTAACGAAGAATCCAAAAATAATGAGAAATATAAAGTCCTTTGCCTGCAAGGACAGTAACTTTTAAACCATAAGACTAAGAAACTCAGTTATGTATTCTCTAGTAAGCGATTTTCAACAAAGAATGCAAAAATAAGGAGAAATATAAGGTTCTTTGCCTGCAAGGCCCAAACCTCTTACACCAAAAGACTAAGAAGCTCAGTTTCATGTTCCCAAGTAAGTGATTTTCAACAAAAAATGCTAAAATAAGGAGCAATGTAAGGGCCTTTGCCTGCAAGGCCTGTAACTCTTTAACCATAAGACTAAGAAACTCAGTTTTGTGTTCCCTAGTAAGTGATTTTCAACAAAGAATGCAAACATGAGGAGAAATATAAGGCCCTTTGCGTGCAAGGCCTATATAAGAGTTATAGGCCTTGCACGCAAAGGGCCTTATATTTCTCCTTATGTTTGCATTCTTTGTTGAAAATCACTTATGGTTTAAGACTAAGAAACTCAATTTTGTGTTCCCTAGTAAGTTATTTTCAAGCGAAAATAATGAAACAAAATAAGGCAGGATCCAGAGTATACGTAAGGGAGATAACTCCAGACGGCCAGATGGCCGGACAGACGGACGTTCAGGCACCTTAGCCTGCAAGGCCTGGAACTCTAAAACCGTATGTCTGAGCAACCCAATTTTGTGTTCTCTGGAAGTGATTTTAGATTTTAATGCAGCAGCGCCAGTTGCGCGTGGAGTTACGCAGTTGCAATAACATGTACGGGGACTGACAAGTTTAGTATAAACATATCTTATTGCCTTTTCTTCAAATAATAGTACAAACAATGGGGTCCCTGGAACAAATGCTAAGGAAATTTAACATCTTGTGTATTTCAAAGTAGACGAAGGCTGCAGTGCGTCTTATTTGATATAAGTATTTCATAGTCCAGATAGCTGGAAATACGAGATTACCAGGTGTGGAATTGCAAACAAAAAATCAACTTGAAATATGTCGAAATTTCGAGATAATAAGTCGAAATTTCTAGATATTAAGTCGAAATTGCGACTTACTTCGAAATTTCGAGTTATTAAGTCGACATTTCGATATCTTATGTCGAAATTTCGAGATAATAAGTCAAAATTTCAAGATATTAAGTCGAAATTTCGAGTTATTAAGTCGAAATTTTGCGTTATTATGTCGAAATTTCGACTTATTATGTCGAAATTTCGAGATGGTAAGTCGAAATTTCGAGATAACTATCAACAGAAATAAAAGTGTATGTGTCCCTAATGCTCCTTCGTACTCGAACCTTTAACGGTCGTCTTTTTTTAAAATTCTATGAATTTATGGAAAATATGGTTTCAGATATCATAATGTCTGCGCTTCTTAATCGAATCCCAAAATACACCTACATGTATAATAACAAAAAGGTATTTTCTTCATCCACTCTAGTTCTTGAAAGTGGCGCGCGAAAAGATGCTTTCACTCGACTTGCATGACCATCATGCGTTTCTTTTGCAAAAATCGTGTCGAGGAATGAGAGCAGAAAATGATATGAATTGACTTTAATACCACAGCGCGTCCCAGTCAGCATTCTACGTAAATCTATATCGGGCCGTCATCGGCCCGTCAGGGTAGCTGACGGGCCGATGATGGCCCGATACAGATTTACGTAGAATGCTAGCTGGGATGTGCAGCATATTTTCAGAAGAATAAATAGTTTGTCAGAGGATCAATAAATTTGGTGCCTTTTAAGTTTTATATTTTAGGTGTGTTTCCCATGCTTAGTCATTTTTCGCAACATATATACACAACATATGTGCCGGAGAAGATCAATTCCTACAATTTACATGTGCTTCCAGCAAGGACACGATCAGTCTGCGGGTATGCAGACTGATCAATGGCTTCACTGGCGCATGCAAAAGTATTGGGTTCTTGTAGGCAGGGCTGTAAATTAATAAAAGTCTTTGTCCCGTCATTCGGACCCCATGCATTCTCTGTAGGTGGGGCAGTAGTTACAAATGCCTACTGTCTGGTAAACAGTGCAAACCCAGGTCTGACTGCTCGGTCTGACTGCGCACTGTACACATTATTCAAAATCAGATCCGCTGCAGTTGCAGTTATAGTTGGTTGGGGGTTACCGACAGTTGCCTATTCTCGACTACACTTTTTATTCGCCAGTCGTATTAATGACAGCAGACTTTTATCCGTTTCTGATCAGGGTCTGCATTGTTTTTAAATTCCCATTCCATCTGGACATACTGACCAGTAGTTAACTTAGTGAGTATAGCAGGCTGTTACATGTAGCTGGGTTTCTATTTTGCCCAGATTACATGAAAAACAACAGCGCCAGCCGTACAGCGCAGTCGGATTCGCGTTTCACAAGAGATCAGGAGGTCGCGGGTTCAATCTCGCCAGTACTAAATGTCTTTCTATGATAAAAAAATCCTTCTACCGCTGATTTAAATAGGGCAGCTGTCGGTAGCTGATGGAAAGATGGGCGCCTAGTACTGGTGAACGCTTAGAAGGTGTTATCTTGTCCAGGAACAAGTGTGGTTAGGGTCACCGGGCTGGCCCCCTTAGCCTAGTGGATAGGAGAGTTGACTCTTAATCCAGTAGGTTTCTTACCGCTTTGGTTCGAGTCTCGCTCGGGTCATATGTGGGAAAGCCAAGTTCTGCTTACGGATTACAGGTGTTTTTTTCCCCGGGTCCTCTGATTTTCGCCCACCTTTGATGAACGATTGGCTCGATATAACTGAAATATTCTTGAAAGGGCCGTAAAACCTAAATCGAAAAAAAAGTCACCGGCCGGCTCCACTATGTCCTAAAATGTGTTGACTGGGACGTAAAACCGCATTACAAACAATCAAATCCTACAGTGGGTCGACCTGATGTTGATTTGTCGATACACCGGTACCAAGTAAAAGAACTACAGCAATATACAACCTACTTTCCACACCCACCACTTTGTTCTGCATGTGTTTGTTTTCTTTTTTTCGAGAATTTCGCCCAGATAAATGAAACGCAAGTGGTCAAACGTATTTTTGCCTTACGCTAATGTAATTTTATCATAATAATGATTGCAAAAATCCTATCTTGATTTTCAAAAAATAATTGAAGTCCAGATAAGTGGCAAGAAGTCCGTTTTTACATGGATTCTGTTAGGAAAAAAAAATGATTTTGGTGCTAGACGTTTAGCAATTCGATCATTTAGCTTAAAATTGCAAAGAAACTACTTGCAGAACATGGCTGGCGTTGGCAGTAGTATGGCCGCTGTTGTTTTAAAGTGTCTGCAAATTCAAACAAGCGTTTATATTCATTAGCAATATCAGTGTTGCTTATCGTAGGAGTAGGATCGGGTAGAGTAGGATTAGTTAGGTTTAGGAGTGGGGTAGGGTAGGGAAGGGTATAGAAGGGGTTGGTAGGCTAGAGGTAGGATAGGGGTTGTGGTAAGGTAGGGTTGGTTTAGGGGAAGGTTAGGGGTAGCGTTAGAGTAGGGTGGGGTACGGGAAGGGTAGGATAGCGGTAGTTAGAATTGCCTAGGGGTAGCGGTAGTTTGGATGGAGTAGGGGTAGGGTAGTGATAAGGGTTGGTAGGGTTAGGAGTGAGGTAAGGGTAGGATAGGATAGGATAGGACAGGACAGGACAGGACAGGGCAGGGCAGGGCAGGGCAGGGCAGGGCAGGATAGGGTAGGGTAGAGTAGGGTAGGGTTAGTATTCTTATCCACAATTCTTCAACATGCTATTTTAGTCTTTTCATTCCCTGATAAATGTATATACTGCATGGCACCACACCACACATTGGATGAACGAGTTGCGTAATGCAAACGTTACGGATCGATTTGTAGCGATTCCCTATGCTGTGGTACGTTACCTGTAATGTTTGTGTTATTATATTTTAATAACTCACAAGTCCAGACTCAAGTTCTATATTTATTAACTACGACTATATGAGAACTAACATGCAACAAACATACAGTGTAAAAAGTCTAGCGCGAATGATGCTATCTGAGAGGCACAAACTATTTTAATATACCTAAACATGTGACTGCTGCTGCGATGAGTAAGCAGGTGTATATTTGGTAATGGTAAATACTTCACATCCCCCTTTTCAAAAAAAAAAATGAAATTTTAACTCATTTTTATAAAGTTGAAAATATAAAAGAAACATGCACTAAAATGTTTGCTTCAGTGCAGCGAGACTACATGTCTCAAAGAACTGTTGTTCAGGCGTTCCCATAACATTATTTAGTATCAAGATAAAATGTCATTTGTATCAACAGAGGAGCTAATTAAGCGAACCAGCCCTGCAGTGTTTAGCTTATCGAGTTCATAAACAGTATCTGTCAGCAGCACTTAATGTCACAAGTCTTTGAAATGTAATTGCGTGTTAACAGGTTAACAGTATCTAAAATTATTTGGGAATTATCAATGTCAGCTTTTCTCCAAAACGTCTGTGTGTGTGGCCAGGTTAACCTCAGTTAGTAAACTAGGCAATGTAATCCAATATTAGTGAAGAATGCAGCTACCGTAGTTATACTAAATATAATCCAAATGTTTATGCATGAATTTTATGAATGATTTTAACACTTTCACACTTTTGATTTTAAAACAATAATTAATCCATATTAATTTCGAATACTTTATGCGTTAATCCAGCCTGTATATAACACATTAATCCAATATTTTGAACAACAGAAATTCACTGTAACACTCCAAATTAAGAAGCACTTTCATTCAGAAAATTTTCATACTTATTTACATCACATAATCCTTGTATTTTTCCGGCATTTTAACTGAACGGCCTGATTTTGTCTTATACGACGAAGATGTTGTTGTTGTTGTCGGTGTATCTGTTACCGTACCGTTTTCCCGATTTTCCCGAACGCTCTGATCTAACATTGTGTTACCGGGTTCTCGTGATAATGGTGTTGATGCCGACGTTGTTTCAGTTTCTGACCTGCTCTCCGGTACCTGATCAGACGGAAATCTTGCAGACGTTGGTCTTAAATGTCTGCGATTTCGTCTGTTTTGTTGACCATATTCGTTTTTGACAACATACGATCTCGGTGTTTGGTGTGCTTCCGTTACAGTAGCAGGTTTCCACGACTTTTCGTGCTGCATAACAATATTATCGCCAGGTTTTAGTGGTTTCAACGGTTTGCTACCACGATCATAATATCGCTTTTGTTTTTCCTGTCGGTTTCTGAAACGTTTTTTAAGGTTTTGGGGTAGTCCTTTTTGTTGAAGCAGCGGGGCTGACGTAGGTAATGTTGTTTTCAGTCTACGCGAGAACATCATTTCGGCAGGTGATAGTCCTATGTCATCGATTACTGTTGTTCTGTATGACAACATTGCCAAATATGGGTCTTTCGCTTTTTTCAACAAGTTTTTTGTTGTTTGAACCGCTCTTTCTGCTAATCCATTACTTTGCGAAAAGGTGGCTGAGGAAGTGACACAATCAAATCCATATTCTTTCGCGAAGTTCTTGAATTCTGAACTAACAAATGTACTCTGATTGTCGGAGTAAAACTGATCTGGAATTCCGTATCTTGAAAATTGACTTTTCAAATGTTTTATAACATTTTTGCTTGTCATGTTTTCCAGCAAATTTAATTCTACCCACTTCGAATATCTATCAACTATCACAAGATAATGTCTGTTGTTCAGTTCCATGATATCTGCGGAAACATGTGACCATGGTCTGTCTGGAATTATTCCAGGTATCAATGGTTCTTTTACATTTGCTCTTTGAGTTTGAGCACACACTGTACAGTTCCTTACTGTCTGTTCAACCTCAGATACCACACCTATCCAAAATAATGAGTCTCTGGCACGCGACTTACATTTGTTTATTCCCAAATGCGATTCATGAATGATAGCCAGCATTTCTTTCCTTAATGATTTTGGTACTATCAACTTTTGACCTTTGAATAACATTTCTTCTACGAAAGTTATTTCATCGCGAAAATTCCAGTAAGGCCTTATTTCTGGCGGAACTTGGGCTCTTCGCTGTGGCCATCCTTTGAGAACAATATCTCTCAAAATTTGCATTTCATTGTCTTGTTTTGTCGCTTGTTTGATTTTCAGTTGATTGTCTTTGGATACAGGTAAGTATGTCAGGTAATTTACGCTTAACTCAGAGTCAGAAATTAAATCTTCCTTTGATTCATTCAAGTAAGCTCTACTGAGATGATCGGCTAAAAATAATGATTTTCCTGGTTTATATATCACTTTTAGATCATATTTCTGAAGATCAAGTAATAGTCTTTGTAATCTTAAAGGTGATTTGAATAATGGCTTGGAGAATATAGCCTGTAATGGTTTCTGGTCACTTTCTACAATAACTTCTCTTCCGTAAACATACTGATGGAACTTCCTACATCCAAATGTGATCGCTAATGTCTCTTTTTCTAGTTGCACATAATTTTGTTGAGACTTTGTCAATGCACGAGACGCGTACGCTATTGGTTGACCTTCCTGGAGTAACACACTTCCAAGACCTTTTGAACTTGCATCAACTGATAATACCAGCTGTTTCTTAGGATCGTAAAATCGTAATACAGGAGCATTTGTCACTTTGTCCTTCAGCAGATCAAACGCTGATTGTTGTTCTAAATCCCAGTGCCACTGGATGTCTTTCTCAAGCAATTGTCTGAGTGGTGCTGTAATGTCTGACATGTTGGCTATAAATTTGGCTAAATATTGGACAAAACCCAATAACGTTTGCAGCTCTTTTACGTTCGTCGGTGGCGGCATTTCCTTGACAGCTCGAACTTTTTCTGGATCGGGTTTGCAGCCTAAACCGGTCAGAACGTGTCCAACATAGGAAATACTGCTTTTACGAAATTTGCATTTGTCCCTGTTTAACTTCATGTTATATTCACGTATTCGGTCAAGTACCAGTCTTAGCCTTTTGTCGTGTTCTACGATGTCCTTTCCCCAAATCAAAATATCATCGACTATTGCCTCGCATCCTTCAATATCCTGGACCATGTTCGAAACAGATCTTTGATACACCTCTCCTGCAGATTTTAATCCGTATGGTAATCTTGTGAAAGAATATCTGCCCAGGGGCGTATTGAACGTACAGAGTTTCTGGCTTTCTGGACTAAGTTTAATCTGCCAGTATCCGGAAACGGCATCTAATTTCGAAAAAACCTTTGCTTCCGGTATTTCCAGCAAAATATCCTCTATTGTTTTCATTGGATAGTGTTCTCTTAACACAGCTTTGTTAAGATCGCGGGGGTCTATACAGATTCGAACCTTTCCGTTAGGTTTGGGAACAACCACCATACTGTTTACCCAGTCCGTAGGTTCGGTTTGTTTCTTAATTACACCCTCGGATTCCATACGTAATAATTCCTTTTTTACTTTATCTTTCATAGAAATCGGAACTTTTCTGGGTGGATGGACGACGGGTTTCACTGACGGATCTACTTGTATTGAATAAGTGTCTGGCATGCAACCCAGACCCTCAAACAGATCCCTGTATGACGAATTAATGTCTTGTGGCAAGTCTTTTTCCTTTGGTACTTCATTTATGTGAACATTATACAATCGTTGAATAAGTCCAATTTCTCGGCAAGTGGAACCACCAAGAACAGACGGCACAGATGAATCTACTATGTAAAAATCAATGTCAAAATTGTTACCTTGAATTTTGCACGGCAACTGTACCATACCAGCTGGTTTTAATTTATGTCCACTGAATGACGTCAGCTTTGTAGATGTTGGTTTCAGTGCAGTTTTTATTCCAAATGAACGAAAAGTATCCTGTGACATAACGTTGCATCTTGCACCAGTATCTATCTGAAAATTGACTGATTTGTCATTTATTTTAGAATTTACAGTCCATTCATCATTTAACGGATTTACGGAATTTAATGGCAGGTCATTAATCATTCCGGCATAAAGCTCATTGTCACTGCTTTCACTCGAATCTTCTACTGCGTTGACACGTTTTTTCTTTGATTTTGAACTGGACGAAAGTGGAGTTTTACACATTTTCTGGAAATGATTGAAACGTTTGCACCTGGAACAGCGTTTTCCGTATGCGGGACATTGCAATTTTCCATGCTCATATCCACATTTACCACAAGATTGTTTTTCAGCTTTAGCTACTGTTTTCTGCTTGTCATACTTGCTGTAATTTGATTTATGTTTCTGTTTTACAGCATTCACTGGTTTGTCCTCCATTGCACTACATTGTGAATGTGACAATTCATGTGTCCTTGCTAATTCAAGCGTTTTGGTCAATGTTAATTTTGATCCTTCATTAAGCAGCTTCGCTCGGATTTTTGAGTTTTTCACACCTGTCACAATTCTGTCCCGGACCATTTCATCTGCTTTGTCATAATCACAATCTTTCACGAGCAGTTGCAATTCTGTAACAAATTGCTCAAATGTCTCGTCCTGATTCTGCACTCGACTTTGAAACTTGTATCTGTTGTAGATGGTATTTGAAGTAGGTTTAACATAGGCTTCAAATCCATTGTAGTAGTTCTCAAGTTTTTTCTTCTGGTCTGCAGATAAATTCCAAGTCTGAAATAGGCTTCTTCCCTTTTCTCCAACCCACAACATTAAGAAAGCGCATTTTTCTTCCTCGTCTTTCTTTTTTAGAGGACCGTCGAACATAAACTGAACATGCTGTTTGAAACTTTTCCAGCTTTGTTCCAAGTCCTGCTTTTCCCAGTCCATAGAAGGAAGAGCTCCAGTCGTATATTTATCCATATTTATTCTGACACCATGTAATGTTTGTGTTATTATATTTTAATAACTCACAAGTCCAGACTCAAGTTCTATATTTATTAACTACGACTATATGAGAACTAACATGCAACAAACATACAGTGTAAAAAGTCTAGCGCGAATGATGCTATCTGAGAGGCACAAACTATTTTAATATACTTAAACATGTGACTGCTGCTGCGATGAGTAAGCAGGTGTATATTTGGTAATGGTAAATACTTCACATTACCAAAAAGCGATTCGCAACGATTCGCAATAGTGTTCAGAGCTGTCTCGCACAAAGCGCTCTCTGAAACAGACCTTTGCATATCAGCCAGACAAAACAAAATGGCGCTGTCAGTACCCGTTTTAAGACATTAAATGAAAGTTTTTTTTTCTTTTTGTTTTTTTTGAAAAAAGAAATTGACCAACTAAATAATAAGTTTATATTTATTCTTTTGTTATTAGATCTCTAGCGATATTTTACTTATGAACGAACATAATAATTGTGATAAAGTATTATGGTTGTCATGACTATGCCGCAGGTTTTTGTTTGTGTTGAGGTTTTACGGCCCAGTCAACCCAATATGGTCATGTCGAGCGCGGTCAGTTTACCTAACCACACGTTTACTGGGCAGGCTTAGTCCACTAAGCGGTTAACCAGTATTGTGCACATTCTTTCGCCAAAAAACTGACAACTGCCCTTCTTGAAACAGCGGAAGGGAGAGAATGACCGTAGAAAATATTTCATGATCAATCTCCACGAAAGAATGTTGCCGACCTCGGCGGGGGTTGAACCCGCGACCTCCTGGTCTCCAGTCAGACGGCGCATCCAACTGAGCCACCAGCTCTATGCCTCAGGTACGATCTTATATGTTCAGATAGATCCCAGTAAGTGCAGCAACGCTTTGGAACTGTATTTGATCTGGTGAGGTATAGTGCGGTACATACATTTTGGTATACCCTATTAAAATTGGTGGCAAGAAATTAACTGGTTGTCAAAGCCGATTATGTTACACAAAAACGGACAATGGTTAGTGAAAAACACATTACATAATCACATAGATGTAGGATCCGGTGCCAGATGATCATATTACAGCCCGTGCCACAGAAACATCTTTTTATCAATACATCAACACTATATTATGTCACTTTTAAGGATAATCTTTCTAAGACGTTAAAGACGATTTGTTGACAAAGTAAATGTGTTTTTACAAAAGAGCAAGAATCGACATTTTTTTGCAAATTTCTCCGTTTAATTAAATACCTTAGATGTTCAAAATTCGTATTTTTTCATATAATTTTTATTGTACCTAAAATATAAATAAAAAAAATTGCATTCAACTTTATAATGTTAAACAGGTACCGAACAGGAGGATAAAATATCTAAGAAAAATAAAAGGTCACCGGCAAAATGTCCCCCAACGTGTGAAGTGTGGGAATTATTTAGAACAAAGGACCATAGCTCCTGTAAAAATATAATTAATGGGATGGTAGCCCCAACACCACACGCGCATCTACAAATCATGTAGAACAAGTACGCATAGTTCGGTGGAAAACTTTAAGATGCGTTGCGCCCACAAGGTAGCTATTCTTATACTAATCGGACCGGGGAAAAAAAAAAAAAAAAAAAAAAAAAAAAAAAAAACCGTCGAAAAAGTGGAAAAAGTTGATAAAAAATTATTGGAGGATAACCTAAATAACACATGCACATCTTCAGACCATGTCAAAAACACCTGCAAAGTTTCGAAAACATCAGTATAAAACTGTAGGAGGAGTTGCATCGTGTCACGCATAAAGTTGAAAATGTAAAAAAAATGAAAGAAGATATTGACAGAATAACCCCAAAACACATGCACATCTTCAGACCATGTAGAACAAGCTTGCATAGTTTCAAAATGATCGGTGGAAAGTTTAGGAGGAGTTTTGCCCACAAGATATCTATTCTGATACTAATCAGACACGGAAACATCTAAGTCGAAAAAGTGGAAAAAAGTTGATAAAAATAATAGGAGGAAAACCCAAAAACTACAGGCACATCTTCAGACTATGTAGAACAAATAAGCATAGTTTCAAAATGATCAGTGCAAGGGGTTTATAGGGGTAAACATTATTTTTATTTTTGCTCAAAAAGATAGATTGTGGGTACTCCCGAAGCGGTTCTAACGAGTACCCACAATCTATGTTTTGAGCAGAAATATTAAAAACATCAGGGTTTTTTATCTGAAAATTTTCAGATTTTGGAAATTTTCTATATATTTGAATAGGCGTTTTTTTCGTATTGAGTATAATAAACGTAAGAGAGACCGCCGAAGGATCGTTTCTGCCAAGTTTGCCTTAAAACGCTCGTGTGCTCTTGGGGAATATCTATGGATCTATATGGTTAAAGCCAAAATCCTATTTTAAACATAACGATTGAGCACTTACTGTGGCAGCCATTCAAAACAGCGGATGGGCATAGGCGATGAATTGTTGGCGTAACACACAAGAAACAGTCCTGCCAAATTAGTTCAGATCGCTTCATCTATTATAGAGGATATACAGGGGCGGATCCAGGTTGATTTCTGAGGGGAGTCGATTTGATCTAATTAGCTTTCAAGAACTACATATTCGGACAGACGAGCCTGAGCAAACGGCATATATGTAGATCGGATGCCGCAGAACGCGGCGTCCGATCAGGTTCTACAATGTTTGCTACTCATCCGGCAAGTTTACGTACTTTCACAAGTAGGAAGCAATGGAAAACAATCAAGTTGGCCGACCAGCACGAAAATTAACAAGAAAGGCCAAGATCGCGTATCACAGCCTTCCCGAGGCCTCAAAGAACTTAGAAGTGATAGGCAACAAACAATTAGAAGACACAACGACACAATTGCAAAAGCATGAAATTGGTAGAAACGCACCCAAAAATATTACTGCCAAGTCAGGCTTTAGAGGTTTCGAAATATTGTCGTTTTAAAGATTCCTATTTCGAAATTAGTCGTTTTTATGACAGGCGAACAAATCAGATATGGGCAAAAAAAACACAATGTTAATACAGTATCCTATAACGTAGGAGAATATTATTTCCAAGTTTAGTTTAGGTCACGCCAATTAACCAATTTCTCGTTATGCCTAAAATATTTCAGCTGCCATGGAACTAATTAAAATAGCCGAACAAAATATAAACCGATATTGTCTCTAGCCAACCAGCATTTCTACTAAATTTAGTACAAATGACTTCAGTGCCTCCGGTGAAGTCATCTTTAGAAGTGACCAGGAACAGGCTCTGTTGAACGCACGCATAGACGGACGCCGGACGAAAAGTAGTCAGTAACAGTCAGACTGATCAGAGCCTTATTCTCTCAATTTTGTACCCCGCCGCACAATAGTAGCGGGGTATTATTGTTTCGCGTTGGGGTCCGTCTGTCCGTCCGTCTGTCCGCCCGAGCCCATGAATGTCATATGTTAGGTAGACATGAATTGGGTACTCGCCATTTATTCCGTTAGTGTCCAAAAGAAAGTCCTCCCGTCCTCCCGTCCGTCTGTCGTCCGTCCGTATGTTCGTTTCCGGACAATAACGAGTGAATATAAACGGATTTTACCAAACTTGGTATGTGTATTAGTTTTGTAGAGATCTGGTTTGGGATTGCTACTGGGCAATTTTCGTCAATGTTTGACAGAGATCTACCCACAGAACATCCGTATCTTACTTTCAGGACAGTAACTTGAGTAAATCTCAGTGGATTTTCAACAAACTTGATATGTGCATTGATAATTTGGTGATCTGTTTTGGGATTGCTAATGGGTAAGTTTCGTCAATTTTCGACAAGGATCTGCCCGCGAAACATCCATATTTTACTTTCAGGACAATAACTTGAGTAAATCTCAATGGAATTTTACCAAACTTGATATGTGTATTGATATAGTAATGATTATGCACATGGCATTGCTGAAAGGCAAATTTAGTCAAATTTTGGTAAAGTTATCTGTCCGCCATGGAAGGGTATTATCGTTTCACGTGTTTATTATACTACGTTATTACAAGAATGATCAGCGTTAAGGGGACTTAGTGCACCTGGGCCCAGTTGTTCAAAGCATCGTTAGCTTAACGAACTCGTTAAGGGTCATTTCGTTAACTGTTTTTGCGGATTCAATATACAATATTGTAACGGGCCACCACCTGGTCGAGCAGTGTTGACTGAAATACTTCAGTAGGTCAGGATGTGATGGTGGCGTCACAATGAATATTTGTGGATTCGACCTGGGTTGAGCTCAATGCTAAAGGGAAGAGAACATATTACCAACCATAGTTTCAGTTTTTGATATTTATTTGGGTTTTCCCTTAACAATTTGATATTGCAAACTTAACTATGTATTATGGCAATAAATACTGATATGAGAATGACAAGATACTGGTGCGAAAATATTCAAGTTGAGGTGACTAAAATATTAGTAGGTCAAATACGCATTCACACAATATAAGATCTAAACATCAAGCCTGTATTAACAATTAAATCGCATTAGTTTGGTGGTTCTTTCTGTTATTAATATCAGCACAAAAACGTTCTAGATACGTACACACAAGCTAAGATAGTATCAATATGATGCACTTATTATGATGTTTGCGTAGTGTGTACTGTATCACACCAACATATACGCATATCAGATTTCACCTATATATGCGCACACAAAACGTCACCTATTTCTGCGCATATAAGATTTCACCTATATATGCGCACACAAAGCTTCACCCACATAGGCGCACAGTATAAAATACATTGAAGTTAATTAGTATGATTGCGTAAATAATTCACTCAGCTATTATTCTACTTGCAATATGGCACTCTAAAATAACACAAGGAGTATAGAGAATGCGTCGACCTGTGTGTATTCACACACCAAGCTAGCAATAAACAGTCAATGCCACTATATGTTACGCAAACGGAATATAATGCACATCAGACACTCTATACCACTGTAAGCATTATTTTGAAGTATCAGAAGTGCTACACTTGTGTGTGGGAACTTACGCTCATATATGCGAAGTGCGCCTATTTATGTGGAACTACACTCATATACGTGAGATGCGCCTGTGTGGGAGAACTTGCACTCATTTATGTGTGATGCGTCCATTTATGTGATCTTGCGCCTGTTTATGTGGAACTTCGCTCATATATGCGAAATGCGCCTATTTATGTGGAACTTCGCTCATATGAGTGGAAGGTGTAAATTCGACTTTGTACATGCAACAAAACATTCACTAGAATTCTAAACACATTCGTTTATAGTTTACAAAGTCTGGGACACATTTACCTATTTATCAAGGACGTGCTCTCGGCAATCTATCTTCACTCATATGAGCGAAGTGAGATGAAGCATGCGCAAGTAGAACTATATTACTTTACAAGTTTGTTACAATTAATTTAACACGCACCAATTCATTAAATAAAATTTAACACACTTATTCCTTAAATAAACCTGTGCCAACTTTGCCTATATGATGGGAGAGATAGGAGAGTGATAGTAAGTGAAAGTTTCCACTCAAATGGAGTACAGAATCCAAGATGGGTGGAGAGAGAGAGGGAGATGTCTGCAAAAGATAAAATTATGAGACCTGGCAGGGGCCTTTCTTTGGTCTAGGCATTGCTGAAGCTGCTGGTGACCAACATAAACCAGCGCCGATCAAATCAGAGTAGCTCTGATATGTGCGGATCTAATAAATCGTTCCTTTCAGTCTTGGCAGAGGCCAAACGTTCCGGTTGCTATCAAAACAACAACCGGGTTCTTGACAGCAGACGTTGCTATTTATACTATCCATGCGCGTGCGCTACGTCGCCTAGTTTCCAGTCATGCGGAACATTTCGGTCATTATGGTGCGGCTCATCGCACTGAAGTTCGCAATGGCTGATCGGGAAAACAAGTTTCTGATGAGGAAGAAACGGAAAATTAAGAGATAAAAAGGAGCTTAAAGGGCAGGACACGGTAGGAAAAGCTCAATACAAGTTAATATTTCGTGATACAGCGTAGAATTCTGTATGACAATGGGTATTTATGCGGTAAATGCTAGGCAAAGTAGGCACATGTTCGTTCGGCCTTGGAATGATCCGTACCGAAGATAGATGTAACAGTATCAAAAATATGCATGTTTGTCATTTTAACAAACTTTGAACACTGACAGCCATAGAAATAACAGACAATAGCCAGGTGCCGTTACAACAGCCCCCTACCCAGAAAAGGCATGGACCCCATGAGGAAGGTAAGTAAGCTCTTTTGTGCAGCTTGGAAAGTTGGATATTACATGTTTGACTTACAAACATTTTTGGAGGAGGGACCGGCTATTGCTGTTAATCCTTGCCAAAATTATGAAGATTTACATGTACATGGAAAAGTAAATTGCAAGTTAAACATTTGACTAGTAAATACAAAATAAGTTGATTCAACTGCACAAACGTACGCGGTATGTTAATATGACTGCAGATTTTCGCGATTCCTAGTACACATGTATGTATGACACATAGAGAAAGCTTATAAGTCCGCGAACTTCAATACTCCTTATAATCTCGCGAAAAATAGAAAATCTGCATACGTTCGTACATGTGAACATAAATACAATGATACTACTAGGAGTGCTTTCAAGATCATTTGAAATAGTGTTGTAATATTGTCATAACTTCAACACATTCATGCAAATGACAATTAATTTATGTTTCAGATACCAGTATAATTATGAGGGATGATTCCATGTTAAGGTGAAGAAGCAGTTTCATAAAGTTCACCAACCTAGATCCAGAGTGAACGCGGAGGGTTACCTGCCACGAGTTCATTCCAAACCAAAGTAGGTAAAAGAAATCTGGCATCTATTGTAAAGAAACATCATCAGCACTCAATTTCCAAGAATTAGAACACTACTTCTAAAAAAAAAAAAAAATGCTAAATTTCCCTTCATGGCATAAATATAAAATTCCATACTATAGGTTCAATCAAATTACTTGTCATTAAGAGTCAGGAGAAAACATTTGAAATCCTCACTCCGCTTGAACATTTATAACATGACAAACCTTTTCATTAGACATTATCAATAGAACAATTTAGGATGTAATACAGTGTACTTCCAACAATAGAAGCTATTCATGGTGAAGTTATTCACCTCAAATTACATGGGTCACGGGTTCAGTTCCGGGATCTCAAGAATCTTCGGATGAGTCTCTAAACCTAAGTCCTCTCTCTATATGACTTTTAATGTTGTAAGGATGTAAAACACACACATACACTTCCCACAACACTTGACAAAAACATAACTGTAATGCTGTTGTGGCTCTGGCTTTGGCATCTGATAGAAATCCAGAGCCACAAATAGTATTACAGAACACAGAACTTCAAATCTTATGCTTTCCTCTAAGAAAACATTACTGTGGTTTATGTGAGGAGATACACAGTTAAGGTGAACAAATACACTCATAGGAGAATTCCTTATGCCGAAACGAATAGGTTATCTCCCAAGAGAGTATTCATGAAAATTACCAGCAAAGAGTGAAACGTTTACCAAATATGGAAATACGTACATTCATCCAAAAATTAATGTATCCCTCACATAAAACACACATGGATAGGAACTTAGGATCAATACCCTTTCAGTTAACAAGTTTTCTCACCTAGGTAAAAGAAAATGGGTATTACAGTAAAACTTTCTTTGAATTGCGAAATGGCATGATCACTTGAGTCTGTCAACTGTAAAATAGATGCTTAATTTCATACATCTTATTTACATATTAGAGGAGCCAATATTTAGTCCCAGATACTGACTGTTGCCAATATTTAGAACCAAATATGGACTGTTTAATAATGAAATTTTACTTATTATTGACTTTCTCAAAATTTTGAAAAATTTGTCAGAAGTAATTTGAAAAATATCTTATACTTTGACAGATCAAGAACTTCAAAAATTACAGTATTAAACTTATTCTAACCTATCTAACTATACTAATTTCCTGGTTTTCTTTCCTCTTGATCTTCACATTTTAATTAGTCTTTAAAGTTAAGTATATATTGTTTCTAAATAGTTGCCACTGTATATTAATACAATTTTAATGTCCATGTAATTTTTATAAACTAAACGCGAAAACACAGTTGCTGTATCTCTTCAGGCGTTGCATCTAATATTATCAACATACATTTTAAGTCCACATACATGCAGACTGCATTCATTTTCCATGATATGTGACATACCTGTTCATGATATGTCACATATCAGGACGAGCTTTACTGATCCGACAAATGTCGCAGTCTCTTTTTAACAATCTTCTTCAAACCCTTAACCCTATAATATTCACATTCATTTTCAAGTTCAAGAAGATACCTTCTTTCCCTTGGCAAAACTGCTAAACTAGGTAGTTGACAGTCATTTCTTAAGTAATACAGAATTAAACGAAAATGTGATGGATCTCGGTCTATGAAAATACTGTTTCCTTGTGGAATGATGTTTGATTCTATTTTAGCCAGAAGTGAAGTTGGATCTTTCTGGAGAGTCATACGGCTGGTCTCAAATCGGACACCACCTATGTTCAGGACTACACGTTTAGATTGGATTTTACGTAAGTTACAAATTTCTTCATCATCATCATCTCTACGTTCTTCTGTTTCAATCTCATCATGTTTTCTCTTTCTATTTTCCGTTCTACCTTCCATTTCACATACTTCCTTTTGTCGTTTTTCTTCCTCTCTCTGTCTTTCCAAATTCAGTCTCCGTTCCTCCGCTGCTTCTAAACTTACATCCAAAACACTTTCCCTTGCTATATGCACTATTTCTTGTTCTAACTCTTTCTGGTACATTTCATCTACTTCTTCTTCTATAACTTTCGTCTCATTTATTGCCTCGGATATAGCACCATTAACTGTTTCATTTATAACCGTCTCCTGCATTAACATAACAGTCCGATCACAAAATTCATCCATCGCTTTCTCAATGGCCGTGTCTAATGGTCCTTGTGTGATACTCTGTACGGCAGCCAGTGTTTCTTCATCCATATGTTGAGTATTCGAAAATGTGTTTGTTATGTCTGACATTATTCTGTCCAATAGTAAACCACTTACAATTTCACCACTGTTTTGTTTATCTTTCGCATTTTCATGTGGATTTAGTTTCTCACATTCACTTTCCTTATTATTTCCTCCCATTATATCATTCTCCATCAATCTCTTGTTATTTTCATTCTCTTTCTGACTTTGCTTATCTTTATCTTTCACAACACTCATTTCCTTTCTATTTTTGCTATTTTCGTTCTCCTTATCTTTATCTTTGCTTAGCTTGTTCTCTTTGTTCTTTTCATTTTGTTTGTCATTATTTATACTTTGATTTTTCTCACAATTATTTTTGATTTTTCCTTCTTTCGTTTCAGTCACTTTCTGAAGTTTTCTGTTGTCAAGTTGTCTTTCCTTTCTAGAATCTTTCTTACTGTTTATTTCATTCTGTGCACTTTTCTCCTTATCAGAATTTCTTATTTTGTTTATTTCTTTTCCCTTATCATTTCTCTTTTCTTTACAACTTTCTTTTTCTACTCCTTTCTTATTTATCTTACTGCCACTTTCCTTATCTTTCTGTTTTTCTTTTTCGATTTCTTTCCCTTTTTCATTCTCTTTTTGTACACTTTTCTCATTATTATTTCTATCTTTACTTGTTTCTCTTTGTGTCTCATTTTGAATATTGTTACTACTTTCAACTACTTTATCTTTCCTCATCTCATTATCTTTATTCACTTCCTTATCTACAACACTATTGTCATCATCACATTGCTTTTCATTATTACTATCTTTTTCTTTTCTGTTCTCATTTTCAACTTTCTTATTTTCACTCTCCTTGTTACTTTCTTTATTATTTCTCTTACTATATTGAATACTTTTCTTATTTACTCTGTCACTACCTGGTTTTGATGTTATTTTAACTAATCTTTTTGGACTCATTTCTATTTCAGATTCAGACTCAGACTCCGATTCAGAGCTGGACTCACTGCTACTACTGCTGCTGCTTTCATCATCTGACACTGATGGAGTTATATCTGGGTCTGAAATCTGTGAAGATGCACTTGACACTGGCTCGAGCTCCAGCCTAGATATCTCAAGCCTGGGGACCTTAGGAGGAGGCGCATCAAGATTGATCTCTTCAGGTTCTTCAAGCTGAACAGATGGAGCAGGTGAGGCTATTCGTTTAGAATTAAGTTTTCTGGGCCTAGGCTGCCTTGATGGTTCAGTGACCTTGTTGTCAGTAATGGGAAGTTCTAACTCATCCATTGTCTTCACATATCGCCATTTACTGTCCTGCTCCTCACGAATGAACTTAGCCATTATTTCCTTCGCTGCCTCTCCCTTTTCTCCAGTGATTCTGTGGATAAATATCATGTCGGATTCCCTGACATCACATGAATGTTTATAATTTCTGCTGGTAAATATCATACCACACTGTGAACACTGATAACCAATTCCTGTGTGTTGGCTCTGTAGGTGTCTCTGTACCTCATACTTTGTCCGGAAAAATGTGTTGTTGCATATCATACATAGGTAGTGGTGGCCCTGAAAATATATGTATAACAAGTTCTGAGAACCATGTCTGTTTCCTACCTAATGGAAACTTTCCGTTCCTTGAATAGATTTCACTTTATAATTGGACATAGGCACATACAGACTGGCGATGATCCTGCTGAGCTACTGAAAAGGACCAGTAGCTCACAGTCTACCTCTTGCATTTAAAGAAAGAGAAGACACAAAACGTCATTTACATTAGCTATTCTGTCCGTATACAAAGTGAAATGCTCATGCACTGTACTCGCATGACTTATTTCATACAAACATACTACGATCTATGTATTTTTATCTTACGTCCCCTTCAAGATTGTTTCACTTATCTGGTGGCAGTCGCAAACCAGAGGCAGGTGTAAACATCGTAGTATTTGAAGAAAATCCACCTGACTCTTCGTAACAGAACTTGGTGTCTCACATTGGTGCAAATAAAACATGCTTGCATTCGGACTATCAGTCTGTCAATAAATGCTTTCTATTTCACATAACTAGAAGCACACTCTGTAAAATGCTTCATGCTTTACATAGTCAGTATTTAAGAAGATTTTTTTTTTTTTTTTTTTTTTTTTTTTACAGGTACCCAGAATCAATACCGAACCAACGGACAAGATATAAACATTCAGTTACACAGACAAGTATACAGTTCAATTCCTGACAGGTTCCACAATGCGGACTATTATCACGAAAGTTTCAAACTTCAGGCTTATACAACCAATGAAGTGATTATTCCTATCTGGGAAGCCTGAGTCTCGTACTTTTTTTTTTTTTTTTTTTTTTTTTTTTAAAGCAAATGATTATATATGTGTATATACATAGTGTAAGAATAAGAATATATTAGAGACACTGAAAGAGACACAGTCATAGAAGTCACAGAATTACAGAAATACAAGGCAAACACTTGTCAGCACAGGTTCATTTTAAAATTATTTTCAGTATTAGAAATAAGCACATACTATACTGGTATTGTTTGCTGATTAAAGAATATATTTGTTATTGTAGTTAAATTTCCTTACTGTTAAACCATTCTGGCTTGTCTTCCCCTAAGTATGGTTTAAGTTTGTCATGATGTACGACCATGGGTTTTGTCCTAGGACCAAATTGAATCCTAAAAAGAACATCGTTCAAACATTCTACAACGATCATTGGACCTTTCCAAGGTCTTTGAAGTTTCGGATTGAAACCTAGTCTTCGTTTTGGGTTATAATACCACACCGCATCTCCAACTTTATATGAAACTTTGTGAGCTTTAATATCGTATCTCCTTTTCATGCTTTCGCTTGAAATGTTAAGATGCTTTCTAGCGAAATCATGAATGTCTAGGAGCTTTTCTTCCAACTGATAGGCGTGTTCTGTAGCACATAGCCTATCTTCTCGTATTGGTCTTCCAAGGGTCATGTCAACTGGCAGAGTCAGTTCCCTACCGAACATCATCAATGCAGGGGAAACCCCTGTACTCTCATGCACAGATGACCTGTAAGCAAGCATGAGTAGAGGTAAGTGTTCGTCCCAGTCATCTTGCTTATCTGAAATGTAGGAGGACATCATGTTTTGAATGGAACGATTAGCCCTCTCAACCATTCCATCTGACTGAGGTCTACGAACGGTAGTTCTTGTCTTATCGATTCCAAGAAGTTTGCATACCTCTTTAAACACTTTTGATTCGAAGTTAGACCCCAAATCTGTATGAAGTTGCATAGGTACTCCAAATATTGATATGAATCGGTTAACTAGTTTAGTTGCTACATAACTAGCTTCTTGTGATTTCATGGGTATCGCATCCACCCATTTGGTAAAATAACAGGACACAACCAAAAGATATTTATTACCCTTTTTCGAAACCGGGTAGGGTCCACTTATATCAACTGCTATACGTTCCATTGGATAACCAACGTTGTACTGTTTCATGGGGGCTTTGGCGTGTCTGTGTGGCATTTTTCTGGACCCACAGGTGGAACAGATACGACACCAGTATGACACGTCTTTGTACATGTTACACCAGTAAAATCTTTTCTTTATTTTGTCATACGTTTTTCTTCTACCTAGATGTCCGGCAGTAATGGACTCGTGTAACTGCCGAAAGGTTTCTCTTCTCAGAACCTCTGGCACTAGAATTAGGTATTCGGCATCATTACCAACATCTCTTAACCGTTTCTTGTAAAGTATGTTATCTTTTATTACAATAGTATCCCATTCATGCCAGTATGCCTTGAGTTCTTTTCGATAGGGTGCCACTGTAGACCAAGTAGGTTTCTCGCCACCTACTTTCCATTGTAATAAGAGTTTAAGAACAGTATCACTTTCTTGTCTTAGTCTTATATTTTCAGGAGTTAAGTCCAGACAGACATCTGTCTCTGAACTATTAGAAGTGGATTGGCCAGATCCACTGATATTTTGACATGCATTTCTTTTGCAGTCATCGTAACAGGTGCTGAATTCGTGAATACTAAATACATGATTATCGTGATCCTTTTGTGGATTGTCAGAGTTTGAAGTGTTTCTCCCCGTTTCACACTCATGCTCATGCGAACACCTAGGACCGTCCTCACGAGCCTCATCTTTTGTTGTCACGCTTGCGTGAGCAACTTGCATCTTTGCGGAATTTTCCTCAAACTCAAATAAGCACCCAAACAATGACTCGTCCTCAGAATGATCCCACCAATCTACACTACTTACTGCTACGTTGCAGCAACATACCTCACCATTTGCTGTCATCCTGCAGCAAAATCTATGTACACGACGACAATTAATTTTGCGAGCTGCGTCGAACCCATCACAAACATGATTACCAACTGCCTGTGTGCAGTGTGGATTCCCGATCTGGGTCATATCAGATGACATCTCCGAAGAGAACACATCAGCTACTCCAGGTCCAAAAGAAGTGGTAGTGTGCACGATGCTACCACTGTCGTCCGTACTGTTGGGCCCATAATGCACAGGATTTTTCTCTTGGCTCGAGGAAGATACACGGGATTTATCTTCCAAACATAAGGATATGCTTTGTTCGCATTCCTTAAAGCTACCGACGTCGGACAGTGTGATTCTATGATCACCCCCACCAGTCTTGGGGTAGGTGTTCTCATCATAGTCACCCCCAATTACGCTTAGAGTGAACCTTTTGTCACTCTCAGAACTGCCTTTCTTAAAGGCTGTGTTCTTAACAGCACCTGATTCGTTTGTCATGATATCGGGAAAGTATCGTCTCTCATAACGGTCACAGTATTTACAATTATTGTTATGACATGATCTACGTGACATTGCATCAGCATTATTATGCACCCTTCCTGCCCGGTGTTGGACGGTAAAGGTGTATGCTGACAGGGTCTCGATCCAGCGTGCAATCTGACCTTCACAATTCTTAAATCTCATGAGCCACTGTAAGGAGCCATGATCGGTTCTAACTGTAAAGTTTTGCCCCAATAAATAGTGATGGAAATGTTTCACTGCCACTACCACGGCTAGAAGTTCCTTTCTTGTAGTGCAATATTGTCTCTCAGATTTGGACAAGCACTTACTGAAATAGCTAATGACTTTTTCTTCACCGTTCTGAACTTGTGACAAGACGGCTCCGATTCCAACGTTCGAGGCATCACAATCAAGCACAAACGGTTGTCCTTGAAGAAGTGGATAGCTAAGGATAGGAGCACTAGTTAGTAACTGTTTTATAGTGTCAAATGCATTCTGAGTTTTATCACTCCAGATGAAGTGAGCGTCCTTTTCAGTAAGCTTATGCAAAGGTTTACACACGGTTGCGAAGTTGGGTATGAACTTCCGGTAATAAGAAGCCAAACCAACAAACTGCCTGACTTCTGTAGCGGTCTTTGGCTCTGGCCATTCTTTGACAGCTAGAACTTTCGCTGGATCTGTGGCGATCCCTTTCTCCGACACCTCGTGTCCAAGGAAGGCAACCTTCCTACACAGCAAATTGCACTTTTTGGGGTTAAGTTTTAGGTTTACCTCTCGAAGTCTTTCAAAGATCACTCTTAGATTTTCTAAATGCTCATCGAACGTCTTGGAAAATACAATTATGTCATCGAGGTATATGAGTAAAATGAGGAAGGTCAAGCCAGCAAATACCCTCTCCATCAGGCGTTCAAAAACACTAGGGGAGTTTATCAGACCAAATGGCAAGACTCGCCATTGCCACAAGCCACTGCCTGGGATGGAGAAAGCAGTTTTAGGCCTATCTTCCTCTGCTATGCTTACTTGATGAAAGCCGCTCTTTAAATCTAACGTGAAAAACCAGCTAGAGCCTCCAAGCGCATCTATCGTATCGTCTATTCTTGGTAAAGGGTGACTGTCGGGAATAGTAAGCTGATTCAGACGCCTATAATCTATGCAAAACCTAGTTGTACATCACGCTTAGGCACCAATACAGCGGGCGCACTCCAAGCGGAATGGGAAGGCTCAATTAGACCCTTTTCCGCCATTGCCTTTATTTCATTTTCTGCAAATTCTCTTTTAGCAAGTGGAATTCTATATGGTCTCAGTTTCACGGGCTTGCAATCAGGTAATGTTTTAATAGTATGTTCTACCAAATTTGTGCAGCCTAAATCATGAGAGGATTTGGAGAACTGGTCCTTATACTCGTATAACAGAGATCTTAAGCGTTTCTTTTGAGATTCGTTTAAGTTTGAAGAGCTTTGAAGAATGAGGTCATCAATATGAGGACAAGAATCTAGCTCAGGAGAAGTGTTACTGCTTATAGAGTTTACGATCTCAAACTTTTCTATTTCTACTGGCTCATACATTGCAGCTACCATATTTTTGTGAAGCATGCAAGGCTCATTGCTCAGATTCATAATACGCAGTGGGACTGTGCCGAATTCAGGACTAACTAAAGCTTTTGCTATCAACAGCCCACTGCGGTCTACAAAACTTTCAGTGGCCTCTAAAACGCCAATACCACAGGTATCAACTCTATCCATCGCGTGACCCATAATTATGATTTCACACTCAGGTGGGACTTCAACATTCTCATTGATAGCAATTCTACAGCAAGAAGGTATGATATCAACACTACTACGATAGCTAGTAATCTTTTCACCATTTAGCAGGATATGGTTCTTGCTCAAAAACACATCACACCCATGCTTTGTAAGAAAATCCATGCCTAGAATTCCATCATTTTTAACATCAGCAAACAGAACATCATGCATAATCTTCTGACCACCAAGTTTAATCTCGATTTCAGCTTTGCCAATAAAAGGAGATGATTCACCAGTAGCTGTTACCAGGTGCATGTTTACAGGCGTTAAACTTGGGCGCATTTCATATGGCCAATTTTCAAATACATTTTTGCTGATAATAGTGCAACATGACCCAGTATCAACAAGAAAAGCATGAGGTTTACCTTTAATGTACCCAGCAACAAAATATCCGTCCTCCATGCTTCTTATTGGAATATTAGCGGACCCATTTATTGTCGTCGGGTTGTGGCCCCCCAAACCGACCGATTCCAGTTTCCCTGGTTGTTTTTAAACCGTGAAGGCCCATTTCTAGTATTTGTATTAGCAAAATTTCTATCACTATTTTGCCTATTTCTAAAATGATCATTCATACCAGAACTCGGACCCTGTACCATCTGGTTAGGATATAACTCATTACCTCGGCCTCGTTGATTATTATCACTTGGCTGACTAACTGAACTTTGCTGTGAAGCATACATACGAGGATGGGTATTTTGATAAGGTCTACCAAAGTTAACGTTCTTTTTAGAATTTCGATTACCTGGTTGCTTCCCATTTGAGTACATGCTTTTTGTTTGGTTTTTATTGGTCTGCTTTGCAAGATCCTTTACATAACTTGTCAGAGCATCCAATGATTTTTGGAGAGTCTGAAAATCATAATTGGCCCCCTTATGATGATCATTCTTCTCATGTTTGTTATCGGTTTCAATCTGACTAACATTTCGTGAACGTTGCCTATCTGCAATCTTATGGGATTCTAATCTCAATGCCGTTCGCTCAGCATCCCCAAGAGTCTTAGGACCAAACTCTCGAACACGTAAACGGATTTCTGAGTCTCTCAGAGCATCAATAAAATGATCAATCGATAGGGTCTCGATCACGTCCTTATTTACTCCTGGGTATGCCTGGCGTACAAGCTTTTTAACAGCCTGAGCCAACTCAGGTATAGATTCTCCCTTATTTCTAACTCGAGACTTAAGTTGAGTTCTGAAAATTTCTGATCTATTAACTGACCCAAATCGGTTGGCTAACTTTTCCACTAAAGTGTCAAAATCACGCCTACCATCATAATCGAGCTCACTTAACAGGGACCTTGCCTCCCCTGTCAAACAATTAGCTAGGTATAGGGATTTTTCTCTATACTGCCATCCGTTAATCTCACATGTGATCTCGAATTGAGATAAAAAGTCATCAAAATCTGTCTCTCCACCGAAACACTGGGGTTTGAGTTTAAAATGGGGATGGTACGTACTTGAACTGGAGCCACAGGCAACAGTAGGTGTTACAGTTGCCTCATTACACTGGTTTGTTTGAGTAATTGATGAATTATCATTTGAGTTTTTCGGTGTAATATCTGCAACAAGATTATTAAATTTTGAATTTATTTCAGCAAGTTTCTGATCCATATGCTCAGATAAACTCGAAATCGTATCTTGCATCATTTTGCCCATTTTGGTTATTTCAGACTCAAGTTTGCTCTCAAGCATTGACATTTGTAGAGAGTTTGCAGAACTTGCTAGTGAATTGTCATCACCGTACATATTATTTTCGTTGGTGGTATTTTGTTGTGAAGTAGATGGAGCGTTGAGGTCTATCTCCATATTAGAATTATTTAAACTGTCACCTCCCACAATGGCAAAGACCATACACCAGGATTTATTTTTATTATTGTGTTTATTTATTTTCAACGGTAGTACGACAAGGCTCAAAACTAAGTCGTCTACTGTTCAGAGATACCACACTATAGCCACATATCCTCAGATCAGCTATTCTGATACGTAATTGAGTATTGATGATAATGCTAATAACACTTATTATGTTTTCAAATTGTGCCGTTTACTTTATTTCACTCCAGAATTTATTAACAAACATTTATCCCACTTCTGACAACCAAATTGTAACGGGCCACCACCTGGTCGAGCAGTGTTGACTGAAATACTTCAGTAGGTCAGGATGTGATGGTGGCGTCACAATGAATATTTGTGGATTCGACCTGGGTTGAGCTCAATGCTAAAGGGAAGAGAACATATTACCAACCATAGTTTCAGTTTTTGATATTTATTTGGGTTTTCCCTTAACAATTTGATATTGCAAACTTAACTATGTATTATGGCAATAAATACTGATATGAGAATGACAAGATACTGGTGCGAAAATATTCAAGTTGAGGTGACTAAAATATTAGTAGGTCAAATACGCATTCACACAATATAAGATCTAAACATCAAGCCTGTATTAACAATTAAATCGCATTAGTTTGGTGGTTCTTTCTGTTATTAATATCAGCACAAAAACGTTCTAGATACGTACACACAAGCTAAGATAGTATCAATATGATGCACTTATTATGATGTTTGCGTAGTGTGTACTGTATCACACCAACATATACGCATATCAGATTTCACCTATATATGCGCACACAAAACGTCACCTATTTCTGCGCATATAAGATTTCACCTATATATGCGCACACAAAGCTTCACCCACATAGGCGCACAGTATAAAATACATTGAAGTTAATTAGTATGATTGCGTAAATAATTCACTCAGCTATTATTCTACTTGCAATATGGCACTCTAAAATAACACAAGGAGTATAGAGAATGCGTCGACCTGTGTGTATTCACACACCAAGCTAGCAATAAACAGTCAATGCCACTATATGTTACGCAAACGGAATATAATGCACATCAGACACTCTATACCACTGTAAGCATTATTTTGAAGTATCAGAAGTGCTACACTTGTGTGTGGGAACTTACGCTCATATATGCGAAGTGCGCCTATTTATGTGGAACTACACTCATATACGTGAGATGCGCCTGTGTGGGAGAACTTGCACTCATTTATGTGTGATGCGTCCATTTATGTGATCTTGCGCCTGTTTATGTGGAACTTCGCTCATATATGCGAAATGCGCCTATTTATGTGGAACTTCGCTCATATGAGTGGAAGGTGTAAATTCGACTTTGTACATGCAACAAAACATTCACTAGAATTCTAAACACATTCGTTTATAGTTTACAAAGTCTGGGACACATTTACCTATTTATCAAGGACGTGCTCTCGGCAATCTATCTTCACTCATATGAGCGAAGTGAGATGAAGCATGCGCAAGTAGAACTATATTACTTTACAAGTTTGTTACAATTAATTTAACACGCACCAATTCATTAAATAAAATTTAACACACTTATTCCTTAAATAAACCTGTGCCAACTTTGCCTATATGATGGGAGAGATAGGAGAGTGATAGTAAGTGAAAGTTTCCACTCAAATGGAGTACAGAATCCAAGATGGGTGGAGAGAGAGAGGGAGATGTCTGCAAAAGATAAAATTATGAGACCTGGCAGGGGCCTTTCTTTGGTCTAGGCATTGCTGAAGCTGCTGGTGACCAACATAAACCAGCGCCGATCAAATCAGAGTAGCTCTGATATGTGCGGATCTAATAAATCGTTCCTTTCAGTCTTGGCAGAGGCCAAACGTTCCGGTTGCTATCAAAACAACAACCGGGTTCTTGACAGCAGACGTTGCTATTTATACTATCCATGCGCGTGCGCTACGTCGCCTAGTTTCCAGTCATGCGGAACATTTCGGTCATTATGGTGCGGCTCATCGCACTGAAGTTCGCAATGGCTGATCGGGAAAACAAGTTTCTGATGAGGAAGAAACGGAAAATTAAGAGATAAAAAGGAGCTTAAAGGGCAGGACACGGTAGGAAAAGCTCAATACAAGTTAATATTTCGTGATACAGCGTAGAATTCTGTATGACAATGGGTATTTATGCGGTAAATGCTAGGCAAAGTAGGCACATGTTCGTTCGGCCTTGGAATGATCCGTACCGAAGATAGATGTAACAGTATCAAAAATATGCATGTTTGTCATTTTAACAAACTTTGAACACTGACAGCCATAGAAATAACAGACAATAGCCAGGTGCCGTTACAATATTCTGATATTTTTTGCTGAAAAAGTGTGAGTAGGCTACTCACATTTTTTTCAGCCAACAATTTCAGCATGTTTGCGTATCACTCGATGTAAATTTTAATGAATTGTTAACTAATGGCATCGTTAGCTTTGAACAACTGGGCCCTGGTAGATTCTCCGCCATGTTTTACAAGACAGACAACTTTTCTGATTTTTTGTTTGCTTTCTGCATATGAAACCCCTTCTAAAATAGGATCTACTCTAAAAGGAAGCAAATTCTTTCCTTTTTATAATAAACTTTATTTCAGAAGGGGCGCTAAAACATTTTGACAGTAGCCTCCCTTGAAAGTGCATCCAATAGCTTTACTTTTTGGAGTATGTTGAACGCAACGTCACAGCAGCGGGAGGTCAAAGGTCGTTGCGAACGTTAATGTACGTAACGTCATTTATCTGTGTAGCAACCCGCTTCACCAGATGTCTTGAGAGTCACTGATTACTTCAAGAAAAGAAATTATTATATTATTCAATAATAAAAGAATATGCCTAAACCAGAACTCACTGGAATACACGAGGACACAACTCTACGTGGTTCCAGAAAAGTAGATGAGTTTGAGACCTCCACAGATCGTAGCGAGATGGAGATTGCCATGGGACAGGAGTCCGGGGCTGATGCTGACACAAAAACAGATGACAAATATCACCGACTAGAGGATACAATGAACAAAATTAAAAAGGAAATAAAGAAAAGCGGTCAGAGTAATTATAAGATCATCAAAGATATGCAGAAAAGTTTAGCGAAGCAGGACGAAAGGCAAGAAGAAGGATTGACGAAGCTGGAAGAGCATATGAATGAGGGTATAAAAGAAATAAAAGAATATGTTAAAAGACAGTTACATAGCTGTGTAATTGACCTTAAAGAGTACATTAAGGAACTTGTTGGTGACAACGAAAAGAATAATAAGGACCAAGCCGAAGGATATAATAAAGGTAATTAACACTAAAGTTCTGAGTAAAAGTTTTAGCAGATGGCATTTTGATTTTTTTTTTATTTTTCCCAGAAAATAGCATGCCATGCAAATTTTCGCCTACGGAAAAATCTTGCAATATCAAAGCCAATTTTCTGTGAAAAATAAGAAAAATCACCTATGTGCCAATCTGAATCTGCCCAGAGAGTGGTACATGTAACAGTTAAATAAATTTATTATTTACAACAAGGTGATACTACCATTAAAAAGGAGTAAATAGTACGAGTATTTTACTCTTCTAGTATCATCCTATTTGATTATTGGGACATAGAAGCTTAACACGGTGTTGACACAGATAAAAAAAATATACGCGTTGTCTGATCAGGTTCATCTCTGTTTGCCATTCATTTAGCAGCATGTTCAGACCCAGGAAGTTTCTCATCCCTCGCTGACAGCAAAGGCTCAAATTAGCCTGCACTCCCGCGCATGCAGTCATGTACCTTCGCTGTCCGTTTGCATTCACATTGTGCACCAGTAACTTGAAACTCCGGTCCTATGTGACTGGGAATAGCAGGGATATAGCGGGGCCGTAATTTAACCTTCGATGAGCCCGGCAGTACCGTAGACATGCCGGGATTTTAACTTCTTTGCGAGAAAGTTGAAAAAATCCTGCGTGCGTGCTTGCCTGTCTGCCTTTAACGTCCGTGTGTGGGTGGATGCCATCAAATGTCATCTCTGTCACCACTGGGCTAAATTCTATGTAGACGTTTGATGGGACAAGTGAAAAATGTTTATCCGAAGGGTCTAGGCCATTTGTTCTTCTTCTTTACTCAGCTCAAGCAGGACGTGGATTTTAGCAGCAACTTCACCTCGAAGATACAAGGCTTTAGCAGCGCTATGCAATGATAAAGTTCCCATTATTCCGCGACCCGTGTCGGGGTGCCGTAATTTCCAATGACTGGTGCATTAGATATTGTAAAATATATTATATCGGGGTCTTTATCATGATTCATCATTGCCCTTCCACGGACCATTATTATTTTGCCCGCTGATACCTTTCTCATGGTTCAGGAGCAGAACCAGTGAGATTTTGGGGGCTCAGCCGAGTCGTCTTTTAAGAAGCGGGCTGAGCACACAAAGTGATTTTCCGCCATGTTATACAAAGCAAACAACTTTTGTGACTACAGTGAACCCTCGTTACAATGACGGCATTTGTCCCAAAAATATTGCCATTAAAATGAATTTGCTGTTGTAAAGAATCAAGGCGGTTCTAACGAGTACCCACAATCTATGTTTTGAGTAGAAATACGAAAAAATATTAGAGTTTTTTTATCTGAAAATTTTCAGTTTTTGGAGGTGAAATTTTTTATATACACGTATTTGAATGGGCATGTTGACTGTACATGTAAATGTTTTACTATATACAATATCCCCATTGAAATGAAATCTACCGTAAAAGGACACAATTAACTCTTAGAATGGAGCCAAGAAAGTTGTGACATAATTTCCTGTCCAGAAAGAGTATGTATTCCCCTTGAAATGTCATGTTCGTGGTTTTTTTGTTTTTTTGTTTTTTTTTTTTTTTTTTTGTTGTTGTTGTTTTTTTTGTGTTTTTTTGTGTTTTTTTTTTTTTTTTTTTTTTTTTTTTTGATACAGCTGTTAAATTTTGGATACCATAGTAACCCTACATATTCACACACTTTACTCTTTTACCTGATACTTCTAAAGTTTCAACAGATTCGTTTTACTTCCTATTAATCATAAGTCTAGATAAGGGAGGGTATCCGGTAAACATTTGTCTTATTTCTCCACGAAAACGTATGTTGTGGGTATCATTAGAAGCGCCTTGGCGAGGCACTTCTAATGATACCCACAACATATGTTTTCGTGGAGAAATAAGAAAAATCTCAATACTTTTTGATTGAAAAAAAGCGCCTTAACTAGTGCTATGATAGATGTGCCTAAATTTGCTGGCTGACTGACAAACATTGTGGACCCTGATCAGACGCAGCTTTCTGTGCCTTAAGATCTGGGTCTATATTCTTTGTTTAGGCCTGTCTGTCCGAGTACTTTGGAAATTTGCGGTAATTTGATCACATCGACATTCCCATTCCCAATCTCAGAAGTATTGATCCCCCTATTAACTAAATTGATCTGTCTCTCCGGTACAGCTCAAACAATTAATACCTTCTTATTATTTTTTATAATCTACGTTTTAAGCAGAAATAGCAAAAGTAATGTATATCCCTGTAAACCCCAGTTTTACTATATAAAAATGGGGGTTTAAGGGGTTAAAAACTATATAGGCGTGTTTTCATGATGAGTTTGATTTATTTTGTTTTATTTTTCAGAGAAAATAACGCTTTGCATTTTGGACAATTCACCCGAAATGCCAGTATTATTTAAAAAAAAAACATAAAAGAAAATGTCGTCTGCTTTACTTTTGCCTAACACTTTAATGGTTAAATTAGTTAGGTTTCGGCCTTGGAAATTAATGTCTGAATTGACGTTATTGCTGTAGTGTTTTCAGTGCTGTAGGCAAGATTGTAGATCGCCTGTGCACAGTTTAGGCTGCACCGGAGTCTAAATATTGCTTCATCTTTGTCAATGAAGGGTCGTTTTTGTTTGCAATGATGCCTCTTACTGTATTGACTACTGCACATGGTGTGTGCGTGCGTGCGTGCGTGTGTGCGTGCAAGTGTGTATGTCTACTGTTGTGTTGTTGATAGTATTTGGTTATTCTATTGTTGTTCTCAATTTAGGAACGGATACCAAAACCACTGCTAATGGTAACCCAAGTAAACTAACTGGTGAACGAAGTCAGGAAAGGATAGAGCTACTTGGAGCCAAGAATAAAGTGATAGACGTAGACCAAAACAATGGTGAAATGCATGTAAAGAAAACAACACTTCCCGAAACAGCACAGGCCCTGGAAGAAACAGATGAAGAAGAATTAAAATCCGATGGAAAACTGGTCGAGCTGACCAACAGCGAGAGCAATAATGACAGCAAGACAGACAGCGATCTTCCAGAGCACAGCACTGTGGAAGCAACAGACCATGATAACAAACCTACCGATGCAGTGCAAGATACGGCTGACGGTGAAATGTTGATCTACGCCAATGCGTCTAAGGCAAAGAAAAGAAGAATCCGAAGGAAGAGGGCAGAGGAAAGAATAAGGTTAAAGGAGGAAACTAGGAGAGCAAGAACAGAAGAAAGATTAAAGCAACAAGCTGAAGAAGATGCAAGGAAACAAATAGTTCCTTATGTATGTAATTCAACTGGCTGGATGAACAATATGAATACATCCAGTAAGGTATGTTTAAGAAATCAGAGGACAAGAAAGAGTATTTGGTGATAATTCCAGGATAATTTTCTCCAGTCTCCATAAAACCCATATATTCAGTTTACTCATTGGAAGCGCCTCGCATGTATTTTGTTTATAAAGAAACAAGAAAAAAATATTCCAGAGTTATCACCAAATACTCCTCTTTAACAAATCCTCTGGAAATCATTACGAGTTGTTGTTGATATTTGATCAACAACGTGAAATAATGTACTTCCGAAAATGTGCGTCTGGCAAAGACTCAATACAGCCTGCTCAGTTCCGCCTGGCGCATACGCGCACTCTAATCGGCATCTTTCCGATTCGCCCGAAAAAAAACTAAGATTATTCGCGAGAAGACATTGCTTCTAGTAGGCTGATCAAAGTCTTCCTAGGCTGATTTCGGTTTTCACTTGGCGCACATGACCGACAGTGCATTTTCTCACGCTGCGGATACTTTATGTATTTTCATTAAGTTAAATGAAATATTCCGATGTTGCATGCGTTACAATATGGTACGATTGTGAACTAAAACTACTATATTTCCATTTCAACAGACTTTTAATTACTTAGAGTAATATGATTGGCCGAGAACAATTTAAAAAAAAAAAAAAAAAAAAGGATTTACAGTGAATCCTCGTTACAACGACAAGATATTGCCATTAAAATGAATTTCCTGTTGTAGAGAATACTTAATGAGCAGATTGATATTCGGGTGCCGCAGGAGAAGGGTTAAGGAAGGCCTTGTTTTGTTCTTATTTCCTCATAGTACATTTGTTTTAGGACATTTGTTAGAATCGCCTCATTGACGCGATTCTAACAAATATCCAAAACACATGTTTCTTTAAAATATTAAATACAATACTGCATAATTTGTGACTAATTGTTATCTCTTAAGCGAAGGTTTCGTGGCAGTCAAATATCATTATAACGAATTTTGTCGTTGTATCGAGTGTCGGTATAAAGAGGGTTGACTGTATATACTTGCATATATCTAAAGAGCTGGAATTCCGGAACTTACATCCTTGCGCAAAACTATAAAATGATCTAGTTAATCAATATTAACGACGTAACTCTGCATGACCTAATTGGAATTATAAGAAATTAATTTTATTATTTATGAGAATTTTGTCTAAGGGGTGTAAACGGCGGCGGTTCACTCACAAACTTAACATAAAATCAATCGGGCGTTATTCAGTTTGTGAGTAAGTCGCCTGTATTTTAACATCGATAAAATCCACTAAAACTGTGTGATAGAATTTAATCACTTTGAGTGAAACTCTGCGAATAGTTTTTAATAACAAATGACTAATTTTATCAAGGAGTATTTCTTACTGATTTTTTTTATTTATTTATTTATTATTATTATTATATAATATCCTTGGGCCGATTCAGACTGGAAAATCTAGTTCTGCTTATGCCGGTGCTAAAGGTGGGTTTTATGGGGGCGGGCGTATGCAAATTAATTACATTAATGTCATATAAAGAGTCTCAATGAAACCGAGATGTCAATTTTTATTATTTTATGTATTCGGTGTTCCCAAGGGCAAGCTTTATAAGATTTTATTTGATTTAGCTGTAGCTGATGGTAAGTGCAATACATGCGGTGGCCGTAAAAGTCTTCTCGTACTTCGACTTAACGCATCAGTAATTGAGAATATTATTTCCCTTTTCACTCCATTTAGCCTTTACCACTCTGTGGTTTTATTCAGCAGACTGATATTTTGTCTTCTTTTTTCCAGACAGAATTGGCATTGCCATTTCATGCAAACTGTCTCATAAGGAGACAATTTGCATACATGTCCAAGCATATTTCAGGGAAAAATAAGAAAACTATTTCAAAATGGCATGTATTGAATTTACCCAGTACGCTAAACGTTAAGGATGTGCCAAAATAATAACACTTACTTCAGCAAAACGCAGTTCTAAGAAATATAGCTTTCGCGCGCAAGGTAACAACTGTACTGAGTAAATTAACTGATAAAACAACAGAGCCTATACATTGTATCTGTTCCTTCGTAGACAGATGGTAGGGAAAGGTTGGGGACGGGAAGAGACCGGGTGTTACTTGACATAAACTTGAGAACCAATAGCTTGATCAACATCGCTTTATAAAAATACAGTGATCGGTTATTCAAACTGGATACTTAACCCTTTTCTTGCTAAACACGACATGCCCTATCTTAGCGAACAGCGTAGATCCAGATCAGGCTTCTGAAAAAGCCAACTGATCTGGATCTGCATTGTTTGTCATTAAATACGTGATTTCTATCAAAAACCGGGATCAAGTAATCTGGTTGGCTGGAAATTAGAAGTGGGCGTGGCATCTTTATTCAGCATGACAATGGTTAAAGGGGAACTGATTTGCTTACAAGGAAGCAGCTCTGTCAAAACTCTTGCCTTCTTTCTGAGAAGAAGTACTTTAAAGAAAACAAATTCTTTCCTTTTAGAGTAGACCCTTTTTCAGAAGGAACATGGTGCACAAGAAAGCCAGTAGGTTATACCCGTGTACAAAATGGCGGTTAACTTCCGAGAGTATTTCTGTTTCTCTTTTTGTTTCAGGTTTATCAAGCAGTAACTGTATCAAAAGACACAGCCAGGGATTGGTACACTCATCAGATGGTATGCCTTTTGGCCAAGGTAGCTACAATAATACAACAGAAAAAGAATGACACTGTATGCAAACCAAAAATACATGCTGGCGCTGCCTCCAAACCAATTACACAGAACGAAGCTGCGCCCAAACCAACAAGACAAGATGATGCTGCCACAAAACAAATTTTACAAGATGAAACCGCCTCCAAATCAACAGTACTGGATGAAGCAGCCTCTGAACCAACAGTACAGGATGAACCTGCCGTCAAAGAAATAGAAGAGGATGAAGCCGTCTCCAAATCAACAGTACAGGATGAAGGAGCCTCCGAACCAACAGTACAGGATGAGGCTACCTCTGAACCAACAGTACAGGATGAACCTGCCGTCAAAGAAATAGAAGAGGACGAAGCCGCCTCCAAATCAAGAGTACTGGATGAAGGAGCCTCCGAACCAACAGTACAGGATGAGGCTACCTCTGAACCAACAGTACAGGATGAACCTGCCGTCAAAGAAATAGAAGAGGACGAAGCCGCCTCAAAATCAACAGTACAAGATGAAGCAGCCCCCGAACCAACAGTACAGGACGAGGCTACCTCTGAACCAACAGTACAGGATGAACCTGCCGTCAAACAAATAGAAGAGGATGACGCTGCCTCCAAATCAACCGTACTGAATGAAGCAGCCTCCGGACCAACACTACAGGATGAGGCTACCTCTGAACCAATAGTACAAGATGAGGCTACCTCTGAACCAACAGTACAGGATGAACCTGCCGTCAAAGAAATAGAAGAGGATAAAGCTGCCTCCAAATCAACAGTACTGGATGAAGCAGCCTCCGAACCAACAATACAGGATAAGTCTACCTCTGAACCAACAGTACAGGATGAACTTGCCGTCAAAGAAATAGAAGAGGATGAAGCCGCCTTCAAATCAACAGTACTGCATGAAGCAGCCTCCGAACCAACAGTACAGGATGAACCAACAGTACAGGATGAACCTGTCGTCAAAGAAATAGAAGAGGATAAAGCTGCCTCTAAATCAACAGTACTGGGTGAAGCAGCCTCCGAACCAACAGTACAGGATGAGGCTACGTCTGAACCAACAGTACAGGATGAACCTGCCGTCAAACAAATAGAAGAGGATGACGCTGCCTCCAAATCAACCGTACTGGATGAAGCAGCCTCAGAACCAACAGTACAGGACGAGGCTACCTCTGAACCAACAGTACAGGATGAACCTGCCGTCAAACAAATAGAAGAGGATGACGCTGCCTCCAAATCAACAGTACTGGATGAAGCAGCCTCCGAACCAACAGTACAGGATGAAGCTGCGTCAAAGCTGACAGCACAAGATGAGGCTGCTTTAAAATCATTAATACAGGATAATCAACTGAAATTATCATTCGATCAGACAAAGAGAGGACATACAACGACAGAACACATACTTAAATGGTTAAGCAGGGCCGCTGTTTGTGGCTACTCCACTATTCTGTCCATCATTCACTTCATTTTGTTTTCGTTATTCATTTATGATTTTTAACAATAATCTATAATGCTCGTATAATTAGTCTTTCTTTGCCTAGAAAAAAAAGAAGTTTTCTCTCTCTCTCTCTCTCTCTCTCTCTCTCTCTCTCTCTCTCTCTCTCTCTCTCTCAATATTTTGTTGATTGATTTCAGATTTAATAATCGTGTTTAAATAGATAACTGTAGATAGTAACACTACTTCAAGTCTTGTTTTACTTTGAATTTGATTGGCGTGCTATGGATTCTATAGTACATTTCAAGGAAAACAGATATGCTTTCAGGGGAGATAACTATGTCAAAACTAAGTTGCCTTCTGAACAAGAGTCTCCTCGAAAAGGAAAGAATTTGCTCCCACGAGGAACAAATTCTTTCCTTTTAGAGTAGACCTCTTTTTAACAGGGATCTAGTGTGCAGGAAAATAAAGAGGAAATCATAAAAGTTGTCTCCTTTATAAACTGTGGCGAAACTACAGCCAGGTGTAACCAGCCTCATTTTTAAATTATTATTGGCATTTTCGTATTTATTAGCAGAAAGAAGTTCATGCTCGGCTGAGTTGAGCATTAAAACAGTTTTATAACCTCGGAGAATGATATCGATAAAGAAAGCATTAAGGAGAATATTTTCCCTACTTCCGCCAAGGGAGACAACTGAAATCCCTGTTTGCTATTTTACGCATCCAAAAATGCGTCTACTTTAAATGAAACTAAGAGAACAAAAAACATTTTGACAGAGTTATCTCTTTTGAATGTGTATCGATTCCTTTCAAGCTATACAAGAAATATATGCTGTTCTTAAAAGGGGTCTACTCTACAAGGAAATAAGGGAACAAAACCATTTTGACAGACCTGTCTCCCTTGAATGCATATAAATTTCTCTAAAGCTATACAAAAAAAAAAAAAAAATATGTAAATTAAGGGAAATGATACACTTTCAGGGCAGACAACTATCAGAATGGTTCTCCCTTATGAAAAGAGAACTGCACTAAAATTAAATATAGGAGTACTTTCTCTTTTAGAGTTTCAAAATTGTCTCCCTTGTAAATCAAAATATCGGAATATGTACCAAGTGTAGCCTTTCCCCTTAATTAATTGTTTTACAGTTCGTCATATCAGAATCCAGAAATTTGTTTTAACCCTAGACCTGCTGAACTCGACATCACGAATACATACCTATATAATGTTGACACCCTTAAACCCCACTTTTGTATAGTAAAACTGAGGTTTACAGGGGTAAACATTATTTTTCTTATTTCTGCTCAAAAACATAGATTAGTTTAAACATATTTTATTTCATTATAGTACATGTGTTACATATATAAACAGCTCAAGTAAAGGAGGGATTAGAACGAAAGCACGAGTGCTTATAGAGTTCATCTCCCTCGCCGAGGCGGTTCTAACGAGTACCCACAATCTATGTTTTGAGCAGAAATATGAAAAATATCAGTTTTTTATCTGATTTTTTTTTTTTTTTTTTTTTCATTTTTGGTGGTAAAGTTTTCAGTATAATTAAATAGGCATGTTTTCGTAATGATAAGCCCTACCTTTGCAAACAGTGGTGATCCGGATCAGTGGACTTCTGAATTATCGGTACTGTTTGTCATTAAGTATGTGAGATTGCACATGTATCAACAACCTGGATCACGTTATCTGACAGGCAGATAATTAGAAATGGGCGTGGCATCTTATAATTTTCAACGCGGCAAGGGTTAAAAGTAAATTTCCTGAATGTACTTTATTTCTGTAATTTTTAAATTACACAGTAGCTATATTTTATCTCTCGAAATGAACTTGCTTGATTAATTTCTGGTAGTTTGTGAGCGTTTTGTGTGTGTGTGTGTGTGTGTGTGTGTGTGTGTGTGTGTGTTTCAAATAAAACACTTTTTCTTACATCTTCACATACAGAACTCGTAAACGTGCGAATACTCTTCGGAATACGCGAGGCTCGGCGATCCCTATGACCTGCCCCGCCAATGAACACTAGAATATTAATAGCAAATGATCCAACTCACGATAAAAAGACCCACAGTGTAGGATTGTCCGACTGTATTCTTTATAAATGCATATGCGTAGCCACATATATGGGCAAGAAGAATGACTCTTTGCCTTCTTCTTTCTCTGGGACCATACTATATGTCTTCCAACGGCTCTGGTGAGACTGTGCATATGCGCATGCTCGCCTGAGGCGTTGCTGTTCGCCTATGCGATAAATACCCTTTTCTCATGGGCTGGTTCAGATATCCACCGGCAGATCCCTCCTATCTAGCACTATGGCCGAAACTGGTACACCCATATCACACCGGATAGGCGGCAGTCGCGAAAAAAGGAGAGAGTAGTAGAACGCGGATCATTTTATTAAGATTCCGGCGTTTTCGACCGCCAAAATGACAGTCGACGAACTCGGATTAGTCGTTTTCGATTGCCAAACGTTCAGGTTTGGCAGTCGAAAACGCTGCTTCTTATCAAACTGCTCCGCCTTCGTTGATTATAGTTTTGTTCAGGATAGCCGCCTATATGGTGTGCATATACGGATGAATGATGTAAGGTAAAAGGGAGGCAACTTTTGTGACTTCCGTCATTTTGACCCCCTACCCATACCCACTTCCCTCTCCATCCCCAATCACCAAGCCGCTTCTAGATTCACCTCTGCAGTAAAATTCAAGGGCGGGTCTAATCGGGGTTCGGTTGAGATCAGTCGAAACCCTCTTTGACTAAAATTTTCATTTTCATGGGAAATTTTAGATGATACATTTAGGATTCTGTATTTACTCAAAATATTCACACACCTATCTCTTTACCTTGTACCACCAATAACATTCGCAAATCTGTTAGTACCTGTGGATGTGTCAAAATTGCTGTTGCATTTCGGATTGATGCATTTCGGATTGATGCATCATACCGTTTTCTCCCAAATACTTACTGGGTCACTTTCAGTTGAGTTTAACCCATTGTATACTGAATAGACTCTCTCATACAATATATTGGAAGAGTCCAATTGTTTTAGTTACGTCCGGCTATGAGATCTACTTATTCTTAGAGAGAAATGGCTAAAGTATTTGCAAACAGTGAAGACCCTGATCAGACGCCGCGTTCTGTGGCGTCTGATCTGGGTCTGCACTGTTTGCCTATTACTCTTTTACGGATCTCCCGACTACAAAATACTTGTATACAATTTGTTGGTTCCAGTCAGGTACCCTGTGTTCTATCATCACGAAAACATACCTATATAATTTTGACCCCCTTAAACCCCACTTTTATATTGTAAAACTGGGATTTAAAGGAGTATACATTATTTTTTTTTTTTCTGCTCAAAAACATAGACTGTGAGTACTCGTTAGAACCGCCTCGATGAGGTGGTTCTAACGAGTACCCACAATCTATGTTTTTGAGCAGACATATGAAAAATATCAGAATTTTTATCTGAAAACTTTTAGTTTTGGGTGGTGAAATTTTCAATATATTTGAATAGGCGTGTTTTCGTAATGATTGTCCCAAATTCATATTGTTTGCAAGTTCTTGATTTGTGAATTAGTTAAGCTGAAGTGACAAACATATTTTGATACAGGAAGTAGTGCGGCGGACAGGCGTATTGTCGAAAGTAACGCCCATCAAGCGGGACTTGCCTTCACTACATATTCCAGTTTTGCATTCTCCAATTAACTCTCTCTGCTAAGATGCCTTACTAGAAAGGGGCGCGTTTTTTTTTTTTTTTTTTTTTTTTTTTTTCTTGTCTTTTTTTTTCCTCTGCACATGCGCAACGTAAGAGAAAAAAACAACAACAAAAAAACATTACCCTAAAGCGGATTAGATTGGACTTAATAACAATTCCGGCCCTTAAACCAAAATACATGAACACCGTTTAATATTACGTCACTTTGTAGGATAATATTTCTGAGACGTTAGTTGACAAAGTAAATGTTAAAATGTGTTTTTACTAAAGAGCAAGAATCGACAGTTTTGAAAATTTCGCCGTTTAGTTAAATACCTTAGATGTTCAAAATTCGCATTTTTTAAATAAATTATATTTGTACCTAAAATATAAATAAAAATTGCATTCAACTTTATAATGCTAAACTGATACCAAACAGGGGGATAAAATATCTAAGAAAAATAAAAGGCCACAGGCCAAATGTCCCCCGACATGTGACGTGTGGGAATTATTTAGAACAAAGGACCATAGCTCCTGTAAAAAAAAAGTAATAATGGGAGGGTAACCCCGAAAACCACACGCATATTTACAAACCATGTAGAACAAGTACGCATAGTTCGGTGGAAAACTGTAAGGCGTTGCGCCCACAAGGTATCTATTCTTATACTAATCGGACCTGGAAAGAAACGTCGAAAAAGTGGAAAAAGTTAATAAAAAATAATTGGAGGATAACCCAAAAAGCACATGCACATCTTCAGACCATGACAAAAACACCTGCAAAGTTTCTAATAGTTTGGTATAAAACTGTAAGAGGAGTTGCGCCCTTAAAGCAACTCACGACATCGTGTCACGCCTAAAGTTGAAAAAGTACAAAACGTTGAAAGAAGATAACGGCAGGATAACCCTAAAACCACATGCACAGCTTCAGACAATGTAGAACAAGTTTGCATAGTTTCAAAATGATCGTTGTAATGTCTAGGAGGAGTTGCGCCCACAACATATCTGTTCTGATACTAATCAGACATGGAAACATCTAAGTCGAAAAAGTGGAAAAAGTTGATAAAAATAATAGGAAGATAACCAAAAAACCACACGCATATCTTCAGACTATATAGAACAAGTATGCATCGTTTCAAAATGATCAGTGCAAGGCTCTAGGAGGAGTTGCGCCCTCAAGGTATCAATTCTAATAGCAATCGAACCTGGAAAAAAACCAAATCGAATAAAAAAAAGTGAAACGATAATACCCCGCCATTATCGTGTCATGGAGAGATAACTGAAAAAATTGATGAAATGTACCCAATAGCAATCCTGCCAGATCTCCACAATAAAAATGCACATATCAAGTTTGGTGAAAATCCATTCAGATTTACTCAAATTATTGTCCTGAAATGAAAATAGGAATGTGTCGCGGGCAAATAACTCTGACAAAAAATGACGAAATTTGCCCATTAGCAATCCCGAACCAGATCTCCACTATCCAATGCACACGCCAAGTTCGGTGAAAATCCATTGATATTTACTCAAGTTATTGTTTGGGGATGAAACATCAGACGTGTCGCGGGCAGATAACTCTGTCAAAAATTGACGAAAATTACCCATTAGCAATTCAAAACCAGATATTCCAAAGACTGCTCGAGTTACAGTCTGAAAAGTAGAAAAAAAAAAGCCGCAACGTCAGAAAATATTTGCGACCAACGAAGATTCTGATCAGACTGCGCAAGATGCGCAGTCTGATCAGAATCTTCCCTGTGCATTTTTGGAAAGCCAAGGACGCAAAAAAATCTTTATGCGGCAACAAAGACGCTGTTCAGACCGCGTGGTTGCGCAAGCTGATTTGAGTTTTCGTTTGGCGCATGTCAGTAAGTTCGTTTTCTCACGTTGCGGCTTCTATGCCAGGGATATAGCTGAAAAAATAAGACAGACAGAATTATCATTCTTCTACCCGACACAGTGTCTTGACCATTTTATTAATTCTACCAAGTATCATAACCAGAAGGGAGTTGTTTGACGTTACATGTACCTCAGTGTCCAACGAGGAGCATGCCCAGATGTTGCCCCAGGATGCGACGCGGGATGACCCTGACGTTACCCCAGGGTACAACAAGGAGCATGTCCTGATGTTACCCCAGTGTACAACGACGAGCATGCCCTGATGTTGCCCCAGGGTGCGACGCGGGATGACCTTGCTGTTACCCCAGGGTACAAAGAGGGACAGGGACAACACCCTGAAGTTACCCCAGGGAGCGACGCTAGGCGCAAATATACCCAGGATAAATGCGTCTTCAAATCCTCAAGGGGTCGGTGAAGCTAGTGAATATGTGGACACTATTATGGCGAGACATCCCCATTCCAAGCATTCACAAGCAGGAAGAGGCACTTGTCATAACCAGAAGAAAGTTGTTTGAAGAAAATGAAAAACGACAGTACTTCGGTTTCTAGAGATATGAAAAGGCAAAACGGAATCTGTGTAAAAATGACAAGGGACGTAACCCGGATTTACTCATATACTCATATTTCTGACAATGATCACATTTTAGGAAAGGAACTAAATAAGCTCTTATGCTTTCGTTCTAATCCTATCGTTGTACTTTTATATGTGTTGTACATGTATATGTTAACATTTTGGAAATAAATATGTTTAAACAAAAAAGAGACGAAAAAAAAAAAAAAAAAAAAAAAACGTGGTGGACATCTGAGTTGACGACCTTTGTAAATCTGAGAAAGCAATGCCCCCTTACGATTAGCCTGTATCAATTCATCAGCTGAATGTAGTCAACTGACAGAATTACAGAAAGTGAAATATCTGGATATCTTATAAAGTGAGAGGCTATCTCGAAATCTGTGCTTTTCATCACGAAAACATACCTATGAAATTTTGACCCCCTTAAACCCCACTTTTATATAGTAAAACTGGGGTTTACAGGGGTATATATTATTTTTTTTATTTCTGCTCAAAACCATAGATTGTGGGTACTCGTTAGAACCGCCTCGCCGAGGCGGTTCTAACGAGTACCCACAATCTATGTTTTGAGCAGAAATATGAACAATATCAGATTTTTTTTATCTGAAAATTTTACTTTTTTGTTGTAAAACTTTCAATACATTTGAATAGACCTGTTTCCGTAATGTCATTATATACACACAAAAAGGCTAAATGAATTAAATGAGGGATGAAGTCCAATGTTAAGGCTAGAAATGTTGCTGCCATGATATGTATATACACTAGTGCTGCATGCTGTAAATAAATAATAACCAACCTTATGTATATGTAACAAAGACTATATATAATACCATTCTATGGGTGCTCCCAGCGGTTGGAAGATAATACTTTAAAAGAAAGAAAGAAAGATTGGCTTATCGTACGGCCCCGTACGATTCATCTGCATAACCTATATTGGCTAATCATACGGCTATTTTAGTTTGGTACTAATGAATATATATTAAAATGTATTTTGCGAATATTAAATGTATATTGGGCAGTTTGGAACAGAATTATATTATCTCATCTATTTATATAAAAACATTTTCTTCCCTTAAAATGTTATTTATAAAACATTTAAAATATGACCCAGCAGATATAGAACTTCAAATATGCGACCAGTGAAGGATCAGTCTACCCTGCGCATACGCGCATTTTTAAAATTGTTGTGATAAAAATAATCATTGGCGGTTTGGGGACTGATCGAGGGAATTTCAGGTTAATTTTCGTATTTTTTTATTTTTTTTTTTTTCATCTCATTCCCCGAATAGCCTCGCATTAGACTTAATGTTGGAATTTTCTTGTCTAAGTCTCAACACCATCAAAGATTCCATTTATACGGCCAACTACGAATTTGACAAGCATTACGAAAACATAAATATTCAAATATAGTGGGAAAAAAAAAAAGAGAAAAATTTCCGATAAAAATTATATATATATTTTTTTATTATTTCTGCCCATCGGTGGGGCGGTCCTAACGAGTACCCACAATCTATTTTTGAACAGAAATAAGAAAAATAATGTGTACCCTGTATACCCCATTTTTACTATATAAAAGTGGGGTTTAAGGGTGTCAAACTTATTTAGGCTTGTTATCGTGATGTTGTGCGGATGCGCGGGCTGATCTGCGCCACAATTGCTTCCATACGGATGGAGCGGTTCAAATTAAAATATAATTATAAAATTCTGCATTTATTCTGTATCAGTACAAAACTGTCTTCATTGTGAACAACAAATATATTGATAAGACTAGGCGGGTGCGCAGGCTGATCTGTGCCATCAATATTTCCACGTGGAATGAATTCTGGAAGGTGCCAGCGCTGCAGTCTCATGACTTTTTTTCCTCCTGTCCGGAGAAAACGTCCCATCTTATCGAAAAATTATAAAGACTGTGTAACCAGCAACATCATTGACAGACAATCTACAAATAACAGTAGGGGCCGTACGAAAGCAGTGAACACTCAAATATTTATTCAAAACCAGTTTAAAACATGAAGGTTGTTTTCTGAACTGGTCTCAAATATATCATTTCATTGTTTGTAATTGTGAACCAATCTGTTTGCTGTTGACTCCTCCACCGCGCGACAGTCGATTAAACTAAACTAAGTCGTCAATTTTATTGACGCTATAGAAGAACCTTTTTCGTTAAGTCAATACTTGTTTTATTTACATCGACAACGGAAGTGATTCGGATAATATAGGGTGGGAGTTTTTGATTGGACACTGTTCAATTTTTACGGGTTTTAATTGGTCGATTTTGCCGGAAGTAGCTCATTTTCACCAACATGTCGGAGCGAAATCATCTTTAAACTATAGGCTTAGCTTTTTTAAGTGACTTTGCGTGTATTTGACTTCTTGTTCATTTAAAATCAAATTAATCAACATTTCTAGTCATCTGCAATAATGCCACTTCTTGTGAAGGATTTCTCTTGGGAAGAAACTGAGAAAATGGTCTTCGTTACCGTTCCTTTGAAAGGCGTGAAAGCCAACAAAGTTGATATTCTATCGTCAGAAGAATATTTGAAGGTACATGGCTGAATTATACAGGGTCACCAGTATCATAGAAAGTGATTATTGGACCCATCTTTATTTCATTTATTTTGGTGACTGGCAGCCATCCTTGAGGTACGGTCATTGTACACGTAGGTACACTGATTATTATTCTATGTTACATGAATTTATATTGGTTGAAATTGTTTACATCATAATAAAAGAGGTTCTAGCACCATATTTTAAACTTTGATTTAAGCAAAACAAACATTCTCTGCAGTTTATATATAGAAAAGTGTATGACTGTACCAACATATTCAGTAAAGTTATACAGGTACAGTCAGACATCGTGCATACTTGATTTATAATTTTGATACCCAACAATCAAGCACCACTATTTTATGCACATAGCAGGTCCATTTAATTGGTGAAGTACCAAATCTCTAACTAATACACATAGTCGTCCATTTACAACACATTGTAGAGGCCTTGGTGGTTCAGTTTGATATTCGTCTGACTGGAGACCAGGAGGTCGCAGGTTCGACCCCCGCCAAGGTCGGCAACTTTCTTCTGTGGAGATTGATCATGAAATATTTTCTAGGGTCATTCTCTTCGTTCTGCTGTTTCAAGGAGGGCAGAACTTTGTCAGTTTCTGGCGAAATAATGTGCACAATATTGGTTCACCGCTTAGAGGACTAAGCCTGCCCAGTAAACGCGTGGTTAGGTAAACTGACCGTGCTTGACATGACTCCATTGGGTAGACTGGGCCATAAAACCTCAACACAAAAAAAAAATAACACCACATTGTATATGGCGTTTGTTTTATGCTATGAGACGTTAAACTATTGAAATGATTCGCACTGTCGAAAGTATTGGAACCTTTTTCTTCTAACTTAATGTTATCAGTAGATTGATATCTTAGATTGCTTTGATCAGACTGCACAGGCTGATCTAAATCTCTGCTGGCATCACGTCATTTTGTTGCTTTCCTGTAGCCGCTCATTTATGAAAACAAGTTTTCGGCAATGAGTATCATATTCTTTGCATGCACAATTTAATATTCAGAGTAAATTCATTGAACCGTCCGGATATAGAATGACTCGGTTTATCAGGCAAGGATAACTTAGCCAAGGCCCAGGTTTAGCCCAGCTCATAGCCTACATGTACTTTCAGAGCATTTATTTTAATGCAATTTTATTTTTAAAAGATCTCCTCTATTAATTCCCACCAACACCACTGTGATTTTTCCTTAGCTGCTGGTTGTCTGTGATCATGTATAGATCGTGTCTGCCTTGTGATCATTAGTTGGCAAGTTAAAGCATTTTTGGTTCCGAGACATGGTCCTATTTTTATGGATTTATTAAAATATGAAGCCCATTAGACCCTAGAATTGGGCATTTTATAGGTTTAGTACTAAATTTCAAGCACCTGTGGTTGTACCTAAAGACAATTTTAGATTACTTGGCCGATATTCGCTACCCTCTGCTGAATGTCACAACTGAACTGATAGTTTGTTTTTGTTTGCGAGTGACCACGAACATCCTGGTTAACTAAACACATCCTAGGGCTGTGCTCAGTAAACCAAATCACTCTTGAGAGTTTTCAAAAACCATTTTGCATCTTCAGAATGATTACTGTAAATCCGTCTCATGTGACCTCCAATTAGAGAGTAGCCGTTATTCTCGTCTATGGGATCTAGTAAATAATGTCAATAATTAAATTTGATATAGAATCAACTAAAAATTACGTATCAACGCAACAAACATTCTCATATTTCGGGTAACAAACAAGCATAATTTTTTATTCCTATTGGCAGCCATTTTGGTTGTGCCAAAAAGACAGCTTGAGAAAAGTTTGGGGATGCTCGCTACTATCCGCCAAAAACTGTCCCAACTGAACAGAAAGTTTGCTTTTGTTTGCTAGCACATGTAACTGCAAACGTTTTGGTTAACTGAACGCAATCCATGACTTTAGCTACCAAAGGTGCTCGAAAGTACCAAATCATATCATTATATTATGTCCAAATGTACCATACTGTGTGTCTGAATGTACCTGAATGAGTGTCCGATTGTACCAGCATCCTAACAGCAGTCACTCCACAGTGAATATTTATAGGTTGTTTTATTATCTCATCATTTATTCTGGAAAAAAAACTAAGCTCAAATGATATTTCTAAGTTTTGATAATTCAATACAATTAATTACATTAATTAGCATTTATCATGTTTATGTCAGGGTATTAAGGAACAACTGAATACAAATGTGTCTGAGTGTACCTACAATGACCCTAACGAGGAAAAAGTATGTCCGATGCACACTGGACCAACCCTGGATCCTCAGGTACTCTGTCAAGTGAACTAACCAGGACTACTTTAAAGTGCTAGGCGTCAACTTAACATAAGTTTTTACACTTTCCTTGCACTGATCAGCTTGTCTTGTTGCCATCAAATTTAACTGAAGAGGAAAAATGTGCCTGATTTGTGCAGAACTCAAATCTATATCAGCCTGCTTGCAAGTCAGATGTTCTAGCAAGTGATTTTATCTGGTCAGCAGTCCTGTGAAACGTGATTATTTGTGTGCTTATATAGTAATAAATATGACAAGAATTTATAATTACATACAATTATAACACTATTTTGGGGTTCTTTCTCCATAGTATATATATATATCTTTGCAATCGTTGGCTGTGGTGAATGAATGTCTGTTGATGTGTCACCAGTAAAATATTCTGATTCTGATGCATTTTTAGGGATTCCTAAAACCAAAGAAATAATGAAAACATAAAGCAACAGAAAACGTTGTCAGTTGCTGGCAAAAATATGCGCATACAGTAAGTACTGATTAACCGCTTAGTTGGTCCAGGAAAAAGTGTTTATTGTTCAAGACAAGATCTTAACAGTCTTGACTGGGCCATAAAACTTCAACCCAAACTTATCACAACATGTAAAATACTGCCATAGATGACAGTTTCAAATAGCTAGTCACCACTGGAATTAAATCTGAGTTTTTTGTTGTTGTTTTTTTTTATTAAATGCTTCATAAATCTTCCTTTTTTTTCTTTTTTTGGTCATTTTCCCAAGCATTTAAACTGCTGAATACATGTATCTGTAAAGCAGTTTCTGGGTTTTTGGATATGAAATAAGTGCTGCAAATGTGAAACAACGCAGACCGGATTATTCATAAAAAAAAGTTCACCAGGGCAAGTTATACAACCTAGCTGCATTTTTATTACACACACCCACCAACTAAATGTCATGTCAATTGTTGAATGACTGAGCTGCTGTGTCATTAACTTCAAGTATGGACCACTCTGTAGCACAGTTAGTAGTGCATCTGACGGCAGATCCAAGAACTACAACTTTGAATCCTGGTTAGGCCACATGGCTTTTTTTTATTATTAGATTGATCACGAAATGATTTCTACTTGTATGTCTTTCTCCCCTCCCATCCTGCTGATTCAAGAAGGACAGTTGTTAGTTACTGGCAAAAGTATGCCCACAAAGTACTTGTTATAAGGCTTAACAGTGTTGTCAGATCAGGGCCCCTGTAGCCTTGGGGGTAAAAGAGCTGACTCTTTATCCATTAGGTTTCTCACCACTGTGGTTCGAGCCTAGCTTGGGTCATGTGGGAAAGCCAAGTTCTGCTTACAGCTGGCCAGGTGGTTTTTTCCCCAGGTTCTCCAGTTTGGGCCCACCTTTGATGAACGATCGGCTCGATATAAGTAAAATATTCTTGAAAGGGCCGTAAAACGTAAAAAAAGCGTTGTCAAATTGAGCTTTTCATGTCTAACACCAAGCAAAGCATTTACCAAATATGAATCATTGAAAATGTGCCAAAAAGGGGAATCTGTTTTGAGCAGCAGCAATCATTTCTGATTATTCAGTGTTCTCAGGACATACATACATGTAGTTCTCATGTCTCTTCTGGGCTTGATCTGTAGTACTGTCAATAGCATGTCTGACTGCAGATTCAGGGGTCACTAGTTACATGTAAATCCGAGCTCCTGCACATAACAGTTGTAGAGACTGCATGGTCATGCAGTCATTTCTATGGTCATTGCGCCCCTTCCACTGACTCAGGAAGGCATCATGAAAACATGCCTATATATATCTGACCCCCTTAAACCCCACTTTTATACAGTAAAACTGGAGTTTACAGGGGGTAGTCATTATTTTTCTTATTTCTGCTCAAAAACATAGATTGTGGGTACTCGTTAGAACTGCCCCAATGAGACGGTTCTAATGAGTACCCACAATCTATGTTTTGAGCAGAAATATGAAAACTACCAGAATTTTTCATCTGGAAGTTTTCATTTTTGGTGGTAAAATTCTTAATATATTTGAATAGGCATGTTTTCGTAATGGGCAGTTGTCAATTACTGGTGAAAGTATGTGCATAGGTACAAGTTAACCGCATAGAGGACTTACCCTACCCAGAAGTGTGAATAGGATAACTGACTAGCTAGACATGACCTTAACAGTGTTGACTGGGCTGTAAAAATCAAACAAACAGTTCTCGGCTCTCTAACAATATTAAATGTAACTAGACTTATTGGAGAGATGCTGAAGTAACATTTAGGTAAAAAAGGCACTGTCTGTACTACTCCTCTTCCCCAACAAAACAATGACAGCATAGCTCTTGATAAGGTGCTTTTTTCAATCCAAAAGTATTGATATTTTTCTTATTTTTCCATGAAAACGTATGTTGTGGATACTCATTAGAAGCGCCTCGACAAGGCGCTTCTAATGAGTACCACAATATATGTTTTCCTGGAGAAAAAAGAAAAATATTTATCTGATAACCCCTCTTATCTAGGCCTATGAATGACAGTGTATCAGGTGGTCAGTCGTGTATTTTTTAGGAGCCAATTTGCATGAAATGTTGATTCCTACTTTCTGGAAAAAAAAAACAAAAAGTTCAAAATAAGGTCTCCTGTAATTTTTATCCAGCATGCTAAATGTTAGTTTTTGCACTACTCAAACTTGGATGTTTTTCTCTTTTGGCAGGTGAGTTACCCACCATATTTGTTTGAATGTTTCTTGTATGCCCCAGTGGATGACCGAAACAGCACTGCACAAGTTGGAAATGGAGCTGTTGTTTTCAAAATGCTGAAAAAGGAGATTGGATTGTGGGAGACATTGCAGTCAGAAATTGCAGGTACGCACAATTATTTATGGCTATAAAGCCATATTTTAGACTCTGGGTATAGTAAATTTTCAGTAATCTCAAATACTGTGTGCCATACTTTTTTGCCTATTGTTTGTTGCAGCTGCATGAGCAAGCAGGTGCAATGTATGCATCCAGTTTTCCATCCGTCTGTTTGTCCGTTGATCAGCATTTACGCCCACCCTAATGTTCAAGTCCATTTCTGAACAACTATTACACACCAAGTCATCTTGCTTGGTGCACATGATTATTTTAGAGTGGATATCAGGTAAATATTTTTCATATATTTCCCTGCAAACATATGTTGTGGGTACTTATTAGAAGCGCCTCACAGTGGAAAATAAAAAAAATATCAGTACTTAATGTGGAAAATAAAAAAAATATCAATACTTAGCGTTAAGATTGAAAAAAAGCATCTTATCAAGAGCTACATGTATGTTAGTTAGTAACTTTGGTATGTTAAACTTTATCAAGGATTCAGACATGCTTTGTTTTTTCATAAGAACGATTAACTCATTTACAATACAAACAGGTGCTGCAGGTGGGACACAGCCTTCCATGGAATTCTTGTTTTTATGCATTTTGCAACTATCAGTGTTGGGATACCCTGGGGGTTAGAGAGCAAAAACATCTTGTGTCCACAGGATGGTGACAAACCACAGAAAGACAGGGATAGAATTTTAAAGACCTAAGCTGGAAAGTTTTCAGGAAAATATGTCTTTTTTCTTGGGGGTAATCCTGTCACCTCTCAGGGAGAACATTGATAGGTAAATGTGTTCACAAAATACTTCAGGGTTCCTACATCTCAGGGAAATTCAATTTTTTTCAAGGTAAGGGAATTCTGTCTGCTTATTCAATAAGAGCAGTTGTCAGTTACTCGTGAACATACATGTTTGCACGCAAGTACTGGTTAACCACTTGGAGGACTAAGCCTGTCCAGGAAACCTGTTAGCAGGTTAATTGACCCGCTCACCATGATCTTTCCTTAACAGTTTTGACTAGGCCATAAAACCACAACTCGAACACTTGGGGGAAATGGCTAACAATGTAGATTCTGGCTAGTTTTGATCTGCAAATATTGCCATTTGGAGAGAAAGGTTGGTGTTCGGAATTAAGAACATTTGCCGTAAAGTTCTCGCAATAATTTGAGTAAAGATCAGTATCTGTTTTAAACATTTCACCATCAATAACCAAAAGTGAGCCAAGCAAGCAAAAGGTTCTTTCACGCAATAGTAAACAATGATCAAAATAGGCACAAACCTGTTATGTGTTTAAACTAGGTAACAATCTGATCCAGCTTGTTGCAAATGGGTAAAGAAATACTTCAGTAGCTATAAAAGTGTAGACAGTCATGATAAAGTGGCCAGCAGCTAGCAGCCTTCACTTTTAAATGCACTGAAAAGTTGAAATTTTGAGTGAGCTGACTCACTGTATAAAATGGTAGAAAAGCTATGAGAGGTCCAGCTTGGATTGAAGAAAAGGGTTTTCTAGATTTTTAAATGGAGAAGTGTTTGGTCTCTTAGTCATGTAGATTTCTTGCTTAAAATTTTGCTATAATAAATGTCCTAAAATTTCCAAAACTCTATTCTAAACATTTTTGGCCTGAATTTTGCTTTTTATGCAGTTGTTTCTTAAAATACATATTGCAATGGCATATTGTGTAGACCCTGATCAGACTGCTCCATTTGCTTATGCCATTTTGCCGGACACTTTGTGGTACGAAATTTTAAGACACTTACTATATTTATTTTCAGGGGACAAGGTGGAGATGAAGAGAAAAAGGGAAGAGGCATTACAGAAAGTGGAAGAAAGATTAAAAGAGGAAAGCACAAAGAAAGATGAGAACAAGAGAGCAAATGAAAAATTTGCTCTAAAAGAAATTATGAAGGTCTGTGTTCAGAACTAGGAAATACTATGCTTTACACTTAATGCTTAGCATGCTGGTGACAGTTCTGGGATCATTTTGTTTGGGGCCTCTAATGAGTACCACAAGATACATGTTTTTATGAAGAAATAAGAATTATTATCCCAGAATTATCATCAAATACTCCTCCTTAACAAGTCCTATGATCACTTATTCATATCCACTTATTGCTATCCCCATGCTGTAGCCATGGGGATATTGTGAATGCCTCTGTCAGTCTGTCACTCCATGTCCTCCCTAAACCACGGCAGAATTTAACCAAACTTGCTACATGACTTCCCCACATGGTAAGGGTGTGTGAGAGCAACATTATTTTTCCGTCCATTGAGCTATTAGCAATATAAGCACTGAGCAAGTGGATTTTGCGATGGCATGTACATCGACTGCTGAATCTAGTGGAGTTTTTTTAGTCCAAAATTGCCAAAAAAAAGTCATGTTCCATTGTGTTGTCTTGTTGACAATGTCAGCATAATGTCATAAGTGGGCTGATATCCGCTTTCTGTTCAAGAAACATTGTTTCCCATTATCATACTATGCAAGTTGATGTTCTTTAATTCAAAATACATTGTTTCTGGTTATCAGTCTGAATATCTATGCCTGTCGATATTGCGACCAAGATACAATGTATAGGAGACACACGCAGTATTGCATATACAAAATACAGGTTATCATGCCAATATTGTTATGAATTTGTGATGAAAGAATTATTATAGAATATATTGGTCTTCCTCAAAGACTCTTATCAGGGCAGTGGCTCAGTTGGTTGTGATGGGAGATTGTGGGTTGATCCCCAGCCAGGTTATATCAAAGACTTTAAAAAAGGTGTTAGCAGCTCTTTTGGTTTGCACTCAGCGTCATAAACTTAAAGTAGAGCTAAGAACAAGAATTGGTTATCTTGGTGTCTGTATTATGTGAGTTGGAATATTATGTCGTTCAGTGAGGAAGCACTCATACATGTAGCTCCAGATACATTGGGGTATCCACACAATATTTTTCCTATATCTCCAAGAAAACTTATTGTTGCTACTCATTAGAAGTGCTTTAGTCATTACCAAAACATGCCTTTTCAAATATATTGAAAATTTTACCACCAAAAAATGAAACTTTTCAGATAAAAAATTCTGATATTTTTCATATTTCTGCTCGAAACATAGACTGTTGGTACGCGTTAGAATCGCCTTGGCGAGGCAGTTCTAACATGTACCCACAATCTATGTTTTTGAGCAGAAATAAGAAAAATAATGTATACCCCTGTGAACCCCAGTTTTACTACAGTATAACATCAATGGCTCGAACCGGGATAGCTTGTTTACCATGGATGATTCAGACTCTTTTTTCAGTCCCTACAAAATCCTTCCAACAGCTTAAGAAAACAAATATTTAGGGATTTTTTTTTCGATTTTCTCATGGAATTGTATGTTGTGTGTACTCATTAGAATTGCCATATTAAGGCAATTCTAATGAGTACACTCAGCAAGCAATCATTCTGTAGAAAATCGACAAGATTTCCCAAAATTTTTGCTATTTGCTTCCTGAACTGGTGCCATGATTAACCCTCAGTGGCTCGAACTACCCATGTCTCGAACGAATTTCCGTGGTCCCAAAGATGTTCAAGCCATTGAGGTTCGACTGTACTTGTATATAAAAGTGGGGTTTAAGGGGGATCAAAATTATATAGGCAAGTTTTTGTGATGTGAGGCATTTCTGATGAGTACCCACAACATATGTTTTTGTTGAGAAGTTATAAACATATCATTACTTCTCGTTTGAAAAAAAAAAGTATCCTATTTGGAGCTATGATTCTAAAAGTGAGTGTTGAGCCCCCTGTCACATCCAGACACCACCATAATGTGGGTGAAAGGTTGTTGAAAGTACTGTTATACTTAGGTCTAAATAAGACTGGGTATCCGGTAAATATTTTTCTTATTTATTTACGAAAAAACTTGTGTTGTGGGTACTCATATAAGCCCCTTGGTGCCAAGGTGCTTCTTATGAGTACCCACAACATATGATTTCGTGGAGAAATAAGAAAACATATTAGTACTTTTGGTTTGAAAAAATCACCTTATCTAAGGCTATGATTATACATCAATAAAATAAGCAAATAAAGACTGAGCAGATGAGCAGGCTAACATGGATCATGGTTGTCCACTACTCCACATATGTCTCACTAAAAACTTTTTGACATGACAAGGTTCTATAGCTTTAGACAAGAGGAATGGCCAGATAAGCATTTTTGTTTCTACATGTAAGCATATTTTGTGGGTACTCATTAGAAGTGCCTCAGCGAGGCACTTCTAATCAGTACCCACAAAATATGTTTACATGCAAAATCACAACAAAACTGCCTTATCTGAAGCTGTTGGGTTTGTATGTCCAAAGACAATGCTATGTGTATTGTATTGACACAGAATATTTTTATTTTCCAGACAGAGGAGAATGAAAGAAGTCGTATAGAGAATGAGAAAGAGACGGAGAGAAGAAAAGCAACAGAGGATCTAGAAAGATGGAAGGAAGAACAGAGACAAAAGGCTGAGGAGGTAATGATGAAATGAAAGAAACAGAAAAAAGTTTATCTTTGATGAGCCTAAATGTCCTGACAGATGCGCTAGAGCAAACCATGTGAACCCTGATCAGATTGCTCCAAAAGGAGCAGCTTAATCAGGGTCTGCACTGTTCGCCTTACAAGTAACAATTGTAGCTATGTCAGGCCATCCTTAAACTATTGTTTGTTTGCTGTGCTTCTGCCCCTCAATTCCAGAATGGGTAGGTAGGTAGGTCAACTTTTTTTTTTGAATCCGATATAATGTTTCTTTAACTAGATAGGATATGGTCCAAAATGCTGCCCATAAAAATATATTTCAAAGCATTGTCTGCAAAATAAAGTTCAAGGTAAAAAGATTTTACATACATAGTGAATGTAAATCTGTCTGTTAAGATAAAAAAAATTCTCCAGAATGGCCAAAAAACTTCTGTGTAGTGCCAATTTTGGTGGGTAGTTAGGAGCCAGCAAACCAAAAAATTTTTAAGGTCAGTCTCACTTAAGTAGTCAAATGGGCCTGTTCAAGTTTTAGGTAAAGTATGGAAAGGTGTTACACATGCAAAAATGTTAACTATATACTATTTACCCTAAATAGTCAAGCAGCTAATTTCCTTTTTCATACTTCCAGAAAATTTAAACAAGCCATTTTCCTGTCTGTTTATACATCTAAAAAAAAGCTGGACAAATCGCAAACACTGTAGAATGGATTCAGTGGCACATTCTGTGACTTCTGATCTGGTTCTTTACTGTTTGCTCAGGCCTGTCTGTCTGAAAGCTTAACCCATTTTAGTCTGGAGACCACCAAAAGGGTAATTGGCAAACATTGCAGACCCATATCAGATGCCACAGAATGTCCTGTCTGATCAGGGTCTCCACTGTTTGCAAATAGTCAAGCTATTTTTCTCTAGGACTATCTAAATCACACAGCCTGACATTCCTAAAATTAAAATTGGACTCTACCAGTATATAGTGTGGGAGAGTTAATTCAGTCTGAAATGGGTTTATGGTATGGTAAATGTCTTAAAATTTTGTACACCAAAGTGTCTGACAAATTGGCATGTGCAACAGTGCAGACCCAGATCAGACTGCTCCTGAAGGAGCAGTCTGATCAGGGTCTACACTGTTGCCCCTAATTATTTTTAAGAAACAATTGAATAAAAAGCAAAATGTAGGCCCAAAAAGTATCAAATAAATTTTTAGGACATTTACTGTACGCACAGTAAGTTGAATTCTGAAATTGAATGACTGGATTAGCCATTGCCTGTGTTGCTACAGGCTGGTCAGAGTCTTTCAGTATAGCTCCAGATTATGTACTTTTTTCAGTCAGACAGTAGTGACATTTTTCTCACAAAAATATGTTGTTGGTACTCACTAGAAGTGCCTTGGTGATGTAACCTGTGCCCACAAAGTATGTATTAGTAAAACACTTACAAAAAAATGTTTCAAAATTATTACAGTTAACTCTTGTTATCTCGAAGTCCAGGGGACTCACTGAAATACTTCAACATATCTGTACCTTGACATATCAGATTTGCAGAATCGAGAAAAAAAAACAAATTTAGCAACCACATTTCACAAATGAATATGTGATTTGATTCCTGAAGTTAGAGATATATTGAAAATATTGTAGAAAAGGAGAAATTGCTCCCTCTTTTCCACAATATTTTGTTACCTGATGTTAGATTCCCAGGTTAAAACAGGGACTAGATTTTTACTTCGAGATAAGCAGAGTCAAGATAAAAAGAGTCAACTGTATTTACTGGTTTTGTTGATTTACATCCAATTGTCAGGAGAAACAGAAATTTTTAGAAGAGAGGAGGAAGGAAGAAGCAGCAAAAAAGGAAGAACTGCAGAAACAGAAGGAAGAAGAGAGGAAAAACAGAAGAAGAGGTAATATCTGGGTGCAATCTACTGTGCTTTTGACACCTTACAGAAAGTCATTTTTTGCCTGGCACTTTACACTGAAGAAGTAAATTTGCAAACTTTTGTTATGATTTAATATAAAATCATTTGTCGTAACTATCTATACACAAAAGGTTTTAATTTAGTCTGACATTGGTTAAAAAAAAAAAATTGAATAGCATCATTCTTTCCCAAAGTAAAAATTGCTGCAAATTGTATAGAAATTGGTAAGACAGGTAAACTTGAGGCAGGTTTCAACAAGTCCCTCCTATTCAAATTTTCTGAAGTTTTCACAATATTGTCATAAAGCATCATATCATCATAATCGGATTTTTGATTAACATACAGGTACAGGGGCAACATCCACACCAGTGGGCCCCCTTCCAGATAGCTGGCTTGCTGCAGGCATGGCACGCTTTCCATCAACCTGTATGTCAAAGGCTGTCTTGACTGCACCATTGGAGCATTCCACATGTCCATACCATCAGAGTCTTCTCCTTCAGAATGAGGTCCAGAAATAATTAAATAAAATAAATAAATAATTAAAATCAGCAAAGAAAACTCAAAAATATTTTCTGGGCTAAAAATTGCAAAGGTCAGACCATTTGCTGTAAATTATTGTTTAGATGAATATTTGAGAACAATACACAGAAACAGAAAAGACAAACAATTTGTGATAAGATACGGTCAGTCAAAACAAAATATTTCCATTTAAAACAAAACACGATGGCAAAAAGCACCTTTGCAAGTGATGTCAAAAGGACAGTACCATAGGCATCTGAATGCCCCTGAAAATCTACCAGTAGTCACCATACACTGGAACCTCTTTAAAAGACAGTTCAATAAAAGATGGGTTCGGCTATAAGAAGCTAAAGGTGGACCCTAAAAGTGTTTATCCAAATTGATTATGTAGAAAAATGTCTCCCTCCCCCCCCACCCCCCCACAACCCCACCACAAAACTTACTGAAAGGTGGGGACATACTTTTTTGGGATGGATCCTGTTAGCATTGCTGTAGAACAGGACGAGACATGTTGGGTACAAGAATAACAACTCTGGCTTTCTTACTTTTAAAGTTATTTACACCCCCTGCCACCCCCCATCCCCAACCCACCGCGATGTTACTTGGTAGAAATGTAGAACAGGACGAGACAATGTGTTGCATACCAGAATGACAACTCTGCCTTTCTTACTTTTGGCGTTACTTACCTTAGTTATATTTGACAGTGATTATGCATTGATTTCGTGTCTGCTCTGTAAGTCACATACCTGTTGTGATATTTTATGATACTTGTTAGAAATGTAGAACAGGACAAGACGACATATCAGGAACAAGAATGACAACTCTTGCTTCCTTACTTTTGGAGTTATCTCCTGTTGTTTTGTTTGATATAGATTTTGTGTCCTCTCTGTAACACAAATGCCCTGTAGAATATTTTGATGGTACTTGGTAGAAATGTAGAACAGGACGAGATGACGTGTCATGTACATTAATAACAACTCTGTCTTTCTTGCTTTTTGCATTATCTCCCTTTGTTATATTTGACAGTGATTATGCATTGATTTGGTGTCTGCTCTGTAAATCAAATACCCTTCAGAATATTTTTATGATACTTGGTAGAAATGTAGAACATGATGAGTTGATGTGTGGCACACAAAAATGACAACTCTGGTTTTCTGACTTTTAGAGTCCTCTCCCTTTGTTTTGTTTTGAAATTGATTTTGTGTCTACTCTGTTACTCGAATACCCTATAGAATATTTTGATGGTATTTGGTTGAAATGTAGAACAGGGTGAGACAGTGTGTCGCATACAATAATGACAACACTGCCTTTCTTACTTTTGGTGTTATCTCCCTTTGTTATATTCGACAGTGATTATGCATTGATTTCGTGTCCGCTCTGTAACATGATAACCATTCGGAATATTTTGATGATACTTGGTAGAAATGTAGAACATGATGAGATGACATGTCACCTACAAGAATTACAACTCTGGCGGGGTTCGGGTGGGGGGGGGGGTGGGGGGTGCATTTGTTTTGTTTTTTTTTCTTCTAAAAAACCTTTTCTAGTTTGTCTATATAATCTATAATTTTTGTAACACCCAACAAAAATGTATAGATTATATGGAAAAATGATCATAAATGACTTTACTTCTTCTTTACTCAATAAATTAGAAATATGTATACGAGGGCGAGTCAATAAGTAACCAGCCTAGCTTATTTCCAGTTGAGGTCCACCTTTTTCGATGTAATTGCCCTCTAGTGTGATGCACTTAGACCAATGGTGTTCAAGTGCCATCAGCCCAGAACTGAAAAAGTCGGGGTCCTTTCCATTGACCCACTCCTCAACTGCCTCAACTCCTCAAAGTCCACAGATATCCTTTTTCAAGTTTGGGAATAGGAAGGCGTCGCTAGGAGCTAGGTCAGGCGAATAGGCAGGATGTGGTATTAATTCATACCCGTTTCGCTCTACAGCATCCATTGCAACTTTGCAAATGTGCACTCTCGCGTTGTCCTGTGCAGCAAAACACCATTAGAGAGTTTACCTCGGCGTTTTTCACGGATGGCGGTTCTCAGCAGGTCTATAAGTTGCATAGTACACTCCAGCTATTGTACTTCTCTTGGGTAAAATGTCCAACATAATAATGCCTTTTGGGTCCCAAAATACTGTGGCTATCACCTTGCCAGCAGATGGTTGCGTCTTGAACTTCTTTGGTCTCGGGGACCCAGGCCCTACCCACTGACGACTGAGCTTTATTCTCTGGCTCATAATAATGAACCCAAGTCTCATCTACAGTCACCAGACACAAAAGAAAATCATCTTTTGACCTAAAACGCTTCAACAAGGCGCTGAATACTGATGCTCTGGTTGCCATTTGCTCATCGCTAAGGGATTTGGGACCCAATGGGCTGTAAACTTGCGCATACCTAAACGATCATGTAAGATTGTTGAAATGCTACCATGAGAATTGCCTAATGCCTGCGCTATTTCTTCAACCTGAATTCGCCTATCAGAGTATACCACATCCCGAACTTTCTTACACATTTCTTCGTCGGTGGCATCCAGTGGGCGTCCAGACCTGGCTTCATCTTCTAAAGACGTTCTACCGCTATTGAATTCCCCTACCCAGAATTTAACCTGAGCATAAGATGGTGCAGAAGACCCATAAACATCTGCTAACTCGCCGTGTATTTCCTTGCCTGTTTTACCTTTTACATACAAGTACTGAATTACAGCACGGTACTCAACTTTAGATGAAAAGCATGCCTTTGCGTCACTAGCCATGTTTGACATTCAATATCTTATTACAGAATGACTCGATATGTGTGCAATTTTGTACCCATGTATAAAACATATATTGAAACAAAGCCTGAAAATTGTGACTGTCTAGGTCCACCGGAAATGGGATAGGCTGGTTATTTATTGACACGCCCTCATAGTTAAGATTGTCATCTACTACAGTTTTGAAGGGTGCTTTAAGAGTCTTTCACACATACTACCTGGCTCGGATATTAAATTATCATGAGTTCTGAGCAAGCTTTGACAAATTATTTTCTGTGTTCTATTTCTTCTGACTATAGGTAAAAAGAATGACATATTTGAAGATTCAGCAGGTGGTGTTCCGAAAAGAGAGGTGGGAAAGATATCTGTGTCATTCACTCCGAGGGTATTCCCAACACCAGAAAGGGAGTCGGTCAAACCACAAGAGGAAGAGGTAATATTACTGTATGAGTTTGCCCTGATTTTTCATAACACTTGAGCTTGTGGTCTTTCCAGTAACCATTAAAATTACAAGTTACTTTTCTAAAATCTCAAAACACCTTGACAATACAGGAAATTTCTAAAATAAAGTTTAAATTCTCCGTTGGAATTTCTATTTTTGCTAAGTTTTATGTATATGCTTGATAAACATCAAACACAAAAGCTTGGCCTGTGGGGTGCATGCTGCCTGCTTTCTCCTCCCTCTTTAACCCTTTCACCTTTGAGTTAGGAAGTAGACTCTTACAGCCAAAGATTTGGAAATATCCATTCATGTAAATAAAGGATTCAGTAAAAATTAGAAGCAGAATGGCAAACAGTGTAGCTCCTGATGAGACGGCTCATTATTTGGATCTACACTGTTTGCAAAAGTGTATTTTGGGGTCTGCAAGGCTGAAAAGTTAAAATAAGCTGATGTAAATGAATGTGCTTTTTGCCAAAAAAAACTGGATATTTGGCAGTGTGGTAAGCAATCCAAAATAAAAAAAACATGCATGGAATTATGTTTATTAGTTCTAGTGTTATAATTAGTTGAAGATTGTACTTTAATCAACATTTTCTGCTGCTGAGGCACATCATATGAGTATCTGCAAATGAACAATTTGAGCTGAGACATTGCTATTTTCTCAACAAAAAAAAACATAGGAAAATCATCAAGACGTACTGATGTCCTAATTGGCTGGCACATGCTTGTTTAGCCAAGAAAACCTCGACATTTCAGCTATTTGTATTTTTGCATGTGAATTTGCTCAGGAAGTTCTAAAAGTAATGGTTAGAGGCTTAGTGCAGTCCTAATTCATAGCTCAAGATGAAATGCATTTTTTATCCAAAAAAAAGTGATAGTTTTCTGGGCCCAGTTGTTCAAAGCGTCGTTAGCTTAACGAGCTCGTTAATGGTCATTTCGTTAACTGTTTTAGCGGATTCAATATACAATATTCTGATATTTTTTGCTGAAAAAATGTGAGTAGCTTTTGCAATGCAAAAGCTACTCACATTTTTTCAGCAAAACATTTCAGCATATTTGTGTATCACTCGATTTAAATTTTAACGAATCGTTAACTAACGACGTCGTTAGCTTTGAACAACTGGGCCCTGATTTTTCCCATGGCAGCATTTTGTGGGTACTCATTTTATGATCTAATGATTACATAAGATACTGTATTAAACCTATGTTTTCATAGAGAAAAAAGAAAAAGAGTGATGTGAACACCTAGTGCTGTCAGTAGTGTGTCTGACTGCCAATCCAGAAGTTGCAAAGTTCATTTCCAACTCCGTCACAAAAACATACCTATATAATTTTGACCCCCTTAAACCCCACTTTTATATAGTAAAACTGGGGTTTACAGGGGTATACATTATTTTTCTTATTTCTACTCAAAACACAGATTGTGGTACTCGTTAGAACAGCCTCGGCGAGGAGCTTCTAACGAGTACCCACAATCTTTGTTTTGAGCAGAGTATGAAAAATATCAGAGTTTTTTATCCGAAAAATTTCAGTTTTTGGAGGTGAAATTTTCTATATATTTGAATAGGCGCGTTTTCGTAATGCATCCACATAACTTTTATGGAGATTGATCAGGAAATGATTTCTCTGGTCATTCTCCATCTTCTGCTGGTTCAAGAAGGTTAGTTGTCAGTTACTGGTGAAAATATGTGCACAAATACTGGTTAACTGCTTAGAGGACTAAGTCTGCCAGGGCATGGTATGAGTAGGTTAACTGACTGGCTTGACATGATTTTAACAGTGTTGACTGGTCTGCAGAAGTCCAACTAGCTCAAAATCTTATCTGGAGCTCTGTAATGTTGTATTTCAGTGGCTTAAAAAACAAGCAGAATCAAGAAGAGTAATTGAATTGGAAGATGAGAACTTATCTGAAGAGGAGAAAAATCCAATATGGCTGAGAGACAAAGGGAAGTAAGTGCATGATATACATCCATGTTCTTTATCAGGAACTGATGGACCCATAGCTACAGACCAGGGCCCAGTTGTTCAAAACTAAAGATGTCGTTAGTTAACGATTCGTTAAAATTTACATAAAGTGATATGCAAATATGCTGAAATTTTTGCTGAAAAAATGTGAGTAGCTTTTGCAGTGCAAAAGCTACTCACATTTTTTCAGCAAAAAATATCAGAATATTGTATATTGAATCCGCTAAAATAGTTAACGAAATGACCCTTAACGAGCTCGTTAAGCTAACGACGCTTTGAACAACTGGGCCCTGGTGTTTTTTTTTTTCCCCAACTGAAAAAAGTTGACATTTTCTTATTTCTCCACAAACTATTTGCTCTGGGTACACATTAGAATTGCCTCACTGAGGTGCTTCTAATGAGTACTCAAGATTTTTTGGAGGGAATCAGAACACTATAACTTGGATATTCCTCTTGTCTGGAGCAAGGCAGTAATCATGACCATCACAATCATTTGCGGTGTTGTTCATCAAATAATCTGTCTAAAACTAAGCATATCTATCTCCCATATATTCAAGTCAGCCATTTTCAGGATAGGCATCATTAATTGAAGTTCTTCAGTTTGTTATAGACTATCATTATATCTCAGTGGTTTCAATACATAAACCCATTTAGGTTGAGTGGACTCTTCTAGCACAACTCTTTGGACTGTTCAGTTTCCAAAAGCATGGTGTCTAGTTAGTTTGTATTATTACTTTTTTTATAGAAATTCCTGTTTTGAATGCAAACACAGGAGACCCAGATCAGATGCCACATTCTGTGGCATCTGATCTGGGTCTGCTCTGTTTGCCAGTTACTCTTTTGGGGGTTTCCTGACTAAAGGGGATTCATAACATTAGATACGCACTTTTTTCAGCCAAATTGTTTTGATATTTTTCTTGCTTTTCCAAGAAAACATATGTTGTGCATACTCATTAGAAGCGCCTTGATGAGATGCTTGTAATGAGTATTCACAAGGTATGTTTTTTTCATACAGAAATCAGAGAAATACATATTTGGATACCCGTCATTATCTAGAACTATTGAATGTTTTTATTTCTCCCTATTTACTGACAGTAAAATCTCAGCAGGAGACACCCACATGTATTGTTCATATTTACCTTGTATGCAGAGAAAAAAATTAGAAAACTGAGGGGAATATATACACCTCCAATGGAAATAAATGACATGGAAGAAGCGTCTGCATGGCCAAATGATTAGCACACCTGACCCCAAGGTTATAAAACTTGTTTCATGCTCAACTCAGCTGAGCATGAAATTTATTTTGCTTATAAATCTTAAAATACTGACAATTTTTTAAAACTTCTTTCATACTCAACTCAGCTGAGTTGACAATGAAAAAAGTTTTAATTGTTGGTATTTTTATTTTTATGATCAAGTGAAATTTCATGCACAGTTGAGTTGAGCATGAAAAAAGTTTTATAATCTAGAGGCCTTATTTCTGAATACTGCTAGAGATGGAATTCAGCTCAAGACTGTGGCATCTCTGTGACAGAGCATTTCATTATCCTGTCATTTTCTGGATATACTTAACCCTTGTCCTGCTTAACCTGGATATACCCTGCTTTTGTAAACAGTGTAGATCCAGATCAGTTGGCTGCTGAAGAAGCCAACTGCTCTAGATCTGCACTGTATGCCATTAAGTATGTGAATTTGTATCATTTGGATCAAATAATCTGATTTGCTGAATGTTAGAAGTGGGTGTGGCAGCTTAATTTGTTCAGCATGGCTAGGGTTAAATAATGTTGAAAGAGATGTAAAACACCAAATATCATCTGACATAGAATATTTTCCTGATTGGATGCTACTCTTAAAGGAAAGAAATTGCACTCTTTTGAAAGGTTTCAAATACTAATAAGTGAACTTCCTGTCTGTAAGAGTTATTTCCCTTAGCAGAAATGGCCGTGAAATCATTCAGGTGTAAATCAGGTGTATCCATTCTTTACCTTTAAATTTTAGCAGATAACATTTTAATTATTATTATTTTTTTTGTTAATATTTTTAAGAAAAAATAAGACTTGGCATTTTATGTGAATGGTGTGCTGGGCAGAAGCTTGACATGAAATTCAAGTTTTATTTTCTATGAAAAATACGAAAAATATATCAAAATGTCATCCACTGCAGTTGTGTTTAGTGCTTAAATGGTTAAACCTTTCTTCTATGTGACATGGCATATTTTTAGTTCATTTGTTTTCAGGGGATATATACTTGGTAGATTTTCTGCCAGTATTTTCAAGGGAGACAAATTTTGTGACTTCTTGTTGGATTTATAACAAACCAAGCCCCTTCTGAAAAGGAATATTCTCTAAAAGGAAAGAATTTTCTGTCACAGGAAGTAAATTGTTTCCTTTTAGAGCAGACCCCTTTTCAGAAAGGGACAAATCTAATTTGACTGTTGTCTCCCTTGAAAGTGTATTAATTTTGCTTAATTTTCCTCAATTTTTAGTGAATTTTTCAAAGCCGGGAACTACGAAGCAGCTGTCAATGCATATTCCCATGCTATTAGATTGAATCATAAGATTCATTCGTATCCTTTCATATTGAATATTGTTAACAAAGTATCATAAATTGAATTATTAGCTCACCTATGGATGAGCTATAGTGATCGCTTTTTGTCCATGGTCCGTCTGTGCAGTTGTCCATCTGTCTTTTAACCTTTAAAATGACAACTCCTCCAAAACTGCTGAAGCAATTTGTCTCTAATAAGGTAGGAATGTTGCTTGGATTGGGGGATTTAAAAATAGCTAAAATTATGGTGGTCTGCCTCTTGGTTTGGTTGCCATGGCAACAGAAGGCTCCTATAGACTTATAATGGGAAAATGGTTAAATTGCATTTTCTATATAACCAGAGAAGTGATGTGAACCATATTTGGAAGTAATCACCAGATGATTGTCTACCCAATTTATATGTTTTATGTCCAGTCACCATTTTGTTTGGTTGCCATGGCAACATTAAATTTTAAAAAAGGAACACATTTGTTTTCATGTGGAAATAAGAAAAGTACATGTGCTCTTTGGTGAAAAGAAAGCCTTATATGGAGCTATGGAAATATCTTACCTAGTGCTAAAAAGTTTTGGGCTAAATTTATTAGTTTGGATAATAGGCAAGCCAGACCAGGTTTCAGCTGAACATGGACTGTCATCTTATTTTTCCTTAATCAAGTCTTAAGATGTTTTTCTAATAGAGCAGCATGTCATCTCAAGATGAGAAACTTCTTTAAATGTATTGAAGATTGCTCAAAGGTAAGTTAGAAACTACAAAATTGGGGACCTGTAAGAGAATAGATATCAGAGTTTTTTTGTGAAAAGTGAAATCCAGGAAGCCTTTTGAGCCTGTACATTTTTTGCATATTTACATGTTTATAGATTATATCTTATGTTTAACTCTAAAAGTGCTAAGCAGATTCGTGGCAGATGAAAAGTCTTATTTTCTCTTAAAAGTTATAAACAATACAATATTATCTGCTACAATTTGGCATAGTGCTTTTAGAGTTAAGCCCCAGCTAGACTTCAAGAAGGGATTATGTTTGGGTGAGATTTTAGAGATTTCTCATTTGTTTGCCAAAAATCTCATTGAAATTAGCTAAATTGGAGGAAAAACTCATAGAAAAATGTAATTTAGCTAAGGATTTTGCTAAAGTATCTTTAACTGAAAATTCATAATGTCTCGCCAGTTTTGGCTGAATGAAATAATTTCTTTCATGGTATTCTGATCCAAAATTATCCCAGGAGTTGCCATTAGAAAAAAATAAGTTTTGAAAACCTTCCCTGTATAAAAAATACTCTGCAGTATGTCAGTAGGAAAGATCCAGTCCATCAGGCTTGCAGGTTTTGTTTTGCTGGTCATTTTGTTATACACCTATGCAAAATGTGTTTTTCTTTGCCATGGCACTTTTTCTAGATATAATTCCAGAAAAATGAGGAAATTGTGGTTGATAGGTCCACTAACAAAGACTTACCTAGTACAAAGGTCGAGCAGAAATAACAAATAAATAAAACTAAAAACTGAAAAAAAATGAATATATTGCTTCATAATGTATACCTCAATGTATAATGGTTTCCATTGTATATCATGGGGGTCCTCGGGGTTGTCATGTTACAGCCTGGGTCTTGTCCATAAAGAACTGTCAGTCTAGAATATGCTTACTGCATATTAGAAAATCAAGATCCTGAAAAATTTAGTGCAGTATAATTGTCAGTTTAAGCCTTTACCTTATTCTGCCGTTAACTTTTACCATGCTCTGGGCTAAGTCAGCAGAAGACAAATTGATGATACTTTTATTTATCCCAGAAAAAAGCTTTTGACGTTTCATGCAAATTGTCTCCTTTCAAAATGTCATCTGCTAAAATTTTTATCCAGCTTGCTTAGAAATTTTTTTTTTGGTAGTGGTGGTTGTGGGAGAGGGAGGGGGGGGGGGGGGGGGGGAGGGTTGCAGGGTTAGTATCTGAAATATAACCTGCAATTTATTTAGCCCTAATTATGCAATTTTTGCATGTTTTGGATAATTTTAGGCATTAGAGCTTCTCACGCCTCCAGTGCCTCAAAATGCTGCCAGTCGATGTAAGTGTATGGTACGACGAGGAACAGCACTTTGTCAGTTGGAGATGTATGTTGAAGGTAAGTGTTGGCAGTTTTACTCACACTTTACATGTGAGCCTCCACAAATAGCAAACAGGGCCCAGTTGTTCAAAGCGTCATTAGCTTAACGAGCTCATTAAGGGTCATTTCGTTAACTGTTTTAGCGGATTCAATACACAATATTCTGATATTTTTTGCTGAAAAAATGTGAGTAGCTTTTGCACTGCAAAAGCTACTCACATTTTTTTCAGCAAAAAATTTCAGCATATTTGCACATCACTTGATGTAAATTTTAACAATTCCTTAACTAACGACATCGTTAGTTTTGAACAACTGGGCCCAGCATTTTTGCTGGCCTCAGTGGCTCAGTCGGATGTTTGTCCAACATGTGATCAGGAAGTTGCAGGTTCGACTCCCGCTGGGACGGCAACATTTCTTTGTGATGATTGGTCATGAAATATTTTCTCTGGTCATTCTCTCCCGTCCGCTGACTCAAGAAGGGTACTTGTTGGTCTCTGGTGAAAGAATGTGCATAATAGTGTTTAACTGCTTAGGTAAACTGACTGTGTACTTGACAGTCCATTGGGTTGACTGGGCCCTAAAACTTCAACACAAACTTTATAGCATATATGGCTATCATATCCTCAACTGGGCCTGCACATCAGCATTCTGATTAGACTCTACCTTGGATACTTACATAATATATGGACTTCAGCCTTTAAAGCTCTGAGCGATATCGTAGCAGATGACATTTAAAAAATTTTATCAGTATTTTTCAGAGAAAATAAGACAACATTTCATGTGAATCATCTGCTTGACAGTTGATTTGCATGAAATTTCATCTTACTCTGAAAAATACAAGAAAAAAAAAAGTAATCTGCTGCAGTTGTGATTAGCTTTTTAAGGGTTATACTTTTACATGTGAGCCTCCACAAATAGCAAACATTTTTATAGCCTATATGGCCATTATAGACTCAACTTGGCCTGCACATCAACAGTCTGATCAGAATCTACCCTGGTAGTTTACATAATGTGTGGGCTTTGACCATTCAAGTGCTAAGCAAATAAGCAAAATTGTAGCAGACCACCCTCTTTTTTTTTTTTTTTTTTTTTTTTCACAAAAAATAAGACTGGTGTTTCATGTAAAGTGCTATTAAATCGCAACTACAGCAGACATTTCTTTTTTTTTTTTAAATACTTTTAGAGAAAATAAGGCTTGACATATCATGCGTTCAAAATGTCTGCTGTAGTTGTGACTTTAATAGCATTTTAACCATTTCAGCCCTGTGAACCAAACCAAATTCCTCTGCAAACAGTATTGATTCAGCTGAGATGGCTCATAATATTAGAAGTCTCATCTGGATCAACTCTGTTTGCCTGTCTGTCCTCAATTTTGTAATAACATCCACTTTTGCAGCAATGGACATTTCCCAATTCACAGATAGAAGAGTCTATTTTGCAAGCATTGGGGTGAAATGGTTTAGGGTTAACCAATAACCAAGCATTGTATATATGTGCAGGCTGATCTGAATCTTTCCAGATTGCTTGTGCTGTAAGGTTGTTTTGTATTGTGAAAGCAAGTTGAGTATTTACATGTAGGCAGATTCTATTGATTTCTTCTTGAAACATTTTCTCGGATCACAGTAGTTTTGTATCTGCCAAACCACTCCTAATGTTTTTGACCCTATCATCCCAGTGTTTCTGAAGTGGACTCTTCCATCTTTGAATGCAGACACATCCACAGATACAAATAGGGGTTTCAGTCTAAAATAAAACATGAAATGGCAAACAGTGTAGATCCTGATGAGATGGCGCATTACAAGCCCTCTCATCTGGATCTACATTGTTGTACAGGTATCTATTTTGGTGTTGAAACAAGCATAGTTGTTTTTAGATGGGAAAAAAAATCCCAATCAGTAAAGAATTTGATTGGAAAAAAGTATACTAGCTTGTGTCCTGAAAAAGCTTTCTTTTTTTTTTCCAGGTTTGAAGGATTACGAAAATGCATTGAAGTTAGACCCAGGCAATGAGGAGCTAAGAGCAGATGCAGAGAAGATACGACACACTATACAGACAGAAACAGTCAGCTGACACCACTCAATCAAATCTCATTTTCAGGGATCACAGTCTCATTCCAGGAAATCCGTCCAAATTATATCAGTTTGCCGACTTGTCATAAATTTACGTCATTGCATCATAGCACAATCATGATTATGGCTCTAGATAAAGAGGATATTCAGAAGATATTTTTTTTTTATTTTGCAAAACAATAGCTAAGGCAAAGCTAATGAGCACCAGCAACATATAGCAACAAACATTATCATGCCATATTTGCTAAGGCTGGCTAATCAGAGCTGAAAAGAAAAATCAATTATCAGTCCTGCCACTGTGATGGATAATCGATAAATAATCGCTGAAGATTTGGTCATAGTTTTTACCCCTTTGAGCATGACTCTTCCATATGTTATACTTTATTGTATGTATCTGGTCAGACAGAGCCTGAGCAAACAGTGTAGACCCAGACAAGATGCCGCAAATGCGGCGTCTCCTCAGGGCCTACACTGTTTGCCACTCATCCAGCTATGTTTGACACAACAGAGGGTAGTAAATTGGACTTGTTCAAATTTTAGATAAAAGTATCATAAGGAGTCGAGCTGTCTGAATACTAAGGGTGAATACGGTAAAGTAACAAACACAGAAATCAAATGATCAGTTATTAGCAAATCTGTAATGATAGTCATTTTTGTGGAATTTATTGACCAATTAATCCATTATCCGATTAAATGTGCCAGCCTTAATGTTTGCCAACCTACCTGTAACTCCTTACAACTCTTGTCCTAAATTTGGAACATCCATTTTTCTACCAGTTGATGCATCTATACAAACTGCGGGATGAGTGGCAAACAGTGCAGACCCCATCAAGTGCTGCATTCTTTGATGTCTGATCTAGGTCGTCACTGTTTGCTCAGGACTGTCTGTCCCAATACTTAGAGTATTTATGGTAATTTACCGTATTCGACCTAATTACCACACTGTGCGCTTAGGTTTTTCAAAATTACTGGGAACACTCAGATGTGATAAAATATGTACCTATACCTATTAAGAATACACTATAAAAAGATCAGAAAAGGACTTATTTGATGATGATTATGTGATTTTTTTTCTAATTTTCTTTATAAAGGCATATGTTGTGGGTACTCATTTGAATTGCATCGACAAGTTGATGCAAATCAAATGAGAACCCACAACATATGCCTTTACAAAAAAGTAAATAAAAAGTACACTGGCTGTAATCTGAAGACTACGGAATTTCATGAGTGTGCGCTTATAGGGGTATGTGCGGTAATTAGATCGAATACGGTATTACCAGTTCTGGCCTTATCTGGAGCTATGGTATTTACCCATAATATTTGGCTGCACATACCTGAGCAAATAGTGTAGAGAAACAGTTTGAGCAGGGTCTACACTGTTTGTCATTCAGCCAACATTTTTATGCTCATCATCAAGAAGACCAATGAACATGTTCAAATTTAGGATAAGTGTGATAAGGTGTTGAGGGGAATGGATTCATTTTTAGGAGCGACCACTGTAGGGTTCATCCTAAATGAAATCTAAAACTGTAAAACTTTATACTTAGTTGCACTTCTGAGATTGTTTTATCTCACTGAGTTAAACATAGATGACAATTCTCAATCCGCTGTTGCCTAGTTTTTACTATGCAGGTGCAACATGAGCTTCTGTGAAGTTTTGTTTTTGTATGTAAACATGTTTTCTGTGTTCATTGGAATTGCCCTGTGAGGCAATTCCAGTGAGAAGTCCATAGCTCCAGATACGGCATTTTTGTCACCAAAAAAAAAAATTTTTTTTTATTTCTCCTCAAAATATACTTTGGGTAGTCATTTGAAGCGCCTCTCAAAATCATGTTGTGGGTACTGGTTATAAGTTCCTCTCTGGTTCTTTGAATAAGTACCAACAAATTATGTTTTAGTGAAATAAGAAAAATATATACTCTTTAAGTTATGGAGCCTCAAAAGTTTTTCCTGCAAACGAACAAAAAATAAGTTATTGTGAATGACGGCCAGCTATCACTTTGTCTGGAGATGATGTAAGGAAATTTGATGTGTGTATTTTGTTTGTTTGTGTTAAAGTGTTACGGCCCAGTCAACTCAATGGGGTCATGTGGGTCAGTTTACCTAACCACAATGGGCAGGCTTAGTCCTCTAAGCAGTTAACCAGTATTGTGTGATGCGTGTAGAAAAATATAGTTATTCATGCGAAAAAAAATATTACATATTATAACTACGTATTTGGACAGACCATTCCTAAACAAATACTGTAGACCAAGATCAGATGCTCATAGTGCAGCATCTGATCAGAGTGTGCACTATTTGCCACTCATCCAGTGGCTTTCAGACGCGTTCAAAAGGTAGTAAAACTGAGATATTTTCTGGTCCTTTGTGGTCATTGGGTCCTTTCTGGGATTCTTGACAATTTATATGAGAGTCAGTAATGAGGCCTAATTGGCTTAAACTATGTAGTCATGCCCAAAAAACCTGACACTTAGATTTTTTATTTCAGTTTTGTGAGTGTGTATATTGCTGTCAAGGGTCTTTCCTTTTTATCGCACCTGCTTGTAGCAGGGTGCGATATAGGCGTCCGATTTTCCGTCCGTCCGTCCGTCTGTCAACATTTATGTCGGCGTTCGACATTTATGTCAAAGTTAGTTTTCTAATCAACTACAAGACTAAACAACCATCAAACCTTGCATGACACATCTCCCTGACCTCCTGACTTTGCGACATAGGCGTCCGCTTTTCCGTATGTCTGTCCATTCGTCCGTCCCTCTGTCAACATTTATGTCGAAGTTCGACATTTATGTCAAAGTTAGTATTTTAATCAACTACAAGACTAAACAACCATCAAACCTTGCATGAAACATCTCCCTGACCTCCTGACTTTGCGACATAGGTGCCCACTTTTCCATTCGTCTGTCTGTTCATCCGTCTGTCTGTCCTTCTGTTAACAGTTCTGTTATGTCGAAGTTCGACATTCATGTCAAAGTTCGTATTCTAATCAACTACAAAACTAAACAACCATCAAACCTTGTATGAAACATCTCCCTGACCTCCCGACTTTGCGACATAGGTGCCCGCTTTTCCATTCGTCTGTCCGTTCTTCCGTCCGTCTGTCTGTTAACAGTTCTGTTATGTCGAAGTTCAACATTTACGTCGAAGTTAGTATTCTAATCAACAACAATTCTACAACAACCATCATACCTTGTATGACACATCTCCCTGACCTCCTGACTTGGCAGGTATGTTGACCCAGTGACCTTGACCTATATTTTGCGCTCCATTGACTTTGACACAATTTACGTTGACCTTCCAGATCTTCTCAACTATAAGGCGTACAACTACCAAACCTTGCATAATGCTTCTCCTAGATGTACTGACTTGGCAGGTACCTTGACCTGGTGACCTTGACCTATATTTTGCGCTCCAGTGACTTTGACATATTTTGCGTTGACGTTCGATCTCCTCGACTATAAGGCCTACAACCATCAAACCTTGCAAAGTGCTTCTTCTCAATGTACTGACTTGGCAGATACCTTGACCTGGTGACCTTGACCTATATTTTGGCTGCAGTGACTTTGACATAATTTACGTCAATGTTCCAGATCTCCTCAAATGTAAGACCTCTAGCCACCAAACCTTGCATAGTGCTTCTCCTAGATGTACTGACTCTGCAGGTATCTTGACCCAGTGACCTTGACCTATATTTTGCGCTTCAGTGCTTTTTACACATTTTACGTCAACGTTCAATATCTCCTCAACTGTAAGGCCTACAACCATCAAATGTTGCATAGTGCTTCTCCTCAATGTACGGACTCCGCAGGTACCTTCACTTGGTGACCTTGACCTATATTTCGCGCTCCATTGACTTTTACATCTTTTAAGTCACCCTTTCATATGTCCTCAACTGTAAGGCCTTCAACCACCAAACCTTATATAGCACTTCTTCTTGATGTACTGACTCAGCAGGTACCTTGACCTGGTGACCTTGACCTATATTGTGCACTCCAGTGACTTTGACACATTTTATGTTGATGTTCGGTATCTCCTCAAATATAAGGCCTACAACCACTAAGCCCTGCATAGTGCTTCACCTCATTGCACTGGCTTGGCAAGTACCTTGACCCAGTGACCTTGACCTATATTTGACACATTTTACATTGATGTTTGATAACTCCTCTATAAGGCCTACAACCACCATACCTTGCATTGTGCTTCTCCTTGATGTACTGAATTAGCAGGTACCTTGACCCGTGACCTTGACCTATATTTCATGCTCCAGTGACTTTTACACATTTTACGTCAACGTTTCATTATCATTGGGCTGTATGATACAAAAAGTCAGTGCTGAAGATATAGCCATTAGAGGGAATGGGACTGGTCTGGAATATATGTGCCACACTAGGCACTTTGTCTACATTTTTTTCAACCCAGTTTTCCAAGTAAGCACTGCTAAGAATGAAATAAACTTACTTAATAACCACGCTCTGATTGTGGCTCCTGTGACTTTTGCCCCAGCAGGTGCGATGACGCCTTCCGCAGAATTCTTGTTTAATCTATCATTCAGATTTTAAGGTTAAATAGTTGTCAGAATACATGGTGTTAACATAGTCATTCCATAAGCTCACATCAGCTTTTATTGTTTGTATTATTTACAAATATATTTTGGAGTGAAAAGTTTATCTAATGAAACAAATAGAATTTGTTACAAGTCTTGAATTGTTTTATTGCAGTACCCAAACAGTGCACTTTAGTTTTCTACTCTGGAGGTTACAGGTTTGAATTTTGCTTGAAAGGGGAGGGGTTGGGGCATGGGGAATTTACTCATGATTGTGCATTGAAGCCTCCTTATAATGTTTTTTTATACCATCACATGAATTTCCTCACAGTTTCTAAGCCCATCAATTCCCCCTTTAGTATATAAAGTTATGAGTTGGGAGGTGTACCTCAATTCTGAGAATTTCTTCTACGTTCAGTTTGCTGAAATAATTTAGGAAATCACCTACTCCTGATCAGGGCATTCAAATTGCAACAGCTGGTGGCTGGTAAAAATTCCAACTGAGCTGTAACTGTCCAAAAAAAAGCAGTAGCCTGCAATTCCATGCTGTAGCCATGCATATTGATGGAAATTTGATCAAAAACGGATAAAATCTAAAAAAGTTAAAGGATAAGGTTAAAATGGCAGAATCAAACAAGTTGATGTAAACATCACGAAAACACGCCTATATAATTTTGACCTCCTTAAACCCCACTTTTATGTAGCCAAACTGGGGTTTACAGGGGTATATATTATTTTTATTTCTGCTAAAAAACATAGATTGTTGGTACTCATTTGAACTGCCTCCCGAGGCAGTTCTAACGAGTACCTTCAATTTATATTTTGAGCAGAAATTTAAAAATATCAGTTTTTTTTTTTTCTGAAAATTTTCAGTTTTTGGAGGTGAAATTTTCTATACATTTGAATAGGCGTGTTTTCGTAATGATAATTTCAAAACTATTATCAAGATGACGCCATTTTGAATAATTAATAGGGTTTTGAAAGTTTCAGCATTTTAAAATCTACTTTCTGACAGAAGCAATATGGTATTTAAAATCAGTTTTAGAAAAGAAACTATATACAATGTACATAAATACAGACATAGAATTTTGTTTGGTATATTTATTCAGATTCTGCAGATTTAGTAATGGCTTTATGATGTCTTAAAAGTTTCATTGAATATTCAAAACAGCGGCACCCATAAAAGCAATTTTGATATCTTCAGTCCTTGATATTTTTCTTAACCCCTGTCATGCTGAATAAATTAAAATGCCATGCCCATTTATAATTGTCAGCCAATCAGATTACTTAATCCAGATTGTTGATATAAATTCATATACTTAATGGCAAACAGTGCAGATCCCAATCAGTTGGTTTCTTCAGAAGCCAACTGATCTGGATCTACACTGTTCGCAAGGGCTGGGCATAACTGGGTTCTGCAGGACTAGGGTTTAATGGTCATCCAATTTTGACCATTGCATCATAATGCATGATTGGCCAGGAATTTTCATTTCAGCTACACTCTTTGCCAAGCCTGCTTTTCTCAATAAAGCATGTTGAAAAAAAAAGCATTTTGAAATATTTTTATTATTTTTACCTGACATTTCCTGTCTCCAGTGGAGCTGTAAACATTAACAGAACTCTTGGTGAAGCATGGGAATTGAAGAATTCTTGACTCAGTTATTTCAGCATTTATTACATATTATTTATTCAAAAACTGTTCTTTATATAATCATGATGGTATGAAAATAAATATATGACGCTATGAAATATAATATTGTTAAAGTGAAGATCCAGTCTTGTCTGCCATGGTGTCTGATCAAGGCCATTGCTGTTGTTGCATGTAACTGCCTTGGTAAAGGCTATACTATATGACTGTGGCCTTTCTTGGCTAACTTCACTTACATTGATGACGCTCCACGTATGTCTTGCGCATAGCATGGCCCATATATTCTGGCAGGCTAAGGTGAGTAGATACACATGACTGGTTTGTATACCTTTTCTTACAAATGGAGACAACTTTTGCCAACAGGCAGTTGCCTCCACTGTATCTGAAACCTTTCAAAACCTTGGGGCTTCTCTTTAAGGAAAAAAATTTGCTCCCTCTGGTAGCAAACAATGAAACAAGAGCTATTTTTAACAAAAATACATACCGTACGTCTCCCCTTAGCTACCATGTCTACTGAAGATGCTTTATATTTCTCTAAATTTCATGGTCATATCTTGAATGATTTTTAACTTATACAGCGGAAACAAAACTACTATTGTCAAACTTCAAAGAGGAATAAGTCCAAAAAGTATATAGAGAAGAGTAACAAAAGGGGAATAAGTCCAAAAAATATATAGACAAGAGTTACAATTCTTGCTGTCTGCATATCATCTGATGATGCTTTATATTTCTGTAAAGTTTCATGAAAATATCTTGAAAGGCTTCCTACTTTTACAATGGCTATGAAACTACCATTGTCAAATTTCAAAGGAGAATAATTTCAAAAATGTATAGACAAGAGTCACTGTTCTTGTTGTCTGCATGTGGTCTGATGATGTTTTATATTTCTATGAAGTTTCATAAAGATGTCTTACACAATTTTGTGACAGATGGACAGATGTCTGATGATGCTTTTTATTTCTATGAAGTTTCAAGGAAATGTCTTGAATCAATTTCAAGTTAAAGACTGGACACGAAATGAACACTGTCAAATTTCAAAGGGGAATAACTTCAAAACTGTACAAAAAAGAGTTACGGTTCCTGAAAAGAGTTAAGGTTCTTGTAGTCTTCATGTTGTCTGATGATGCTTTATATTTCAATGACCTTTCATGATACTATCTAGAAGAATTTTCACAAGAGCGGACACAAAATTACCATAGTCAATTTTCAAAGGGGAATAGCTAAAAAAATGTACAGACAGGAGTTACGGTTCCTGTGGTCTGCTTGTCATCTGAAGATGCTGCATATGTCTATGATATCTCATGAAACTATCTTGAACCTTTTCAAGTTATAGAGCGGACAAAATTGTCAAATTTCAGAGAAAGAATAAGTCCAAAAATGTATTGACAAGAGTTATGGTTCTTGTTGCCTGCATGTCATCTGATGATGCTTTATATTTCTATGAAGTTTTATGAAAATATCTAAAATGGTTTTCAAGTAATAGAGTGGACATGATTTTGTGACAAACAAATGGACAGACAGACAAACCAAGACAAAAATAATGTTTCCACCGCTTTCAGAGTGGGGGAGACATAATTCTTTCCTTTAAGAGTAGTCCTCTAACTGAAAGCAAATGCTTTCCTTGAAAAACTCCCCTCAATGAGAAGAGGCAAATATTTCTGTATCAGAGTTACTTCCCTTGTGGGTGCATCCATTTCCCGTAAAATGTGCTGGCAAACTGAAGATCCTTGGCCTGACTAGATAGACTTGCACACTGACCTGGTTCTTTGCTGTATTGCGTGTGTTTCTCTCAAGCACCTTATTTACCTTAAGTATTCAGACACCTAAACTCCTTACCATACTTGCCCTAAAGTTTGATAACATCCATTTGACTACCCATAGATGTGTCTTTTGTTGGAGGAATGGGATGTTTCTGGGTTATACTGCATCTGATCTGGTCTACACTGTTCACTCACACTTTTGCTCTTTGATCTTTATATGCGCTTTTTTTTTTTCTATTTTGGCATTTTTTCTTGTCTGCCAGTAGCACCAAAATAAAATGACCACTAATTATAAATGTATTATAGTACACAGAAACCACTTTATAAAACTTCATTGTAGCATGGTTTGGGATTAAAGGTGGGCCCAAAAATATTGTATCCAAACGAAAATGAATAGTTAATATAGAAAATTTCAGTATTTGTTTGGATACATCAAGGTTATTAAGCTTTTTGCATTGGATCTAAGCAATAGTGCTATAAAGAGGTTGCTGTGTATCTTGCAGACCTTGCCACTATCGTGGTGTGGTATAAAAAGCAATAAACTTATTAAGTAACTATACATCTTACTGACTACCAGTATCTTATGATCGCTGTCTATTTCTCTACATTATACTTATTTAAATAATCTGAATTAAACATGTAAAATTCATAGCTCCAGATAAAGCAATTATTTTTCATCGAATATGAGTGTATTTTTCTGATTTCACCATAGAAACATATGTGTTGGGTACCAATTAGAAGCACCTCATCGAGGCACTTCTAAGGAGTACCCACAACATATGGTCCCATTAACCCTTGTCATACTGAATAAATTAAATTGCCACGCCCACTTCTAATTTTCAGCCAATCAGATTACTTGATCCAAGTTATTCCTACAAATTCAAATACATAAGGACAAACAGAGCAGATCCAGATCAGTTGGCTTCTTCAGAAGCCAACTGATCTGGATCTACACTGTTTGCAAAGGCAGGGTATATCCGGGTTCAGCAGGACAAGGGTTAAGAATAAGAAAAAATATTTACCTAATACTTGTACCACTCTTATCTGGAGCTATATTAAATGACTATTTTATTATGCAAATTTTATCTGGGCAAGTTCACTATTAAAGCTTTGTGTATGCAACCAAGTCAACATAGCTAATAATAAAATTTCTATTCATATAAATGAGTGGTATACAAGTTATACTTCCATAACCAAAACATAATATAAATTTATCTGAGCCACACCATGGGAAAAAGTACCTTTGAAAATTATGTTGACAGCAAAGCCATGGATCAGCTTGCACACACTTGACTTCCTGTTTATACACCACAACCTCTTTATAACACTGTTGTTGGGGTCCAAAGCATAAACCGTGCTAGTTAAACATCCGTGTTCTAGCCAAACAAAAATGTATAGATTATATTGAAAAATGACCATTTATGGTCATTTTTCAATATAATCTATACATTTTTGGGATCCATCTTTGAACCGTGTTATATTCAAAACTGTGTAATAACGAACTGTGTTATAAAGAGGTTGTAGTGTATTCCTTCTGTACATGAAATCCCTTCTAAAGAGGTGTCCACTCTAATAGGAAAGAGTTTATTCCCCATGGGAGCAAATGTTTTTCTTTTAGAGTAAATTTTTCAGAATTCTGATAGTGTTGCCTCCCCTCAAATTGTAGCTCTTCATCTATAAAGGTGCTAAATGTTAATTTGAAATGACTCCTATTCCATATAAATTGCCCCATGAAGACACATGAAATGTGAAGTCTTGTTTTGTTTTGTTTTTTCAGAAAAACAAAAACAAACCAGTAGACAAATGGTCCTGCAGCTCATCTGAGACTATTTGGGTATGGTAGCTGGCACAGTTTAAAAGAACTTGGTGTCTGTATCCTATAGTAACTTAGCATGGAATTTAGCTTGAACTGAATGAAACAGACACTTCACATAAAATTTGGCTTTGATGGCAGTATATATAAAAAAAGACAAGAACATTTTTAAAAGTTTTGTTTATGAAAAAACGTTTGACTTTTTAGTAAAAAGGTCAAGGTCAACCCAAGGTCATCATTTTTTCAAACTATTGGACCCATGTCCCCAATGCTGCATACCAAGCCCCAAGGCCATTGGCCCTTTGGGTCCAGAGAAGATTTTTGAAGGATTTTTACCATATTTGGGCATGGCAGCCACCTTGGTCATGTGACCCAGATGTGAAGAACAAATTTTTGTTCCCCTACCCATTAAGACTCCATGTGAAATTTGTCTTTGATTGGCCCAGTGGTTTCTGACAAGACATTTGAAGAGTTTTCCCTATATGAGTCTATGAAAAACAAGTGACCCCTGGTGCGGGGCCATTTTTGACCCCAGGGCCACACTCTGAACAATCTTTGTAGAGATCCACAAGATAAAGCTACATGCCAAATATCAAAGGCCTTGGCCTTCTTGTTTCAGACAAGAAGATTTTTAAAGTTTTGCCTTTAAGAGTCTGTTTAGAATAATCTGACCTTTCTGTAAAAAAGGTCAAGGTCAACTGAAGGTTATAATTTTTCAAACTTTATTAGACCCATGGCCCCAATGCTGCATACCAAGCCCCAAGGCTCTTCGGTTCAGGAGAAGATTTTTAAAGTCTTTTTACCATATATGGGCTTGACGGCCGTCTTGATTAGGTGACTCGGATGCGGCAAACAAACTTACATTCCCTCAACCCATTGAGACTCAATGTGAAATTTCACTTTGATTGGCCCAGTGATTTCTGAGGAGAAGACGTTTGAAGCATTTTCCCTATACGTGTCTATGAAAAACAAGTGACTCTGGATGGGGCCATTTTTTGACCCCAGGGCTATAATTTGAACAATCTTGGTAGAGGTCCACAAGCTAAAGCTACACACCAAATATCAAAGGCTTCAGCCTAATTTCAGACAAGAAGATTTTGAAAGTTTTGCCTATAGAAGTACGTAGAAAACTTTGACCTTTCTCAAAGAAAAGATCAAGGTCAACCAATGGTTATAATGTTTTCAAACTCTATTGGGCCCATGTCCCCAATGCTGCATACCAAGCCCTAAGGCCATTGGCTCTTTGGTTCCGGAGAAGACAATTTTATAGGGTTTTTACCATATATGGGCGTAACAGCCATCTTGAACATGTGACCAATATGTGGCAAACAAACTTTAGTTCCCATAGCCCATGAAGGTTCCATATGAAATTTAGCCTTGAATGGGCCAGCGGTTTCTGAGGAGAAGATGTTTGAAGAATGTGGACAAAGGACAGACAGACTGACAATGGACGGATGGCCAAGCCTATCTATACTATAAGCTCACCTATGAGCCTTAAGGCTCAGGTGAGCGAAAATTCCTTTCTGGAAATATCTGAGAGCATTTAGATGATGCAGTCTGATCAGAATTTGCCTTCGCTTAGCTTCACTGGATACTGCAGAATGTATCAACAAACATCAAAGACCATGTTCAGAGAGTGTAGATGCACTGACTAATCTGGGCCACAGCCTTTCACATAATACACCCGAAGCCTCTTGACCTATGGCATGGTTCACATATTAAGGTGGATGCATATACTTCCAAGGGAGATCACTCTGGCTAAAAGTATTTGCCTCCTTTTGCAAAGTAGGCAACCCCTTAAGAGTAATACTCACTCCTGGGAGTAGTGCCCCTTTGAAAAGAAACTCGTATACAGTCAACCATTGTTACACCGACACTCGCTAGGACGACAGAATTCGTTATAATGACAATTTGAATGTCATGAAACCTTTGCTTAAGAGGTTACAGTTAATGAGAAATTATGCAAGAATATTGCATTAAAACTTCAAGCAACATAAGTTTTGGATATTTGTTAGAATTGCCTCACTGAGGCAATTCTAACAAATATCCAAAACATATCTTCTGAAAGGAAACAAGTATAGAATAAGGTCTTTCTTACATATCATTCTTTCCATTAAGGATTCTTTACAACAGCAAATTCATTTTAATGGCAACATCTTTGGGAACAAATGCTGTCATTGTAACGAGGGTTCACTGTGCATACACAAAGGGTAAATTTTTCTTCCAAACAGTGTTAATATTTTCCTATTTTTCCACAAAACCATATGTTGGAGTAACATGCTTTCATGGAGAAAGAGGGAAAATATTTATCTGGGCCCAGCTGTTCAAAGTACCGTTAGCTGTTTTAGCAGATTCAATATACAATATTCTGATATTTTTTGCTGAAAAAATGTGAGTAGCTTTTGCACTGCAAAAGCTACTCATATTTTTTCAGAAAAAAATTGCAGCATATCTGCGTATTACTCGATGTGAATTTTAACGAATCGTTAGCTAATTATGTCATTAACTTTGCACAACTGGGCCCAGAATACCCAGCTTATCTGGAGCTATGACCATGGAAGCAAATTTGTTTTAGTCAGTCGTCTCCCTTTGAAAGGGAGCAAAAAAAAACTTTCAGTTACAAATACTTGAGTCTCACTGTCACAAAACATACCTTTGGACATGTGTGCCCTGCGAAAATTCCAATCTGCCTGCACATTTGTGCAGTCTGATCAGAATCCTCCCTGGGTACTTTTGGATAGCAGCATTCAAAAGTTTCATATGGACTAAGAAGAATCTGATCAGACTGTGTAGATGAGCAGGCTGATTTGAATCTTCATTGATGGTATGTTTTCTCATGTAGTGACTCATTGTTTCATATGCATGCCCATTAATTTTCTATTTACAGGATGACATAAACATATTATAATGGTCAAAATTTGCATTGCTTGTAACATACATGTACTAAACTGGTAATAAAAAATTGGTATAAACAAAACATACAACAAAAATGAGATTCCTTAAAATACGAGTACATTTATGACCAAAAACCCTCAGTGTGGAAGAAATTATGTAGCAAAAAACATTCTAAAACATTTCCTGTGAATTGTCTGCAGATGATTCACATGAAAAATTGCCATATTTTCTCTTTCCTCCCAGAAAATAAGGCGACATTTCATATAAACTGACTGCCCAGCATAAGTGCGTGACTAATGTGCTTCTTATGAGCACCTAGAACTTATTTTTTCATGGCATTACGAAAATATGCCTATTCAAATATATAGAAAATTTCACCTAAAAAAAACTGAAAAATTTCAGATAAAAATTCTGATATTTTTTCATATTTCTGCTAAAAACATAGATTGTATGAACTGGTTAGAACTGCCTCGGCGAGGTTCTAACCAGTACCCACAATCTATGTTTTGAGCAAAAACAAGAAAAATAATGTATACCCCTGTAAACCCCAGTTTTACTTTATAAAAGTGGGGTTTAAAGGGGTCAAAATTATATAGGCATGTTTTCGTGATGGAGAAATAAGAATAAAAAATCTGGACAACCCTCTCAGCTACATCTATGCCTTTGTGCTAACAAATTCTAAGAAGCAAACATAAACTAAGCATATACATGAACAATGAAATAAACAATGAAATAATATTATAGCACATGCTAATTATATCACATAAGCTTTCCCACTAAAGAATGAATATTGTATAGTTAAATATATACTCAATAAAATAATTTAAGGGTCACTGAGTGCAATTTTTCATATACATGTATGCAAACTTTGGCTGAGTCTATGGGCAAAGGCATAGAATATATTGAAATATTGTTGATTGTTTCTTAAAGTGGAACCCCAAATGGAATGTTTCCAACAACAAATTTTGAAATGAAAAATTTTCATTTTAAAATTCTTAAAACATGCTACTTTTCATCCAAAAAAGGAAAACTGATATTTGAACATAAGTAATGTCTTCACTTTAAACTGTGAATAAATCATAGAGAAAGCTTAAGTTTCAATCAAGAAACTCGCATTTTCCTAAAGGTACCCTCTATAGATTATTCACGGTCTATGGGGAATCATCGAGGCAATTTTAGCCTCTTGAAGTGTTGACCTCATTATCTGTGTGTCTTTTACCCCTAAAAAAGAGGAATTTGCAAGATTGTGTTTGGGGTAAATCTTTGTTTTAGATTAAAAATAGAAAATTTCAGTTATTCTAAAAATACATTATTTTGGGGTAAAAGTCTTTTTTCAGAAAATCCCATTTTTCTCAGAATCTTCTAGGCTGACAATATTCGTGCCATTGACACTTTGGTAGCTAACATGTTGAGCTTATTGAAATGGGCTTGCAAATAGCAGTATTGCCAACAGAATAACTTTAACAAATGATAGGTCACATTTGAATGTTAATCAAAGGGAAATTGAAATTGGTGACCCTTTAATTATTTTGTTGAGTATATATGGGCCAGACCAAGTGAAAAGTGTCTTTGAGCATGGACAGAATGTGCAGACTCAGATCATCCTGCACATGCGCAAAGTATCATCTAGGTCTTTGCTCTCATTTCATACATTCTGTCATATCCAATAATTCTCTTAGAGGGCAGGGAAGGCACTGATCTGAAGTATGTAGAAATTTGCAGGCTGATCTGGGCCTTTGCTGTCCACATGTACAGACAGTGAGTGCCCAAATCAGCCTGCACATAGCAGATCAGGGCCTGTACTGTTTGATGAGCATAATATAACAATTACTGGCCAAATAAAAGCAGCACAAAAACCATGTAAAACATTACTCTACTCTGCTTGTATTTGTTGAAACTAGACATGACAATTGGCAGTGCTTTCAAGTTTGCCTCTGCAAATAATTTATTCCATGTAAGATAGTGTACAAATTTCATTTTATTTGGATGAAAGATACGTAAGCTATTGAAAAGGAAATCAATTATTAACCCTTAAAGCACCAAGCAAAGTTTGTAGCAGACGACATACAAATTTTTTTTTATCATTTTTCAAAGAAAACAAGTCTTGACATTTCATGTGAATCGTCTGTCAAGCAGACGATTTGCATGAAATGTCGACTTGTTTTCTCTGAAAAATAAAAAAAGTAAATAAAAAATTGTCATCTGCTGAAGTTGTGACTGGCGCTTTAAGGGTTAAAGTTATCAGTAGATAAGTGGATCATATGCCACAGAACCTGGCACAAGATCAGGGTTTACACTGTTTGCCATTCATTCAGCAGTTTCTGCACACCATTACGAAAACATGCCTGTTCAAATATATTGAAAATTTCAGCTCCAAAAAATGAAAGTTTTCAGATAACAAATTCTGATATTTTTCATATTTCTGCTCAAAACATAGACTGTGGGTACTTGTTAGAACTGCCTCACCAAGACAGTTCTAACGAGTACCCACAGTCTATGTTTTTTAGCAGGAATAAGAAAAATAATGTGTACCCCTGTAAACCCCAGTTTTACTATATAAAAGTGGGGTTTAAGGGGGTCAAAAATATATATAGGTATGTTTTCGTAATGCAGCAACAGGTAGTAAAATGGATGTGTCAAATTTTAGGACAAGTATGGTAAGAAGTTAAGGTGTTTGACTATTTACATACAGGAACGTTTATGTGTCACTAGTACCTAATACCCGAATACCTTGTGTGTATATATTTGCCTATAAATCTTCCAAAACAGGACCAATACTATTCTGATTAATTTTATAAGATATTAGTAGTACTGACCACATACAACTGACTCTCATTATCACAAATCCTGACAACTCAAAATACTGCTTAAGTCAAACTAAATAACCAATATTGGTTCAGCTATACATCGTTTATTCCTTACTTTTTAACTCCTTTTATCAAAATTACTGTCATTTCAAACCAAAATTTCTGGTCCCTTTCAGTTTAAGATAATAAATGTGAAAAAAAAAAACACATGTAAAAACACCTATCATTTCCAGGGCCCAGTTGTTCAAAGCATTGTTAGCTTAACAAGCTCATTAGTGGTCAAAATGTTAACTGTTCTAGTAAGTACAATATCTAATTCACAACTATTTTTGCTGAAAAAATGTGAGTAGCTGCAAAAGCTACTCACATTTTTTCAGCAAAAATATTAGTGTATTATGCCGTATTTAATGATCAAAGTTTTAACAATACGTTAACTAACGACATTGTTAGCTCTGAACAACTGGGCCCTGGATTAGCTCTGAACAACTGGGCCCTGGATTTTCCTACATGGGCCAAATCAAGCGAAAAAGTGCCTTCAAACATGCCCAAAATGCACAGATTCAGATCATCCTACATATGCCCAAAGTATCATCCGGGCCTCTGTTAGCTGACAGTGAAGGCCTAGATCAGCTGTCAGCATATGTCCAAAAACATGTTTTCGCATGGCGTGGCCCATATATAGTATAGGAAGCCTGAAGTACATTTTATATGGAGAATTTCCAATAATGAGGATGAACTAGAAAAGGTTTTTTAGAAAAAAAAAACAAATGTCCCCCCAATCCCACCAGAGTTGTAATTCTTGTACGCAACACGTCATCTCGCCCTGTTCTACATTTTTACCTAGCATCATCAAAATATTCCATAGGGTATTTGTGTTACACAGCTGAGACAAGAAATCAAATTCAAACACAAGAAGGGGAGAAAACTCAAAAAGTAAAAAAAGCTGGTTGTCATTCTTGTATGTGACATGTCGTCTGGTCCTGTTCTTCATTACTACCAAGTATCATCAAAATATTCCAAAGAGTGTTCGACTTACATAGCGGACACTAAATCAATGCATAATCAGTGTCAAATATAACAAAGGGAGATAACAGCAAAAGTAAGGAAGGCAGAGTTGTCATTCTTGTAAGGAACGTGTTGTTTTGTCCTATTCTACAGTTCTACAAGGTACCATCAAAATATTCTGAAGGGTATTTCAGTTACAGAGCAGACGAGAAATCTATTTCAAACACAACAAAGGAAGATAACTCCAAAAGTGAGAAAGAGTTGTCATTCTTGTTCGGGATAAGTCGGCTGGTCCTATTCTACATTTCTACCAGGTATCATAAAAATATTCCAAAGGGTCTTTGACTTACAGAGCGGACACAATATCAATGGATAATCACTGTCAAGTATAACAAAGGAGATAACTCCAAAAGTAAGAAAGGCAGAGTTGTCATTCTTGTATGCCACAGGTCGTCTGGTCCTGTTCTACATTTCTATCAAGTATCATGAAAATATTCCAAAGGGTCTTTGACTTACAGAGCAGGCACGAAATCAATGGATAATCAATGTCAGACATAATAAAGGGAGATAACGCCATAAGTAAGAAAGGCAGAGTTGTCATTCTTATACACAACACGTCTGGTCCTGTTCTACATTTCTACCAAGTATCATAAAAATATTCCAAAGGGTCTTTGATTTACAGAGCAGACACAAAATCAATGAATTATCACTGTCAAATATAACAAAGGGAGATAACGCCAAAAATAAGAAAGGCAGAATTGTCACTCTTGTACGCAACACATCATATGGTCCTGTTCTACATTTCTGCCAAGTACCATCGAAATATTCCAAAGGGTATTTGAGTTACAGAGCGGACACAAAATCCTTTTTAAATAAAACAAAGGGTGATAACTCCAAAAGTAAGAAAGCCAGAGTTGTCAATCTTGTATGTGACATATCATCTCGTCCTGATCTACATTTCTACCAAGTATCATCAAACTATTCCAAAGGGTATTCAAGTTACAGAGCGGACAAGAAGTTTTACGCTGATGCTATGCCGACGCCAACGGGATCCGTCCCAAAAACAATATGTCCCTCCTCCTTTGGTAGAGGGGGACATAATTCAGCAGACAGAAAAGAGAAGATTGAAATTCATCACATTGTGAAAAGCTCTAATTTCTGTCATTTTTCAACACTTTCATTAAATCTTAATACCAAAATAAATCCAACATTAGTTTTGAACTCTAAAACCATCGAGAAAAATACATAAATAAAATTTAACAATCCCACTCAGCATTTTATTGCCATACATTATACTCCCAAGTTGTGTATATCCAAATGGATGAGATTCTGTGAAAGTCCATTACGAAGACACGCCTATTCAAATATACACTGAAAATTTTACCACCAAAAAATGAAAATTTTCGGATAAAAATTCTGATATTTTTCATACTTCTGCTCAAAACATAGATTGTGGGTACTCGTTAGAACTGCCTCGGTGAGGCAGTTCTAATGAGTACCCACAATCTATGTTTTTGAGCAGAAACCAGAAAAATAATGTATCCCCCTGCAAACCCCAGTTTTACTGTATAAAAGTGGGGTTTAAGGGGGTCAAAATTATATAGGTATGTTTTCGTGATGCTACAGGTAAATGATCTGACAAATGCCTTTATACTAATCACTACTGAATCTATATAAAAAAAAAAATATATAACTGAAATAATGACAGGGCTGCAGTAATCAGAGAAAAAAAGATTACTAACTGATCAATTTCTGGGTTAATTCACTAGACAACAAATAGACAAAGTCTCCCAGAAAATAGGTATTGACAATCCATGCAAATTGTCTCCTAAACCCTATTTTCAGATAAAAATAAGAAAAAGTATTTCAATTATGAGAAAAGTATTTCAAAATATTTATCATCACCTGAAATTTTTACCTAGCATGCTACTTGTTGATTTCTGTACAAAGATGTTCTGGAAAATGGTTAGAACTGGTTTGTTCAGATGATATAAGGTCTTAGACAGTTTTGATGTCATGTTAGAAATAACTTACTTAGACATTTCTAACAAGACTCATTACTGTAGAGATGATTCTAACAGGACTTAATGTGGAGAAATATGAAAACAAGAATTCTGCAAAAGGCAATGTAGCACCACTGGGGCCTGTGAAGCTGGTCAAGGTGATAAAATGCTGCTGCATTGTTAGAGTCCTTGTTAGGGAGAAAGCGTATGCAGGAAAGATGATTTTGGGTGAAGTAATTATGTTTTGCAGGAAAGATGATTTTGGGTGAAGTAATTATGCAGAAACAGACTTGAATGCTAGGGTGGTTGCAAATGTTGATGGGCAGATGGAAAACCAGATGCCTGTATCATACCTATTTGCTTTAAAAGAGTGACAAAAAGCATTGCAAAGCACAACACCCCTCCACTGGAAACTTACCTCTTAAAACTTTTTTTTTCTTAACTTAAAAGGATCAAAACTCCATAATTATCCATTGCAATTTGCATATCTGGAATTCCAAACAGCCTTTCAAATATCTGTGCATATTCAAAGTTTTATGAAATGTAACGTAATTAATCCTACCAAAACTGGTCATTTTTTTACATCAAAAAGGGTAACTAAGAATTAGTCAAAAATTCAGCATTAACAGTACCACTCACATAAACTGGATTATCCAGGATATTCAGAATCCTGAAAGATCAAATTTCTATTCAATCTATGGAACAAAGTTATCGCATGGAAAAAAAAATTATGGACTATCATATAGATGACAGAGGGACACATAAACATCCATTGGGAACAGCATATCCCACCACTAACATGGCAAGCTATCAACACATGAGATCTTCAATCGTAAACTATCACCAAAGAACAAGTGAGCCAAAATCTGAGAAACTACCTTTGGACATGTGTGCCAAAAGAAAACACTAATCAGGATGCCATCTATGCAGTCTGGGTCGAGTTGTTAAAAAATAACCATGTCATTAGTTAACCATTACCAGAACATGCCTATTTCAAATATACAGAAAATTTCACCTCCAAAACCTGAAAATTTTCAGATAAAAACTATGATATTTTTCATTTTTCTGCTCAAAACATAGATTGTGGGTACTCGTTAGAACCGCCTCGGCGAGGCAGTTCTAACGAGTACCCACAATCTATGTGTTTGAGCAGAAATAAGAAAAATAATGTATACCCCTGTAAACCCCAGTTTTACTATATAAAAGTGGGGTTTTAGGGGGTCAAAATTATATAGGCATGTTTTCGTGATGGTATTGTTAAAACTTTGATCATTTGATTGCGTTGGAATTTAATGACATGGCAACCCTTGTGGGTCATTTTGTGTCGTCTCCCAGAGAAAGGGAGAAAAGAAATAGAAGAGACAGTAGAGGAGATAAAAGAGGGATAGGGAAGAAAGAGAGAAATGAAAGAAAGTGAAGGAACAGAAGAAATAACATTCCCTCTCTACCCTTACCTGCTGCAAGGAAAGCAGGTCTTGCCCAACTGTAAACCAATATCAGTTGAGCGCTCCGGTGACAAAAGCTATAGGAAACTTTGATCAATAAATATGGCATATACACTAATATTTTTGCTGAAAAAAAAATGTGAGTAGCTTTGTTCAGCAAAATTACCTGTGAACTAGATATTGTACTTACTAGAACAGTTAACATTTTGACCACTAACCAGTTTGTTAAGCTAGCAATGCTTTAAACAACTGGGTCCTGATCAGAATCTTTGTTGTTCACCTGAAGAAGCTTTGGATATTTGGTTATACACAGAGCACCCACAGAAGACTGCAGAGATGCATAGGCTGATCCAAGCCTTTGCTGGGTGCATGTCATTAAGGTCCATTTTCTGAGGATATGGTTCCCGTATACCCAATTGTATATAGCTCCAGATAACATCTCATTTATGGTAATATCCTAAAATTTCAAACACTTTATTCTATAACTTTTTTGCTTACATTTTGCTTTTTAAGCAGTCATTTCTTAATTTGCTTTCTAAGCAGTCATTTCTTAAACTACTTAGTGGAAAGACAAACAGTGTGGATCCTGATTAGCCTGCTCCTTCAGGAGTGGTCTGATCTGGGTCTGCACTGTTTGCATAGGGGGTGGTCGGGAGTGGCAATGGTGTCGTGTATCTTACGTCACCGGGGCGTCCAACTGAAATTGGCTTACAGTTGGGCAAGGCCTGCTATCCTTGTAGCAGGTAAGGGTAGAGGGGGAATGTTTTTATTTCTTCTGTTTCTTCACTTTCATTCCTGTTCCTATTTCTTCCCTAATCGTCTCTTTCATCTCCTCTACTATCTCTTCTATCTCTTTTCTCCCTTTCTCTGGGAGACGACACAAAATGACCCACAAGGGTTGACGTGTCGTTAAACCCCAACACAATCAATCAATAGCACTGTTTGCATATGCCATTTTATTGGCAACTTTGGTGTATGAAATTTTAGGACATTTACCGTAAGTGAAATGCGAACTTCTAAGCCATCACTCTAGATAAGGCACTTTTTTTTTAACCCATTGTAGACTGAATAGACTCCCCCATACTATATATTGGAAGTGTCCAATTTCAATTTTAGGTATGTCTGGCTATGAGATTTAGATATTCCTAAAGAAAAATGGCTAAACTATTTGTAAACAGTGAAGACCCCGATCAGACACTGCATTCTGCGGCATCTGATCTGGGTCTGCACTATTTGCCAATAACCCTTTAAGGGGTCTCCCGACTACAATGGGTTAACAATATATCAGTATTTTTCTAATAAATTTTCTCCTGGAAACCTATGTTGTGTGTACTAACAATGTATGTTTTCATGGAGAAATAAGACAAATATGTTTTAGTAGAGAAATAAGAAAAATATTCATTTTGATACCCTTCTTGTCTAGAGTATGTGAGCCATGGCAGTTTCTATGTAATACGGAAAATAAGAAAGACATCGATTAATAAGCACATGAAGATAGATTCATACAGAAAAGGCTGGCAAAAGTCACCTGTATCAAACTGAAAAGCTTGTTTAAAAACTGTGGGCCTCAGTGGCTCAGTTGGATGCCCATCCTCCTGGTGATCAGGAGGTTGCGGGTTTGACCCCTTCCTGGTTGGCAACATTCTTTCGTGGAGATTTGATCATGATATATTTACTACAGTCATTCTCTCCCATTGATTCAAGAAGGGCAGTTGTCAGTTTCTGGTGAAAGAATGTGCACATTACTGGTTAACTGTTTAGAGGACTAAGCTTGCTCAGTAAAAGCGTGGTTAGGTAAACTGACCATACTCAACATGACCCCATTATGTTGACTTGGCCATAAAACTTCAACACAAACAAAAAACTGCAAATCCTGCTAATAAAGTAGACCCCTGCAAATCCCTGTTTCTTCAATATATTATGGGGAGACCAGGGTGTACACAATATACGAGGGTGAGTCAATAAGTAACCAGCCTAACTTATTTCCAGTTGAGATCCACCTCTTCTTTTTCGATGTAATTGCCCTCTAATGTGATGCACTTAGACCAATGGTGTTCAAGTGCCATCAGCCCAGAACTGAAAAAGTCAGGGTCCTTCCCACTGACCCACTCCTCAACTGCCGTCACGACTTCTTCATCAGACCGGAAATGAAGTCCATGGATAACCTTTTTCAAGTTTGGGAATAGGAAGAAGTCGCTAGGAGCTAGGTCAGCTGAATAGGCAGGATATGGTATTAATTTCATACCCGTTTCGCTCTACAACATCCATTGCAACTTTGCAAGTGTGGACTTTCGCGTTGTCCTGTTGCAGCAAAACACCTTTAGAGAGTTTACCTTGGTGTTTTTCACAGATGGCGGTTCTCAGCTGGTCTAACAAGTTTGCATAGTACACTCCAGTTACTGAACTTCTCTTGGGTAAAAAGTCCAACATAATAACGCCTTTTGCATTCCAAAATACTGTGGCCATCACCTTACCAGCAGATGGTTGCGTCTTGAACTTCTTTGGCCTCGTGGACCCAGGCCCTACCCACTGACAACTCTGAGCTTTATTCTCTGGCTCATAATAATGAACCCAAGTCTCATCTACAGTCACCAGATGCAAAAGAAAATCATCTTTTGACCTAAAACTCTTCAACAAGGCGCTACATACTGATGCTCTGGTTGCCATTTGCTCATCTCTAAGGGATTTGGGGACCCAACGGGCTGTTAGCTTGTGCATACTTAAACAATCATGTAAGATTGTTGAAACACTACCATGTGAAATGCCTAATGCCTGTGCTATTTCTTCCACCTGAATTCGCCTATCAACTATCAGAGTATACCAGATCCCGAACTTTCTTACACATTTCTTCGTCGGTGGCATCCAGTGGGCATCTAGACCTGGCTTCATCTTCTAAAAACAGTCTACTGCGTTTGAATTCCCCTACCCAGAATTTAATCTGAGCATAAGATGGTGCAGAAGACTCATAAACATCGGCTAACTCGCCGTGTATTTCCTTGCCTGTTTTACCTTTTAAATACAAGTACCAAATTACAGCACGGTACTCAACTTTTGATGAAAAGCATGCCTTTGCATCACTAGCCATGTTTGACATTCAATATCTTATTAAAGAATGACTCGATACGCGTGCAATTTTGTACCCATGTATAAAACATACATTGAAACAAAGCATAAAAATCGTGACCGTCTCGGTCCATCAGAAATGGGATAGGCTGGTTATTTATTGACACGCCCTCGTATAAACTTGTTAACATATTAAAAGGTGTAGCCAAATAAATATTTTTCTTATATCTTCACCAAAATGTGTGCTGTGGGTGTTTGGAACTCTCTTCGCAAAGCAATTTTCCTGAATACCAAATACAGTCGACTCTTGTTATCTCCACTTATCGAATAATGGCTTATCACAAAGTGAAAAGCTGGTCCCTGTTTTAACATGGAAATCAATCAATAGGTATAAAAACATTGTGGAAAAAAGGAGACACTGATCCTAAGGAGCAATTTCTCCTCTTTTCTAACTTTAGGAGTCAAATTACACAGTTTTCTGTGAACTGTGGTTGCTCAATTTATTTTTTCTGCAATTCTGCAAATCTGATATGTGGAGGTACAGATATCTCTAAGTATTTCAGACAGTCCCTTGGACTTTAAGATAACGAGAGTCAACTGTATATACCGTATTCGACCTAATTACCGCACATATCCCTATAAGCACACAGTCAAGCAATTCTGTGTTCTTAAGATTACAGCCAGTGTACTTTTTGTCTACTTTATAAAGGCATATGTTGTGGGTACCCATTTGAATTGCATAGACGTCAATGCAATTCAAATGCGTACCCACAACATATGCTTTTATAAAGAAAATCACAAAAAACACACACACAAAAACGTCGCATAAGCTTCATTAGATACGTCTTTTGCTGATCTTTTTTTTTAAGTGTAACCTCAGTAAAGGTGGATACATATTTTACCACAAATTTTCCTAGTAGTTTTGAAAAACCGAAGCGCACTGTGCGGAAATTAGTTTGAATACGGTACATTTTTGATGAAACAAGGAAATGCATAAATATGGTTGAAAAAGAAAAAAAAAGAGAAGTCTTGTTTGGCGCTATGTACAGTATTTGAAGCCCTGTAATGATGTAATGGTATGTCTCTCTCCTGGTCCACTGATACTGAGAAAACTGGAATGAAGGCTGTATTGATGGTATGAAGTTTCATGATGATTTTTTCTTCCGACCAGCTATGGTGTTTATGTCTGGACGTAGCTCTCTGTATTGTATCTGAAATTGTATTAACTAACCCATTTTAGGCTGAATAAACATCCCCACACTATTTACTGGAAGCGTCCAATGTAAGTTTTAGGTATGTCAGGCTATTTGCAAACAGTGAAGACCCTGATCAGATGCCACATTCTGTGGCATCTGATCTGGGTCTGCACTGTTTGCCAATTACCCTTTTGGGGATCCACAGACTAAAATCAGTTAAATTTAAGACCTAATCACAACTTGAACTGCAGCAGACATCACTTTGAACTATTTTTGTTTTCATTTTTCAGAAAAAGTATGACCATCTTGCCTAGCAGATGACTGAAAAGAAATGTTAACTCTTGTCCTGCTGAACCCGGATATACCCTGTTTTGCAAACAGTGTAGATCCAGATCAGTTGGCTTCTGAAGAAGCCAACTGATCTGGATCTGCACTGTTTGCCATCAAGTACGCAAATTTATAGCAACAATCTGGATGAAGTAATCTGATTGGCTGAAAATAAGAAGTAGGCGTGGCATCTTAATTTATTCAGCAGGACAAGGGTTAAGTCTCATTTTCTCTGAAAAACAAAATTTTAGACTGTCGTCTGCTACAAATTTGCTTCACCCTTTCACAGTTGAACATTTAGTAATCTCACTTCAAATAAGCAGACAATAAATTTATATTTTTCTTTTCACCAAGAAAGCAAGGGACAAATATGAAGTTACTTTCTGGGAAAAATAAGAAAAAATATTTCAAAATGTCGTCTGCTGAAAATTTTGCCCAGCATACAAAATGTGAATTAACTGTACCAGTATAACAGAAATTACATGGTGAATAGCTTAGAACATCATGTTTATTTTGGTAATTGGGAGAAAGCAATGAGCTTTCACTGCTTTCTCCTGTGAACCAAAATACACTTGATATTGAAGTTACTAACAATGTATTTTATCATGCAACTTTCATGTGAAGCACATTAGTATGAAAAGAAACAATAATACCTGTTACAAAGAAAAGGATGACCTTCTATGTTTTTTGCTACTGTCGAAAATACTAACATATTGGTCCTAATTACAACACATACCCCTATAAGTGCATGGTCAAGCAATTCCATAGTCTTTATACAGCCAGTGTACGTTTTGTCTACTTCTTCATCAAGGCATATGTTGTGGGTGCTAACCTGAATTGCATCTACTTGTCTATGCAGTTCAAATGAGTACCCACAACATATGTTTTTAATATGAATTTAAAAGGTGCTACTTATATCTGTGTGTCCAAGTTATCATTACATGCTTCCTAGGTGGGTTGGCCAGATCTAAATGAATTGGTTTCAGACCACGCTGGACTTCTAATCCACTGCATAAATTGCAAAATAATGTCAAAGTCAATAATATTTCAGTAGTTCAAAGACATTGCCTCCAAATTTGTGGGACTTTTCCCGACCCGATCACATGACTTCGGGTCCTGCTTAGCTACTAGCAGCTCTGCCATGGAGGCTTTAGGCAGCCAATCTATTTTGCGGTCCCCGATGGGCGAGGCCATGCTTTGCGAATACCGAAAACTAGTGTATGCCGATGACAGGCACAACGACAACGTTCGCTTACTTATGTCGAAGTTTTTTAAGATTATCACGTGAAAAGAGCGTAAAGTCTATGTGTTATCTAAAAATCTACATCAAAGTGTACCTTATGCACAAAACAAATCATGTTTAGCTTGTAAATAGACGGAGAAAGGACAGAAATAAAATTTCAAGTGAGACAAAATTCAAAATGGCGGCGATCACAAATTTTGTAGGCTTACATCATAAGTCTCGTGATTCAACCCTTTGCAATTGGAATATTTGGTGTTATTGGCTGTTTTGTTGCTATTATCGGCACGGTTGCAGTGTCAATAGTCTCTGCCAAATCACGGAATGCTTATTGTTTTTCAGGATAAGCACCAATTCCAACAAGCGTTGACCATCACATTTTAGGTCACACACATCAATGGTCACATTGGTAGCCCATAGTAGTGCGTCTGCACGCTGAACCGCTCTGCGGTTCGGGGAACTTTGCAGTTCCCACTGGATGCACTTATAAAGAAAATCAGAAAATATCGCATAAACATCATCAAATAAGTCCTTTGCTGATCTTTTTTTTAAAGTGTGCCCTTAATAATTAGATACATTGAACCCTCGTTACAACGACAGCATTTATTCCCAAAAATGTTGCCATTATAATGAATTTGCTGTTGTAAAGAATCCTCAGTGGACAGGTTGATATGTAAGAAAGGCCTTGTTTTATTCTTATTTCCTCATAGAACATATGTTTTGGATATTTGTTAGAATTGCCTCAGAGAGGCAATTCTAACAAATATCCAAAACATATATTCTATGAAGATTTTACAAAATGTTTTTGCATAATTTCTCATTAATTGTCACCTCTTGAGCGAATGTTTCGTGACATTCAAATTGTCATTATAACGAATTTTGTCATTGTATCGAGTGTTGGTATAAAGAGGGTTGACTGCACATGTACATATTTTACCGCAAGTCTTCCTAGTAATTTTGAAAAACCTAAGCACACAGTGTGGTAATTAGGTCAAGTACAGTGCAGCAATTCAGTTGAATACGATGTGTACAGCACTAATAAGTTCTGTGCTATACGCATCGTATTCAACTGAATTGTCACACTGTGCTTGACCTAATTACTGCACTTAATGACTAAGATATCCACTACTATTTGGTGCTATGATGGTGTAAATTTGTACATGAACTGCCAACATATTTTTTATTAAGTCCAAACCAAGATAACAAATGAGTTATAACTTGTAAAAATACAGTATATGTATTTAACAGTCAAAGTTTATCAAAACAACAGGGCCATGATGGCCCTAGATTGCTCACCTGATCCATCATGGAACATTTCTGTGAAATTATTTCAAAATCTGTCTAGCTGTTTAAGAGTGAAGTCATTTGAAGTTTTGCCTATTTTTAGCTCTGTGGCCACCATGTTCAGTGGAGCAAAATGATTTTGAGCAATTCTGTTAGAGCGTCACTCATGGGATATTCTAATGAAATTATCTCCAAATCTGTGTAGCCTTTTAGAGGAAGAAGTCATCAAACGTTTTTTCTGTTTTATGCTCTTGCTGCTATCTTGTTCAGCAGAGTGGAATGATTTGAGCAATTTTGATAGATGAACACCCAAAGAACATTCCTGTGAAATCATTTCAAATCAATCCACCTATTCCTACAGGAGAAGTCATTTAAAGTTTTTTACTAATTTTACTATTGGCGGCCATCTTGTTCAGAGGAGTGGAATGGTTTGAGCAATTTCAGAAGAGGGTTATCCAAGTAAAATTCCTGTAAAAATTATTTCAAAATCCATCCATCTGTTTAGGAGGAGACATCGTTAAAAGTTTTGTTTTGTTTTTTTCTATTTTTAGCACTGGCCGCCATCTTGTTCATAGGAATGGAACAGTTTGAGCAATTTTAGTAGAGGGTCACCTAAGGAATAATCCTGTGAAATTATTTCAAAAAAACATCCACCAGTTTAGGAGGAAAAGTTGTTTAAAGGGTTTTCTTTTTTTAACTCTTGCGACCATCTTGTTTAGTCAACTGGAAAAGTTTGAGCAATTTTGGTTGAGGATGACCCAAGGATCATTCCTGTCAAATTATTTCAAAATCCATCCACCAGTTCAGGAGGAAAAGTTGTATAAAGGTTTTTCTATTTTTACCTCTGGTGGCCATTTTGTCCAGCGGAGAGGAACAGTTTGAGCAATTTTGGTAGAGGGTCAACCAAGGAACATTTCTGTGAAATCATTTCAAAATCCATCCACCAGTTTATGAGGAGAAGTCTTTTAAGAGTTTTTTTTTTCTCTATTTTTAGCTCTGGGGGCCATCTTTTTCATCAGAGTGAAACAGTTTGAGCAACTTTGGTGGAGGGTCACCAAAGGAACATTTCTGCATATTTTTTTTTTAAATCGGGCCATTGGCCTAGGAGATGTCGTTTCAAGGTTTTTCTATTTTTGACTCTGGCGGCCATCTTGTTCAGCAGATCTAGAGCAGAACGGTTTGAGCAATTTTGGTAGTGGGTCACCCTAGGAACATTTCTCTGAAATTATTTTGAAATTGGGCCACTGACCTAGGAGGAGATGTCATTTAAAGGTTTTTCTAATTTTAGCTCTGGTGACCATCTTGTTCAGGGAGTGGAACAGTTTGAACAATTTTGGTAGAGGGTCATTCAAGAAACATTTCTGTGAATATATTATTTTGAAATTGGGCCATTGGCCTAAGAGGAGATGGCATTTAAAGGTTGTTTTATTTTTAGCTCTGGTGGCCATCTTGTTCAGCTGAGCAGAACAGTTAAAGGCCAGGGGCCAAGTATAAAAACCAAAGGTCTGAAAAATGGTTAGTGTGTTCCCTAGTTCACATACAGTCAACATGTAGCTGTCATCACAGAAAATGAAAAAATGTAAAGCACTAACCACATGAAAAATAATGAAACTTGGCACATTACTTTTTTAAGACATATAAATTAATTCCATGTGAGAATTGAAATGAAATTCCATTCAATAGTTTGCTTTTCAAAAAATCTTCTTTGCTGTCTGCTACAAAATTCAAATTTACCACCAGGTATAATTGACAGCAAGTGGGAGGGCTTATCAGAGTTCATAACCTCTACTGCAGCAGCTGAGAAGTGTAGCTCCTTACACAAAATATTCTAGATTAATCTTTTTGTTTAGGTTTATTGTTTATATTTACTCCTAATCAAAGAAATCAAAACCCTGCAGTCAAAATTCTCTGGAGTGATTACACAGCAAACACATGTTTCTTGAAGAAGACAATACAAATATCTGCCATGTGCTTCTGTTTACAAGCTAACCAAAGCCAATAGATTTAAACTGACAACTGAGCAGTGAGAGAATAAGTCCATCCCACCTGCCATATAGGCTTAATTGCCCACCGGTAGGATAAATTGCTGTCTGATACTTGGCCTTTAAAGCAATTTTGGTGGAGGGTCACCCTAGGCATATTTCTCTGAAATTATTTTGAAATCAGGCCATTGGCCTAGGAGGAGATGTTGTTTAAAGATTTTTCTATTTTTAGCTCTGGTGGCCATCTGGTTCAGCTGAGTGGAAAGGTATGAGCAATTTTGGTAGGGCATCACCCAAAGAACAGTTCTGTGAAATTATTTTAAGTTCTGGCCAGCAGTTTTGGAGGTAAGTCTTTTAAAGCAAAAGTTGATAACAGACACACAGACAGACACATGGACAGCCGACAGACTGAGGCCTATCACAATAGCTCACCTTGAGCACTTTGTGCTCAGGTGAGCTAAAAAGTAAACAATATAATTTAAGCAACTGAAGGGTGCTGAATTATGTTTTTATAATTTCTCCAGGTACTTAAAGCTAAACCAACATATTCAATCAATAAACCAGAGTTAACCAGAAATTGCATCATACTTCCTGTTGGCCGCATTGTATTCTTAGATTAATGTGTGACTGAATTAATACAGGCAGTAAAAATGAAATTTTATGAAATTTATTCATAAATCTGTACTGAAAGCTAGGGATCTGACTGGAGAAAAAAGTTGGTTGAATAGTAAGCGCATTGTGTATATGCAGATGGCAAAGGTCACACTGACCTGTGCATCGGCATAGTCCAATCGGGACCTTTACTGTATGCTAACACTCATCATTCTGTAGATATATATCATTGGACAGCAGGGTGTAAAATTCCTTCAGCTGCCACTTGTCCTTCAAGTGTAGGTTTCTTTTTTTCCACACTGTCAGACATGTTAAATTTTTATGATAGGTTTTGAAGATATCTGTGTCTTCTGAATGCCTTGATGGCAGCAGTTTATACCTAGAATGATGTTACCCAGGTAGCATTCTATGTAAATCTACATCGGGCCGTCATCGGCCCGTCAGCTACCCTGACGGGCCGATGACGGCCCGATATAGATTTACGTAGAATGCTGACTGGGTAGATACTGTTGCATTTTTTTAGTGGAAGCCCAACATACACTCAATAACCCTGAATGACAGGATAGGTTTTATATGACGAGCAAGAGTGAGTTCAGTCAAGCTAACCTGTCTTATGGCAGGTTTTGGTTTTGTATTGTTGACAACACCACTGTAAACCAGCATAATTTCATTCATTTCATCAAAAAATAACAGAGAGAGATTTAGAAAGACAGAGACAGGGAAAGAACATAATTGTTCAAGCACACTGCTGCAGCTTAGAAATGATCAAGGTTAGAAAAAAGTACCCACCTGTTCGCTGTCAGATGGAACTCGTGATAAAAAGTCCAACACCTCATTGTTTGGAATTGCATTAGGCGAGCGTAACTTCTTTGTAAATTTATTGATACCTGAAAAGTACAATAAAAAAGTGTAATAATAGGGAACAATTACCAGTTCAGCAATCATGTCAGTTATATATAACTTTGGTATAGAAACATCATAAAACAAGAGAAACGCGGACGTAAATTTGCACCAAAACTTGCAGGGAAACTTGAACCTGGTTACGAACATGACATACGCACATACACACGTACGGATGTAACATCACGGCGGAATGCTATATGCCCCACTCCTGCCAAAGGCAGGCGGGGGCATAAAAACAGGTGAAATTCCAGGGAGATCTATCTCACAAAATTTGTTCTTTCTACAAGCCAAGTTCTGCAAGATTTTCACTTATTTTTCACTCCAACAATTTTAAAATGCTTAGAAGAAATAAGCAAGAAACCACCTTCTTATTCTTGCATAAAAACAACACAGGATATAGGTTTTACATATGAATTGCTTTAAACAGACTTAACTGTACTCTTTCTTAACCTTATCAAAATGACCATTAAGCAAAAATACACCAGGACCCAGGTGTTCAAAGCATCGTTAGCTTAACGAGCTCGTTAGTGGTCAAAATATTAACTGTTCTAGTAAGTACAATATTTAATTCACAAGTATTTTTGCTGAAAAAATGTGAGTAGCTTTTGCAAATGCTACTCACATTTTTTCAGCAAAAATATTAGCATATATGCCATATTTGATGATCAAAGATTTAAAGATATGTTAACTAACGACATCGTTAGTTTTGAACAACTGGACCCTGGAGATTAAGCCATTATTTGTCACAAGGGAAACAACATTCTGGGCTTCCTGTTTGCTTTTCTGCACACTAATCCACTTCTGAAATTGCTTGTTTGTTTGAATTGGGTTTTATCTTGCTTTCCATAGTCTTTCAGTCATATCATGATGGTGTCTAGATGTGACATGGAGCTCCATGCTCACTTTTAGAGTGCTGCCTCACTGAAATATTACATCCCAGGCACATGACATGATATTCCACCCAGTTGCATTATAGTGACACCGGGCTGACCAGTTCTGATTCCTAGCTCTACTTCCTTAATGCTGAACTCCAAGGGAAAGAGCAGCTAGTACCATTTTTTAAGCCTATGGTATGACTCGAGCAGGAATCGAACCTGCAACCTCCTGGACACCAGGCAGATGCTCTACCAACTGAGCCAAAACTAGAGGGGGGACAAGATACTGCGGCTACGGTATCTTGTCCCCGAGGACAAAATAACCCAGGGGGGACAAGATACCACATGGTATCTTGACCCCGGGGACCAGATACAGGCAGGACAAGATAAACTGGGACACAGGTTTCCCACTTCTGAAAAGGTGTATCCTCTATAAGGAAAGAATATGCTTCCTTTGGGAGCAAATTATTTTCTTACAGAATAGACCCATTTTTAGAAGGAATAAAAACAATTCTGACAGAGTTGCTCCATGCTAGAATGTCACATCTACCTGGAATGTGATATGAAAGAATGAGATATCCAATGATCTTACCTCAAGCCAGAATGAGACAGCTAATTTGAATGTAGTATAAAAATGAATTTATCCCATGCCAGAATGAGATATCTAATTGGAATGTAATATAAAATAATGAACTTACCCCACACCAGAATGAGATATCTAACTGGAATGTAGTAGAAAATAATGCACACCCCATGCAAGAATAAGATATCTAACTGGAATGTGGTATAAGATAATGAACTTCTCCCATGCCAGAATGAGATATCTAATTGGAATATATTATAAAATAATGAACTTACCCCATGCCAAGATGAGATATCTAATTGGAATGTAGTATAAAATAATGAACTTACCCCATGCCAGAATGAGACAGCTAATTGGAATGTAGTACAAAATAATGAACTTTTCCCATGCCAAAATATCTAATTGGAATGTAGTATAAAATAATGAACTTCCCCCATGCCAGAATGAGATATCTAACTGGAATGTAGTATAAAATAATGAACTTATCCCATGCTAGAATGAGATATCTAATTGGAATGTAGCATAAAATAATGAACTTACCCCATGCTAGAATGAGATATCTAACTGGAATGTAGTATAAAATAATGGTAACAACTGCCAGTGCTATCACAGCTAGGGTAGATAACCATGGAACTGTCCACACAAATGTGCTGAAAGAGAAATTACTTATATGTTAATCTGAGACCAGGAGGTCGCGGGTTCAACCCCCGCCCAGGTTGGCAGCATTCTTGCATGGAGATTGATCATGAAATATTTTCTACGGTCATTCTCTCCCTTCCGCTGATTCATGAAGGGCAGTTGTCAGTTTCTGGTGAAAAAATGTGCACAATACTGGTTAACCGCTTAGCGGACTAAGCCTGCCCAGTAAACGTGTGGTTAGGTAAACTGACCGCGCTCGACATTGGGTTGACTGGGCCATAAAACCTCAACACAAACAAACAATATGTTAATCTCCTGACCATGGATGAATGGGGAATGTGTGCACTTTCAAGGTACATTAACTCTGACAGAAGTATTTGCCTCCCTTTTGTTTAAAGGCTAGTCTTAAAGGAAATAATGTGCTCCACTTCAGAAGTCCCCATTTTTGAAAAGTTTCAAGTACTGGGGGAGACAACTTTCTGCCTGGCATCTAATGATAATAGTCTACACTGTTTACCACTCAACATGCTAACATATAGTAAATGGACTTATTAAATTTTGATTGTGTTTGGGTTTAACGACATGTCAACCCTTGTGGGTCATTTTGTGTCATCTCCCAGTAAAAGGGAGAAAAGAGATAGAAGAGATAGTAAAGTAGACTAAAGAGTGGGACAGGGAAGAAAGAAGAACAGGAATGAAAGTGAAGAAATAGAAGAAATAAAAACATTCCCCCTCTACCCTTACCTGCTACAAGGATAGCAAGCCTTGCCCAAATGTAAGCCAATATCAGTTGGACGCCCCAGTGACGAAAGATACACAACACCTTCGCACCACCCGACCACCCCATATTCAAATTTTACAGTAAGAAATGAAGGTATAACAATATGTAAATGCTGTAATATGAGGCCTATAGGTAAACAGTGTAGACACAGCTAAGATACTGCAGAACTCAACATCTGATCAGGGTCTGCACTTTTTACCTTTCATTAAACAGTGTTTAGATATAATAACAGGTAGTAAAATGGACTTGTTCAAATTTTAGGACAAATATGGTAAGATGCCTCAACATTTGGGGTACTTGTACAGAAATGTCTTACTTTTTCACCCTCTCCCCTATTGAAGCAATGACATCAAGACCTTCCTGGACCTGCAAACAGATCTCTTGAGCTGACTGTAGTTTTTCCCTGAAACTCTTTTTCTCATCCTGAAACAAAAAAGTCAACATACATTATTTGCATGCAACGCAGGGCCTGTTTCTTACAGAAACAGTCATAATGAAATGTCAAGCTCACTTTTCTAAGAAATCAATATTGACATTTAAATTCCGCATGCTAAAAGATTACTACTGGTTATGGAATTTATTACCATCTATTATATAATGCCGTAAAATTATATTTATATTGTAATCAACTTTGAGAGCCACTATTTCTTTGCACTTGAGTTTTTCTAGCTTTTGCTGTTATCAAATTAACTGTTTCTTTTTATACAATTTTTTTATTTATTATCCTTTTTTTTTTTTCTCAAACATCTACTAAACAGTCATTAAATACTGTCCTGTTTTCAAAGACATTACTCTGTCAGCAATTCAGTCTGCTGGTATCAAATTAATAACCCTTTACTTTATTTAATGTCACAAACATTTACTAAAAAGTCATCAAAATTGTCTTTTTTTTCTCTATAAAGACATTACTCTGTTAGCAATTCAGTCATGTCATGGGAACTGGTACCTAATCATCAGTGCCATATGATAAGTCTTTTAACCCTTGCCATGCTGAATAAATTAAGCTGCCATGCCCATTTCTAATTTTCAGCCAATCAGATTACTTGATCCAAATTGTTGATATAAATTCACATACGTAATGGCAAACAGTGCAGATCCAAATCAGTTGGCTTCTGCAAACAGTGCAGATCCAAATCAGTTGGATTCTTCAGAAGCCAACTGATCTGGATCTATACTGTTTGCAAAGGCAGAACATATCCTGGTTCATCAGGACTAGGGTTAAGACCTTGAAATAGGATGTTCACTTAACAGGAACTTTGACTAATCTAGAATCTACCGGTACTAGCAAAATCAGATGATCCTTACTTGTCTGTGTACACATAAGCTGAACAAGAATATATATATATATATAAATGTTCTAGATGTAAGTGACGTCAAGGGAATCGGGGCAAGGCGTCCTGCTGAAAATGGGTCCTCAAATTTACATTGCACCCTATGGAATTTTGGGTGGGAAAATGTAAATACCCTAATAATTCCATCAATTCGCAACAGACAGACATGCTTTTTATAGGGTTTATAGGTCTTAGGGAGATACATTTCTGTGTCAAACTGAAGTTCCCATAATATGATGCTTTCAACAAGCTGTCTGATAAGTATCAGTTAACACTTTCACCCCTGAATTTCTGAAATCAACTCTTCCATCTGTGAATTTGGACACACCTTTTGTTGCAAATAGGAGTTTCAGTCAATAGAATAGCAAACAGTGTAGATCCTTATGAGCCATCTTATCTGGATCTGTATGTTTGCAAAGGTATTGGTTTGTTGGGATGAAATGGTTAAGGATTTTTTTTTATCAAATTCCCCTTTTCAATGTAATGGACAGTTCCGAATGCAAAGATAGCAGAGCCCATTTTAGGATGAAAGAGCTTAATCCTTAATTAGGCTGTAATGCCTACTTTTAATTTTCAGCCAATCAGATAACTTGACCCAGACTGTTGCTATAAATTCACATACTTAGTGGCAAACAGTGCAGATCCAGATCATGCAGTTGGCTTCTTCAGAAGCAGAAGCCAACTGATCTGGATCTATACCGTTTGCAAAGCAGGTCATATCCGGGTCCAGCAGGACTAGGGTTAATATTTTGCTTTGAAACAAAATTTTATAGATAATTTAGTGTGATGAAACTCTTGAGTACAGACAGGCCATACCTTTAGAGTAGCAGAGTCCCCTGACAATTTTTTTTTTTCTTATGTATTTCTCCATAAAAACAAACACTGATGGTACCCATCAGAAAAAAAAACTCAGTGAGGCAATTTAAATAAGTAACCACAACATATGTTTTTTGTGGAGAGAAAAGAAAATTACTGAAGCATTTTGATAGAAAAATAAATAATAATAAATGTCTTATCTAAAACTATGGCATTGACTGATTAACTGTCAATCTATCAATTCTATTTACTATTAAGGAATAAGCAGGCACAATAAAGGTTTAGTTTTTTAACCCAGTAGTCAAGTTAGCATGCAAATAATTAATGGATCCGAGTTAAATTGAAACTGAACCATAGAAACCTTTTAGTGTATTTAAGTACAAAGGATACACTTTCAGGGGTGACAACTCTGTCAAAATTGTTTTGCTTCCCTTCTGAAAAGGGGGTCTACTCTAAAAGGCAACAATTTGCTCCATATTCCTTCCTTTTAGAGTAGACCCTTTTCAGGCAGACTTAGTACAGGAAAGCAAACAGGAAGTTAGAACAGCTGTCTCCCTCATGAAAACAAGAAAAACAATTGTCATGTATTTTTCTGGGCTGAAAAAATTCCCATTGGGAAAAAAAACCATATATGCCGTACCAGTTGCAGTCAATTGGACATATGCTGTGGTGTCTAAGAATCAAACTTTTTATTTGGCCTAAGACGTCCCTATACAGTCTAACCTCAATGGCTCGAACACCGATGGCTCATTTACCATGGTTAATTCCAACTAGTTTTTGAGTCCCTACGAACTTCTTCTGACAGATTCAGAAAACAAATATTTAGGAAAATTTTCTAATTTTATCATGAAATTGTATGTTGTGTGTAATCATTAGAACTGCCTCATTGAGGCACTTCTAATGAGTACACTCAACATACAATTATTGTGTAGAAAATTGAAAAAAAAAAAAAATCCAAAATTATCGCGATTTGCTTCCTGACCTGGCACCATAAATAACCCTCAGTGGCTCAAACTATCCGTATCTCCAACAAATTTCTTGGGTCCCAAAGATGTTCGAGCCATTAAAGTTCGACTGTATTTAGAGAAATAGGGAAACAAAAATTCTCCTATTAGTCAGTTTATCTGGAACTAAGAAACCACCATGGATTTATTGGAAGTTGTGAAGCAGATACAGAAAAGCATCTTTGAGCTTCCTTATATGGATCCATGTTTGTTCCATCACAAAAACATGCCTATATAATTTTGACCCCCTTAAACCCCACTTTTATATAGTAAAACTGCGGTTTACAGGGGTATACATTATTTTTCTTATTTCTGCTCAAAACATAGATTGTGGCTACTCGTTAGAACTGCCTCGGCGATATTTTTCATATTTTTGCTAAAAAAAACCATAGATTGTGGGTACTCATTAGAACTGCCTCATCTATGTTTTGAGCAGAAATATGAAAAATATCAGAGATTTTTACCTAAAAAATTTCGGTTTTTGGAGGTGAAATTTTCTATATATTTGAATAGGCATGTTTTCGTAATGACTGCTTAGCATGGTGGCTAAAAAACTCTGCAGATGACAATTTGAAATGTTTTTTTCTTAATTTTCCCAGAAAAATAGCTTTGAAATCTCATGCAAATTGTCTCCTGCATGAAATGCAAAAAGCCTATTTTATGGGAAAACTAAGAAAACATTCCTCAGTTTGTCTGCTGAATTTGCCCAAAGAATAGTGTTGGTTAAAAATGCAAGTTTTTATCAGTAAGAAATTTAGTCCTCTAGTTACAATTAAAAAATTAGAGCAAGAGTGATAAATAACAAAATGGTGCAGTTTTTAGCACTGCATAAATTAACAGATTAGATGTAAACAGACGTAAATGTACTATTACCATATTTATCCTAAATATTCTGACAATGGTAAGGGGACACTAAAACAATTAGTTGATAACCCTATTAGCTACAGGAGCATATCTAAACCTTTAACTCCTTACCATATGTCCTAAAATTTGTAAAGACCAGCTGATGTCATCACAAAAACATGTCTATATAATATTTTGACCCCCTTAAACCCCACTTTTGTATAGTAAAACTGGGGTTTACAGGGGTATAAATTGTTTTTTATTATTTCTGCTTAAAACATAGATTGTGGGTACTCGTTAGAACCGCCTTGCAGAGGCGGTTCTCACAAGTACCCACAATCTATGTTTTGAGCAGAAATTTGAAAAATATCAGAGTTTTTTATCTGAAAATTTTCAGTTTTTGGAGGTGAAATTTTCTATATATTTGAATAGGCATGTTTTCGTAATGTGTCTAGAATCTACTGAATAAGTGACAAACAGTGTGGACCTTGATCAGATGCTTAAAAATGTAGCATCCAATGTGGCTTTACACTGTTTGCTCAGGCCTGTTGGTCCAAATATCTAGGTTTGTCCAAATATTTAGGGTGAATAAGATATGCAATACATTATGTGAACAGAGACCCAAATCTGACAGAAAATCTGAAATCAGATTGTCATTGTTTTCAGACACGGAAATAGACTTGAAAATTAGATTGTGCTCAATGAAAAGCATCATCGTTCTTTTCTAAACTATTTTATCTGCATGCTGGATAAAATTTCAGCAGCTGGCATTTTGAAATATTTTTCTCCTTTTCCCAGAAATATAAACTTTGACATTGTATGCAAAATTGTCTCTGTAGGAGACAATTTGCATGAAATGTCAAAGCCTGTCGTCTGGGAAAAATAAGAAAAATATCGTCAATTTGCCATCTGCTGAATTTGCCCATAGAATGGTAAAGGTTAAAGAGACACTTGCATATTACTTTATCCTCAGGAGTTTTGTCTGCTTTTTAATTATTTTCAAATTCGATAGAACTCCTACTGTCTTATTTAAGCTCCCAAGGAGATATGCCTCAGACAAAATATCAAATCAGAGTCATCTAATTCTGAAGCATGACAAGCAATCTTCACAACATCCTGTACCAAATTTAGCCTTGGACCCAATATACACTGGACTAGTAACTATGGTACAGATATTGTATTTATTGGAAATATGTTGTCGTGGCTGAGTTTTCATAATTTTGTATGATGAAGTTTAAATGCTCATATTTCAATTATTTCTCCAAATATCTGAGATTTGTTTTAAAAAAGCAATAGTTCAATATATTTCCTTTAAGACTGCAGCATTATATTTAAGGAAAAATAAAGATTTTTTTGTAAACATCAACAAGAAACCTAGGTACCCATTTTAGCTATTTAGGCACTTTTAGCAGAAAATCATCAGAAATTCACCCAAAATGACGGTATAACTTCAATTTTATTAAATGTGACTGAACATTTTTCAACCAAACCTATTAAAAACAATTTATTACAACTTCAGTTATTACCCAAATCATTTCTAATGACCATAGTGCTTTAAAATAACGCTAAAATCAAGCCAAGACAACATATTTTGGGAGTTCCGTTAGTGACAAGTCCGGGTATCATTAGGTCCGAGATTTAGCTGAGGCAAACAGTTGAGGTCATGTGCAGCAGACAAGATTTTTTTTTTTTTATAGTAGTCAGTTATAAAAAAAAAAAAAAAAGAAAAAAAAAAATCACAGTGACCTAATTCTGGTACCCCACACAGAAACAAAGATACTGATGATACATAGAAAATTGTCCTCTTAGTCAGATGTATATGAGGATGGCACCTTCTGTGACATCACTGGAAATCAGGATAGGTAACTCCTACTTGACTTTACAGACTTATAGGTAACACTGTATAAGAGTTACCACCAGACTCTTGGATATGCAGTAAATCTGAGCCTTTGCTGTTCACATAATTATACACTGTCTTAAGAGGAATGGACACACTTTCAAGGGAGGCAACTTTTTCAAAATAGTTTTAATTCGCTTCTGAAAAGGGGGCTACTCTAAAAGGAAAGAATTTGCTCCCAAGGGGAGCAAGTTCTTTCCTTTTAGAGTAGACCCCATTTAAGAAGGAACTTGGTGCACATGAAAGCAAACAGGATATCACAAAAGTTGTTTCCCTTATCAAATATGGCAGAAAATCTAGTATGTGGCCAGTCCCCTTAAAGTACCTTTTATAAACACAACTCTGACACCTAGCTACTCTCCACTACCTTTGGCTTTTGCTATAAAGTAAGTTAAATAATGAAACTTATGGATCATTCATATGAGTAAAACCATAACAAAGTGGGCTTTCAGGACATATGGAGACAACAATGGCCTTGAACAGTTTGTGCATTTCTGCCTTGCTCCCAGATAAGGTGGTATTTGCAGTGATAATTTAGATGATTTGATAATTTTATTTTATTATCTAGCTTTTGAATACTCTCCTTGTTTGGGGGACCTATGATTTGCACAGTCTGAATTTATAACTTACAGTATCCTTGGATACTGCAGAATCTACAGAAATAACAGCAAAGTCTCAGCTAGCGTTTTATATAAATCTAAAGCATGCAGTTATCGGCCCGTCAGCTACCCTGACGGGCCGTTAACAGCCCGCATTAGATTTATGTAGAATGCTTACTGGGGTCCTCACAAGAGTGTATAAAGGCATAGATTGATACCTGTACATGCCTTCACTGTCTGAACATATCCCCAAAACCCTTTTCTTATTATGCAGCTCCTATTATTTCCAGAAACAAGATACATGCAAATACCAGTGAATATACACGTATATATATATGTATATATAGCTATACATGACTCCTGATATAAACACTTAAAGGGCTAAGCAAAACTAGCAGACAATATTTTGATTTTTTTTTATTATTTGTGTTTAAAAAAAGACTTGGCATTTCATGTGAATTGCCTGCTAGTCATATAATACAGATGAAATGTCATCTTTTCTCTGAAAAATATATAAAAAAAAAGAATCAAAATGTTATCTGCAGCAGTCATAATTAGCAATTTAAGCGTTAAAAAGGTATGTTATTTTTGTTCTTTATTTCAATGTATGCTGTTGGTATTCACTAGAGATGATTAGAGCTGCATCAGCAAGGCAATTCTAAAAGTAGCCACAACCTTTGTATTAATGCATTATCAAGAATACACTACAGGAAAAACACCATTAAAATTGTATTCTAAGTTGCCAGTATTGGAAGGTACTCAGGAGACAACAAGGAACTATTTATTTATTTTTTTCTCTGTAACATTGCATCATTGTACATAGAAATGTGAACAAAATGAGCAAACAATGTAGACCCTGATCAGGTTCCACAGAAGGCAGCATCTGATCTGGGTCTACACTGCTTGCCATTCATCCAATAATTTTTATACACATTGACAAGCAGTAATATAGACTTGTTAAAATTGTATGGCAAGTATGGTAAGGGATACTTTGTTCCAACATTTAGAGTTAATATGGTAAATACCATATTTACTCTAAACATTGGGACACCTGATCTACTTACCATACTTGCCCTAAAATTTGAAAATAGTCCATTCTACTTTCTCTTGATGTGTCAGTAAAATATTGCAGTATGTTTGACAAACAGTGTAAACCCTGATCAGATGCTGCATACTGCAGCATCTGATCTGTGTCTACACTGTTTGCAAAAGCCTATCTGTCCCAATACTTAAGGTTATTACGATATGCTAAATTATAAAATGAATGAAAATGTATGGGAACTTGAAAAGTGGCAAAAAGTGGCTAATTATTTAAAATCTGCTACTGTTTAAGCACAAGCATGATATACAGACTAGAAATGTTTAGCTCCAGCATGAAAAAAGGAACCTTATGGTATATTTTAGTGACATCAAGACAAATCAGTCATCAGAAATCCACAAACTGAGCCTGTCCTTATCAGACTGCATAGATGTACAGCAGGGCTCTGGAAATTTTGAAATCTGAATCGGTCCATCAATAAATACAGTCAGGTATGTAAAAAGAAAGAAAAAAAAAAATGAAAAAAAAAAAAAACGGTTTTGTTGTTATTTCCACCTCCGCAGGGTTTTCCTAAACTATTTATAAACAACTGATTCCCGTCTTGTATAAGCGCGAAGACGGCGGGAAACAGGAGAGATGGAACGAAATGACTTTCATGGACCTAATTAGGTCTAATAAAAAAGGCCTGCGCCACAGGCGGTTTTGCAGTTTTCAATGTTTCAAGATTTGACCAGACTGCTTAAATTTTAAGCACTGACCAATCTTGTCTAGCGCAAGTGATGCATTACTTATTTTTACCGTGAACTCTACCTTGAATTATACTCGTGTGTCACGGCAATCAACAAAAAAAAAAAGAATCAGTCAATTATACCCAGATCAGACGCCGTTGTATGTGACATCTGATCAGAACGTACACGGTTTGGAAATTAATTTATCAGATCTGGGACCAACAAACCTGTTGATCAAAACAAAAAAGAAGAGGAAGAAAACGGGTGCGGTCAAGCGGTGCATTCTTTTATTACTCTCAGTAAAGCGACCTTTGATCTTTTGGACACGCCGACTGCACCTGGATGTTTTGCAGTCTCAGTGTATTCACGCGTGTCACACAAACGGATTAATTATCAGACTACCGTTACTGATGATTCATGTTAATCGCTTGTTTACCGCTCAAAGGTCAATGAAGTGTTGATTTTTTGACAATGTTTGGATAATGACGTAATTAATTTGTGCTGCGGTAGGTTGCCGTTATTCAGCTGTCTCTCCAATATACATGTCAAATGACCATTTAGAGCCTTTTAACTACCATAATATCGCATTTAAAAAGTGCGCGGAAGTTGTCAGTTTGGGAAGACTTGACCGTTTGTGATTTTTTAGACATCATTGATTCGTGAAAATTGGTTGGTTGGGGAAAAATGGGGTTCAAGACAAACCTGTTGGACCGATTTATTAACGTTTTGGGGTGTTTGAAATCGGTCCAGAATTCTTAATTTCAGTCCAGACCAGCTGTTTTTCCGGTTTTCCCGAGCCCTGATGTACAGATATGCATTTTGACTGAGTTGGGGTTTAAGGACACGTCAACCCTTGTGGGTCATTTTGTGTCATCTCCCAGAGAAAGGGAGAAGAGAGATAGAAGAGACAGTAGAGAAAATGAAAGAAAGGGACAGGGGAGAAAGGAAAATGAATGAAAGTGAAGAAACAGAAGAAATAAAAACAATCCCCCTCTACCTTTACCTGCTGCAAGGATAGCAGGCCTTGCCCAATAAGCCAATATCAGTCAGATGCCCCGGTGACGTAAGATACACGACACCTTTGCCTCACCCAACCACCCCACATACAGATATGCATGGTCAGGGTTGTGATAGAACACTTTTTAAAATCCATATTAAATAACTCTAGATATGCCAATGCTGCTTTGAATACCTGGGCCCAGATTATAGCTATTTGCATATATCATAACATTCCTTTTTTGCACAGAATACAATTTCTTTTGAACCTTGTCATTTAGTTCTTATATTTCTAAAAATGAGCAATATTATGACAAAACGAGTATAAAAACAGTATGCCTTCCATAAGATTTTGAAAACCTAGAAGGTTCAATTACTATCAAAGGAAACTGGATACACCCAGACTAGATTGCAAACATGCACAGGTCAGCTAGGTCTGGTCATATACAGTTTATCCCCTTAAACCCCACTTTTATATAGTCAAACTGGGGTTTACAGGGGTGTACATTATTTTTCTTATTTCTGCTCAAAAACATAGATTGTGGGTACTCGTTAGAACCGCCTCACCAAGGTGGTTCTAACGAGTATCCACAATCTATGTTTTGAGCAGAAATAAGAAAAATATCGGAGTTTTTTATCTGAAAATTTTCAGTTTTTGGAGGTGAAATTTTCATTGTATTTGAATAGGCATGTTTTCGTAATGATGAGCCAGGGCACAGCATTTGCTACAAGATTGCATGTATGCCCAGCAATGGCTGAGATCAGTCTGCACATTTGCAAAGGCTGATCAAAATCTTCATCGTCTACCTGAAAACGCTTTGGATGCACACTCATTAGGCATGTGCAATTTTGTCCGACCTGGCTCAAATAGACTGAAATATGTTTTGTCATGAGATTCCTCATACAATACTAAGAGTATAGTGTTAGTACCTGAAGTTAATAGTTTTACTAGAAAGGCATTACATACACCGAAAGTTAACTCCAACAGAATATCTACTGCAGACTTTAACTGTAAAGAGGGTCAAAAGTATTAATAGAAAACAAAATAGACAGGGACAACTGATTCCTTAATACTTAGCATGTTTGGTAATAATTTCAGCAGAAGACATTTTGAAATATTTCTATTTTTACTCAGAAACCAGGCTTTGAAATTTCAAGCAAATTGTCTCCTATGGAGACAATTTGAATGAAATGTCAAAGTCTTCTTTCTGAGAAAAAATAAGAAAAATATCATCAATTTCCTTAGGAGACAATTTACATGAAATGTCAAAGCCTGTTTTCTAACCAAAAAAAAAAAAATCATCAATTTGTCATCTGCTGAATTTGCCCAGAGAGTGGTAAAGTTTAAAAAATAAAAACTGATGAAAACAGAAAAAGAAATACATTGTAAAGTTATTTCTGAATCAAAACATTAAAAGATAAATACAAGTCAAGATTATTTGCAACAAAAAAAAAAAAAAAAAAAAAAAAAAAAAAAGGCCTGGCAAATTTAGAAATTATTAACAGGAATTTTTCAACAACAATAAAAATATTAATAATCAAAATATTTTTTCAAAGATAAGCAAAAAAAAGTCAATCTGTAACAAAACACAAAATGGTAACAGTTTTTCTCCAAATAAATCTTGACAGAAATAAAGTAAACTAATCACATGGAACAGAATGAAAACAAACTTTTTCACAGACACTAGAAACGGAGTTAGTTTGTTTGAGTTGAGGTTAAATGGCCCTGCTAACAATATTGCAGTCATGTTGAGCCATCTCCCAGAAAGTGGGAGAATGAAACAAGAATGGTGTGGATGAGTAAAAGGCCCCAATCCCTGAAACTGGTTCAGGGTTCATACAGGCAAGGCCAAGTCAAATTCAAGGACTTTTCAAGGACTTTTCCAGGACCAACTTTAAGTTTTCAAGGACTATAATACTTACACAAATTCGTAAAATCTGGCACTGTCATTCATTGCTTCCACATCCAGTGAAAACATTTGGGCTAAAAAAACTGATAATTTCTGTTAAAATGAACTCTCTTAAAACCAAAAGTATTAAGCTGTGGTTGTAGTTCTGTTTTAACCTGTGAGAAATTTACGAATGTCCGAGACATCACTTTTTCTTGTTTCTTATGCCCCTCTCCCTGCGCCTGTGACCATAATGAACTTTCACCCATTTATGTCGATGTCCTTATTACAAGGTTGACAGTGCGCCTTATGTTTACTGTTCGTTTCCTTTACCCAAGAATATCTTTTTTGCCACTCTCTGCTATAAACACACATTTCCATTACGCAAAAATAAATTCAGGGTCCAAAACAACACACATTAAAGAACAGCAGACGCCATTTTTGTTTTTGTTTAGTCTGGTTATTTGAATTGACCTTTTTCAGTAATAAAAGTTGTCAAAATCGCCAAGTACCAGTCTGCAAGGGAGACAATCCAAACATCAAGTACGAATCATTCGAACCTATGTGTATTCGAACTTTGTTTTCGCGCCCAGCACATTCGAACTCTTTAGTTATGGAACTCCTGCTCATCTGTCTTTACTCGAAACTTGCCCATTTTTTTTAGGAACTTTACTTTGGATTCTCACAGAGATTTAAAATTGTCTAGAACACAAGAAAATGTGAAATTCAAGTACTTTTCAAGGTCTATGGTCAATTTTCAAGGGCTTTTCAAGACAAATTTTGTTTTCAAGGACTTTTCAAGACTGCCCTTCATTTTCAAGTACTTTTCAAGCCTGTGCGAACCCTGTGGTTTATGTGAGGCAAGACCTTTCCTACTGAAAGCCAATTATGGCACCCTTCTGAAAGTTTCACCAAAGGCTGCACCATCCCATTACCCAACATTCCTTATTTTGCCTTTGTGAACATCAATTTCATGATTTTCCGAAATACAATTTTGGTATGCTGCCCTCAGATTCATGTGTGTTAATTCTGTGTATGCAACTAAAATGAATAATAAAATATTGTTTAAACTAAATTTAACTGTTTCTGTTTTCTTAAAGACAGACAGAAAATGAGCTTGTAACAAGCTATGGGCATCTATCAAATTGTTTTTGTTTTCTGAAAGACAGACAGAAAATTAGCTTGTAAGAAAACAATTCGGTAAGGTAATTGTTTTGATCAAAAGATTGGAAAATAATGGGAGGAAAGGTAGGAATACTCAGTTTAATGTCTAATTTAAGCAAACTTTGGCTGCATGCTTAAGGGAAACTGATAGACTTTTGGGGAGGTAACTCTTTCAAAACTGTTTTGTCTCTCTTCTGAAAGGGGTCTTTTCTAAACGGGAAGAATTTGCTCCATTTGGGAGAAAAATCTTTCCTTTTAGAATAGAATTGTTTCAGAAGGGAATTTGTGTGCAGGACAGCTAGGAGGTAAAATAGCAGAAAATCTACCAAGCGTATTCAGTTCCCTTAACCCTTGTCATGCTGAATAAATTAAGATGTCACGTCCACCTCTAATTTTTAGCCAATCAGATGACTTGATCCGAATTGTTGCTATAAATTCACATACTTAATGGCAAACAGTGCAGATCCAGATCAGTTGGCTTCTTCAGAAGCCAACTGATCTGCATCTACACTGTTTGAAAAGGCAAGACATATTAGGGTTCAGCAGGACTAGGATTATGGCCAGATAGATTGGTGCAAGAAACAGGAATAAATGAATACATAGCTTCAGATAAGGGGAGTTTCTTTGAAGGTAGTTTTTGTTATTTTTGCACCCAAACGTATCTTGTGGGTACTCACAGGAATTGTATTGCCAAGGCAATTCATATGGGCGCTCACAAAATATAAATTTGGTGCAAAATAACAAAAATCATCTCAAGCACCTTCTTATCTTGAACTATGTAAAAAAAAATCACACAAAATAGATATGGCTGATATACAGGGATATTAAGGGGAGAGGTATAGCTAATATAAGGGGATTTAAAGATATGGTTGATACCTAATGAGTACCCAAACAAGTTTTCTATGCTGAAAATTGTACCTTTTCTCTGTCTTCATCATCATCATCTTCTTCGTCATCATCTTCATATTCCTGTAAAAGAAAATTTACGGGGACTTGACACCCTGGGTGGATATAAATGTTTATACTTGTGGATATGCTGTCATGTCAAGCACAGTCAATTTACCTGACCACACTTTTACTGGGCAGGCTTAGTCCTCTATGGGGTTAATCAGTATTGTGCACATTCTTTTGCCAGAAACTTCATGAATCAGCAGATTGTATGAAATGCCCAAAATGTTTGCTACTATCTTCCACCTGAACATGCCTATCAAATTATACAAGATCTCACACTTTATTGTATATGTCCTCATCATTAGCACATAGTGGGCATCCAGATCTGCTTTCATCTAAGGAAGTTTACTCAACATAATTATGATAGTGCAAAAAAACTAATCTACACTGGTTTGCTATGTATTTCCTTTCCTTCTGTCCCATTCAAAAACATTAGAGCTTTCTATTCCAATTTGGAAGAAAAGCAAGCATTTGTATCACTAACTATATTCAACATCCAAAATCTTGTCATTGTATGTTATAATAATATGTGAAGTCATGGTCTTGTCAGTTAGTCAGAAATCTGTTTGGCTACTTATTGATTCTCCCTTGTATTAGCAGATTTTGTAATATTTGATGAAGAGGACCTTTTGAGCTCACTTTTCTGTTTGAACTGACTGTATAATACCACCAAGACAGTCCACAGGTCAAGATAGAGAGAGTGTCCAGAAGACAGTTTTTACTATATTTGCACCAAAATGTATCGGCAAGGACATTCCAATGAATAGTCAAAAGATGTATTTTGGTGCAAAAATAACAAACAGGGCCTATTGTTCAAAGCATTGTTAGCTTAACGAGCTCGTTAGTGGTCAAAATGATAAATGTTCTAATAAGTACAATACCTAATTCACAGGTATTTTTGCTGAAAAAATGTAAGTAGCTTTTGCAAATGCAAAAGCTACTCACATTTTTTCAGCAAAAATATTTGCATATATGCCATATTTAATAATCAAAATTAAAATTTTAATGATACGTTAACTAACGACATCGTTAGTTTTGAATAACTCGGCCCAGTATGTTAAATTATCACCTCAGTTATCCTCTTAAATGCAGCTACACTCTGAAATTCATGCCAGTTCTTGTTTAACAACATATCAATGCTTGTGCACCATTTTGCGTTGTCTCCCAGAGAAAGAGAGAAAAGGGACAAAGAGCTAATAGAGAAAGACAGAAATAAAGGAGGATGAATGAAAAAGTGAATGACAATGCAGAAACAGAAACTAACCTGCCCCAGCTTCTAAAACCTGCTGCAAGCACAGCAATCCCTTACTACATTATCATGACATTCCTTACATAGTTCCTCTATATATGTTGGGTGGTTTGGTGAGGCAAAGGTGTCGTGTATCTTACGTCACCGTCACCAGGGCATCCAACTGATATTGGCTTACAGTTGGGCATGGCCTGCAATCCTTGCAGCAGGTAAAGGTAGAGGGGGAATGCTTTTATTTCTTCTGTTTCTTAACTGTCATTCATTTTCCTTTCTCCCCTAACCCTTTCTTTCATCTCCTCTACTGTCTCTTCTATCTCTCTTCTCCCTTTCTCTGGGAGATGACACAAAATGACCCACAAGGGTTGACGTGTCATTAAACCCCAACACAATCAAAATCCTTTATATATGACACTATTATAATATTAATAGAGAAAACTAATTACCACATTTACTCAAACTACTGGGCCATCTTTACTCCTTATCACATGAACTCTCCACACTATATATTGGAAGATTCTAATTTTGATTTTAGGTATGTCAGCCTGAGATTTTGATATTCCTATGGAAAAATGGCTGAACTATTTACAAACAGTGGAGACCCTGATCAGACACTGCATTCTGCAGCATCTGATCTGGGTCTGCACTGTTTGCCAATTACCCTTTTAGGAGTCTCCACACTACAATGAATTAAACTTGAACAAGTCAATTTTACTACCCAAGGATGTGTCTAAATCCACTGGATGAGTAGCAAACAGTATAGACCCAGACCACATTATGTGGCATCTGATCGGGATCTGTTCTGTTGTTCAAGCCTGTCTGACCCTATATTTAGGGCAACTATGATAATTTTATACACTTACGTCTGTCTCAGGCTCCTTGCCGTAGTTGTATGCGAGAGATGCGGCAAACATATTCTTCATGAACAACACAAGTAAAGTAATGGGAAGCATGTACAATTCAAAATTCCAGACTATCACAAGAAATACCTGAAATAAAAAATAATTCAGTATAAGACGGCCTGTTTAGAATGCTATGGTTGGATAAATACAGCATTTTTGATTGTTATTCTGCATTAAACTAGAAATGTGTGATTGCTATTCTGCATTAAACTAGAAATGTGTGATTGCTATTCTGCATTAAACTAGAAATGTGTGATTGCTTTTCTGCATTAAATTAGAAATGTGTGATTGTTATTCTGCATTAAACTAGAAATGTGTGATTGCTTTTCTGCATTAAATTAGAAATGTGTGATTGCTATTCTGCATTAAACTAGAAATGTGGGATTGCTATTCTGCATTAAACTAGAAATGTGTGACTGCTATTCTGCATTAAAACTAGAAATGTGTGATTGCTATTCTGCATTAAACTAGAAATGTGTGATTGCTATTCTGCATTAAGCTGGAAATGTGTGATTGTTATTCTGCACTAAACTAGAAATGTGTGATTGCTATTCTGCACTAAACTAGAAATGTGTGATTGCTATTCTGCATTAAATTAGAAATGTGTGATTGTTATTCTGCACTAAACTAGAAATGTGTGATTGCTTTTCTGCATTAAATTAGAAATGTGTGATTGCTTTTCTGCACTAAACTAGAAATGTGTGATTGCTATTCTGCATTAAAACTAGAAATGTGTGATTGCTATTCTGCATTAAGCTGGAAATGTGTGTTTGTATGACATTATGCTCCAACTATATACTAGCCCTTACAAAATGCCAAAGTTAAAAAGGGGCATAACTCTCACAAAATTATTATGATTTTTTCAAAAGTTCTACTCCTCAGCCCCAATAAGCCCCCCGAGTTTCAAGGGCCGAGCTCAAATAGTTATCTACGTATCTTGCAAACAGGAAAAATGTGATGAATGAACAGACAGATGAACAAATGAATGGACAAACAACCCCAAACAAATATGCCCTTCCAACATCTTCTAATGGCAGGATAATGTGACTTTAATGTGATGTGGTATATAGTAAATACATGGTTAGTGATTTTAATAATAAAATATAATAAGCAAGCCTTAGACAGTCATGGCAAATAGATTACATTTTATTATCAAAGACACTAGACATGTCATAATTAATTTATACTGCTACCATAAAATCACGCAATTTTGCCACTATTTATTAGAAATTATGAAAACAGATTGCAGACAATGCAGCTGGCTGTATAACTACCACTACCATTATGCCATTCATAGTATAACATCAAATAAAAGAGTGCAGTTCTGTCAGTTTAACTTGGATTTGGCCATTACTTACAACAAAGGCAGTGATACTTCTGAGAGGAGACTCCCAGTTAAAACAGCTGCGAACAAACTGGGCTGCCTCCAGTATCGTGGAGATGAGCTGTGTTACTCTGTCTATGTTTCTCTTCATCACCTACAAAAATATATACTCATGTAATTGAAATCATAGGGAAAGAAGTACTGGGAGCCTTGGCTTGATACTATTCTATCCAAAATTATGCAATCAAGAAAACATAACCTTCATTACCAAAACACGCCTATTCAAATACACTGAAAATTTTACCACCAAAAAATGGCAATTTTTTGGATAAAAAATTCTGATATTTTTCATATTTCTGCTCAAAACATAGATTGTGGGTACTCGTTAGAACCCCCTCGGCGAGGCAGTTCTAATGAGTACCCACAATCTATGTTTTTGAGCAGAAATAAAGAAAATAATGTATACCCCTGTAAACCCCAGTTTTACTATATAAAAGTAGGGTTTAAGGGGGTCAAAATTATATAGGCATTTATTTTATTGTTAGCGGTGAAATCAGTGTATATCTGGTGAAAATAAAAGTGGTATCAATCACTAGTGAAATGATATCATATCTTTTCACTATAGTGACTGATACGATTTATATTTTCACTGCTCGCTTTGGACGACTTCGGTTTTCTTCATTGTTTCAGAAGTGGATGTTACCTCCACTTCAGATTTTTGAACACCTCTAACTTCTTTGTTTCTGAACAAAACCATCAAGTGTTGGTATGCATTTTCTTAGTTAGAATGTAAGGAACATTTTGGTATCAATATTATTTTGATTTGCCGAAACTTTTTGTTTTTGTCTCTCCAGCGTTTCGCATGTTAAGCACTGAACGTTGACGCCATGACGTTAATGTTTTGTTTGGTGACGTTAGATATGACGTCAGAAACATGCAGTGGCGTGTAAAAAAAATAAAATAAAAAGAAAATTTACTCTTTTTCAGTGAATACCATAAAAATTTTCATCTCGTGTAATGAAAACATTCAAATTTTCACTCGTGCTTCGCACTCGTGAAAATACTGATGTTTTCATTTCACTTGATGACAATATTTATGGTATTCACAGCAAAAGAGTAAATATCCTCTATGATTTTGTGATGTCAATCACTGTAGATGTTAATTAGATAATCAGTTATGTCTCATTGAACAATATATATGTGTCATGTCAAGTTGATGAAAGGGTGATAAAGTCAGTGGTAGAATTCTGCCTTCAAACCAAGGACCTTGTGATTTGCAGTCTGGTGCGCTAACCACTTGGTCATGCCAACTCTTTGCAGATGTTGATTAGACGGCTTCTAGTGAGATGTCTCATCAGGATCTATTACATTGCATGTAACTTTTTTCAAACACCCAGTTTAACATTATGAATATGTTGAAATTCAAAGATAGATAAATCCATTTTAAATATTTTTGGAGGAAAAGTGTAAATTCTGTAAAGTAATAACAGTGCTTACAGTAAATTACCTAAAATTCTGAACACTTTATGCCATACCTTTTTGCCTAAATTTTGTTTTTTATGCATTTATTCCATGAATACTTGGTAGAAATGCAAACAGTGTAGACCCAAACCAGACTGCTCCTGAAGTCTGATTTGGGTCTGCACTGTTTGCATATATCATTTTATCAGACAAGCTGGTGTATAAAGTTTTAGGACATATACCATATATTGTTTTATAGTACAGAACAATCCTTTTATACCCCACAACTGGGGTCAACTGAATGACGAAATCATAGAAAGAAGTACAGGAAACTTTTGCTTTGAAAACATTTTATCTCAAACAGCAATATAATTGCCAGCATTATGATGCTGCAGTGAAATACTTACAGATATTTTGAACTTCGGTTCAGGTTGCATATATTTTTCCTCTTTAGGATTTACGGTTCTCACACCAGCTTTTATCTGAAACAGATAGTAAAATTATGGTCTTAAAATGTAACCCTTAACCCTTAAAGCGCCAATCACAACAATTGTCGTCTGCTTTCTCATCTACTTGTGATTTTAAAAGTCATTTCTGCAAACAGTGTGGACCCAGATCAGACTGCTCCTTTAGGAGCTGTCTGATCTGGGTCCACACTGTTTGCCTGTATGCAAAAATAGGTTCAAAAAGTTTGCAAGAATATTCAGCAGACGACATAAACAGACAACATTTTCAGATGCAGGTTTTCTTAGCGCTTTAAGGGTTAAAGCACCAAGCAAAACTGTAGCACACAACATCGGAACAATTCTTTTTTTTTTTTTTTTTTTTGCTATTTTTCAGAGAAAATAAGACTTGATATTTCATTTGCTTCATCTGATAGGCAAATCTTGTTTTTTCTGAGAAAAAAAAAAAAAAAAAATCCAAATGTCATCATCTATAGTTGTGATTGGCACTTAAAGGATTAACATTTATCATAACAAATGAGAGGCATTTTCTTTTTCACAGAAAGAAAAGGCCTGACATTTTATTTAAATAATTCCTTGAAATATCATATCTTATTTTCTGGTAATTTGTCTATACAATCTTTATATTTTTGTTTGGATACAACACTTAAAACTGTCTTAACCCTAGTCCTGCTGAACCCGGATATGTGCTGCCTTTGCAAACAGTGTAGATCTAGATCAGTTGGCTTCTGAAGAAGCCAACTGATCTGGATCTGCACTGTTTGCCATTAAGTATGTGAATTTATATCAACAATCTGGATTGAGTAATCTGATTGGCTGAAAATTAGAAATGGGTGTGGCATCTTAAGTTATTCAGCAGGACAAAGTTTAATTAAATCCCAAACCATCTTATACTGAGCCATCTTATAAAGAAGTTTCAGTGTACTTGGAATTGCACTTCAGTACAATTATTAAATCAGCCAGCCTAAGACAAAACCAATAAAATGGCATATGTGCCCAGGGAAGACTCAGATCAGCCTGAGCAACCGCCCAGTCTGATCAGAATCTTCACTGTCTGCATGAAGAAAGATTGGATCTTTAGCTACCCACTGAGCTCAGAGCAATGATCAGTGGGCAGATGCCCAGGCTGATCTTTGCTGGGCCCACATGCCATTTTGTTGGTTTGTCATGCACTGGCTCAAATTATACAGCAACAAATATCTATTCCAGACACTGCTGGGACCATAGATATTTAGGTATGGCAGATTTTTGGAATAAACAAGATGGAATAAATGGAATTATTAAATAATGTGACAGAACATAAGATCTGTATCTTTCACTCTGTAACAGTAATTGATATTTGATAACTTACTCAGCATAACTCCAGATAAGAGGGGGTATCCACATAATATTTTTATTATTTCTCTATGAAAATATATATTGTGGGTACTCATTAGAAAGGATTCAGTGAGACTTATATTGTTTGGTATTTTCAACTCATATGGTCTACATCCAAGGCCTCAAATGTTGGCAAAGGACAAATGACCTGATCAACCTATAAGATGTTTTCATCCATTTGCTTTCTCAGAATGCCATGAAATCCATAACAACCTCACAACACTAGGAAATGTGCCTATTTTGACAATAAATGTTGATAATTTCCTTATTTTCCAATAAAAACCTATGTTGTTGTAACCACTGAAATTGTTTAATTGCCATGTGTACATGTCCAAGTTTTCATGGATAAATAAGAAGAAATAAAAACACACACACAAAAAAAACATGTATCTGAATACCCATAGTAGTTCAAGTTCTTTATCTATCTCACATGAACTTACATGATTAAATATGAAATCCATTTCCAACTGGATAGCTCCTTTGGTTCGATGCAAAGTTTTCTTGTCTTTTAAGGCATACCATCTTCGTTCACCGGGACGGATCTAAGAACAAAAACAAAAACCTAAGAAAACACTGAACAAGATACTATATCAATAGTTTTGTCATGAAACAGATAAAACAATTCTCAGCACTATAGGCTGTCAACAAATCTGTAGTAACAATAACCACTTATCAAAATATGTGACCATGACCTTTAGTCAGTGCCAGCAGAAGCAACAGAAGTGATACTAACTACATATCAATGACGGAAATTGAAGGTTTCAGAAATATAAGCAAAACAAGAAAACTGAACACAAAACTTTATCAAAAAAGTTATCAAATTCTCCAAGTCTGTAACTTTGCTTGAAATTAAGTCTTCAGCAGCATCAATACATTTCCTGCCACTAATTAAACTAAATACAGTTGAACCTCGATAACCCAAACTCCGATGGCTTGTTTACCATAGCTAATTCAAACTCGTTTTTGAGTCCCTATGAAATTCTTCTGAAAGCTCAAGAAAACAAGAAATTTTCTTATTTTATCAGAAAATTATATGTTGTGTGTACTCATTAGACTCACCTCACTGAGGCAATTCTAATGAGTACTCATAATATACAACTATTGTGTAGAAAATCACACAAAAAAAAATAAATAAAAATAAAATAAAAAAAAATAAAAATAAAAAAAAATCCCTAAATTATCACTATTTGCTTCCTGACTTGGCAAATGATTAACCCTCCCCATGTCTCAAACAATTTTCTATGGTCCTAAAGATGTGCAAGCCATTGAAGTTCAAAGGGTTTTGTTTGTGTTGAGGTTTTACGGCCCAGTCAACCCAATGGGGTCATGTCGAGCGCGGTCAGTTTACCTAACCACACGTTTACTGGGCAGGATTAGTCCTCTAAGCGGTTTACCAGTACTGTGCACATTCTTTTGCCAGAAACTGACAACTGCCCTTCTTGAATCAGCAGAAGGGAGAGAATGACCGTAGAAAATATTTCATGATCAATCTCCACTAAAGAATGTTGCCTACCTCGGCGGGGATTGAACCCGCGACCTCCTGGTCTCCAGTCGGACGGCGCATCCAACTGAGCCACCGAGGCCGGCGAAGTTCAAAGGGTTGTTGGCCATATATTTTATCAGAAATACAGCTTAATACTAGGGTTATCATTAAAATGACAGAGCAATAGACTGTGAAATATAGGTTGGTGTCATAAAAATGTTAATGTAGTGTTTGAGTCCCTGTTAAGATGAATGCCAGGGCCCAGTTGTTCATAGCTAATGACATCGTTAGTTAACAATTCGTTAAAATTTACATCGAGTGATACGCAAATATGCTGAAATTTTTTGCTGAAAAAAATGTGAGTAGCTTTTGCAGTGCAAAAGCTACTCACATTTTTTTCAGCAAAAAATATCAGAATATTGTATATCCACTAAAACAGTTAAAGAAATGACCCTTAATGAGCTCGTTAAGCTAACGACACTTTGAACAACTGGGCCCAGGTTTGATGATAGTAAGTCATACAGTTAATCAGGAAAGGAGCTAAATGCTAGAGTTCACTAAAACAGTCGGCAGTCCTTTAACTGTCAAATGTAGGTCAGGGTCATATAATGAACCTTCAGTGTTTGAGAACATGTTAGGGAGAAAGCATATGCCATACTGTAGGTATTACATTAATCAGAAATGGTGGTAAACACTAGAGCTGACATGAATAAGAGCTGTCCCAGGACAGTGTAGCATGCCTAAATCACATTTTGCCTCTTAAAATTTTAACCAAAAGTTTTGCACGAGGCCATTCATGTGGGTTGGGAGGGTACTGTATCAGCCATCAGGCCAGTATCTAAAATCAGGGCAAGTATGAACAAATTCCATTTAGAGGTTCAGGAGATATTGCCCTTGAAAAACTTTAACCAAGGCTGACCAAGACGCTCATGCTATACCTGTATTTTTGTACAGGCTAGCTAAAAATGACAGTGGTTAGCTTGTGAGAAATAGATCATGGTCATAAAGTAGTTGTGGTCATTGTACCCAAACCATAATCCAAACTCATAAATCATAAAACGATACTGCATTTTTATGAGTCCATGCTAGTGAAAAAGTGTATGCCAGGCAAGATGATAATAGAAGTAAGGGTTATTCAGAAATGAACTTCAATGCTAGCTGACAAATGTTTTTTGGATGGATGTAGAAACTTAGATGACTGTATCACATCAGCTCCTTATCAGGTTCAACAAAAACATTGGCAGAATGGCAAACAGTACAGATCAGAAAGGAGAAATCTAGCCATGGTCTTCACTGTTTGCACTGCCAAGTGCAGAGCCAGGTCAGTCCAAATATATATAGGATGAATATGGAATTCAGTGGAAAGAAGTACTTACTCTGAGCAAAGGAATGGCTATTTTACCAAGAAATTCTACTTTCTTGTCTCTGTCTTCATCAAATACTGTCACTTCTAACACAGAGTGGATGTCCTTCACATCACTGGAAACAGAAAATATAAGAAATTAACCCTGGTCCTGCTGTACCCAAATATGTCCTGCCTTTGCAAACAGTGTAGATTAAGATTAGTTGTCTTCTTCAGAAGCTAACTGATCTGGATCTATGCTGTTGGCATTAAGTATGTGAATGTGTATCAACAATCCAATCTAAATGGCTGAAAATTATGTGAGGGTGGCATCTAAATTTTGTTTTGTTTTGTTTGTGTTGAGGTTTTACGGCCCAGTCAACCCAATGGGGTCATGTTGAACGCGGTCAGTTTACCTAACCATATGTTTACTGGGCAGGTTTAGCCCTCTAAGTGGTTAGCCAGTATTGTGCACATTCTTTTGCCAGAAACTGACAACTGCCCTTGTCAGTTTCTGGCAAAAGAATGTGCATAATACTGGTTAACAGGTTAGAGGGCTAAGCCTTCCCAGTAAATGTGTGACAAGAATTAAGTTAATTTTCTTTAAAGGAGTTGCATCATAACAAAACAGACCTACTATAATGCTTATATAAACTACAGTCGAACTTTAATGGCTCAAAGATCTTTGGGATAATGAAAATTTGTTCTAGACATGTAGTTTGAGCCACAGAGGGTTAATCATACATAGCTCTTGATAAGGCACTTTTTTCAACCAAAAAGTATCTATATTTTTCTTACTTCTCGACGAAAACATATTTTGTGGGTACTCATTAGAAGCGCCTCGATGAGGCGCTTCTAATGAGTACCCACAACATATGTTTTTGTTGAGAAATAAGAGAACTATTTACCTGATACCCACTTTTATCTAGACCTATGTCATAGCACCATGTCAGCAGGCTAATGGGGAAAATATGAGTTTACTCACTAGCAATGCCTTGATGAATATTGCAAATACATGTACATTGATATTGTTTGCTGAAGAAAATGTGTGTAGATTTGCACTGCAAAAGCTTCCCACATTTTTTGCAGCAAAAATATCAATGTATTTGAAAAAAAATTTTAGCTACAACAGTTAAGAAGTTTTTCATAAACGAGCTCATTAAGCTAACGATGCTTTGAACAACAGGGTCCTGAATGATTCAGGCAGCTTATTCAAATTGTACCTCTTTCTGTATCTGCCTGAACCAAACACCTCTTTTTTTAGCCATATAGCATGCTCCACCCATTTTCATAGTAATAAACAATATGATTTCATAAATTATTCCTGGTGTGTGTGTGTGCGTGTGTGTGTGTGACAAATTGTTCACTTTATCTCTATTCAAGGGGAAGTAAAGTTTGAACTTTATACTTACAACGTAAAGACCTTATTCCATTCTGGATTTAGGGTTTTGTATTCTGTATGGGTCTGTAACCGTGTGTTCACCAGTTCCAGGACACAGAAAGGGTCACTCTTACCCCCAATATCAGCTGCCAGAAGACCCTGAGCTTTAAACACTGTAAAATAAAATGAGCTCTAGAGAATTAATCTTTACAGAGAAAAAGTAAAAATGTGAATCAATAATACCCCACCACTATCATGTGGCTGGCAAGTAAATCTGTAAAAAACTGACGAAATTTGCCCATTAGCAATCCCTGATATCAACTGATATTCTCTCAACTAATCATTTGGAAACAAAAATATGGATGGATGGTGATATGATGGATGGACAAAGGACTGTTGGAAGGGCGGACATACACACGGACGACCAATGTGAAACATAATACCCCACCACCATCGTGTAGCACTTATTGTTTTTTCAGGTAAACAGATGAGCCTCTCCACACAGAAAATGACATGTACAGTCTGATCAGGGTCTATACTGATCACTAACTGGTTGTTTAAGGTCAAAACATTATGTTAGTGATTGGGGCAAACTGATCACTTATACTGTTTCTAATCAGGGCCCAGCTGTTCAAAGCTAACCACTTCGTTAGTTAACGATTCGTTAAAATTTACATCGAGTGATACGCAAGTATGCTGAAATTTTTTGCTGAAAAAATGTGAGTAGCTTTTGCATTGCAAAAGCTACTCACATTTTTTCAGCAAAAAATATCAGAATATTGTATATTGAATCCGCTAAAACAGTTAACGAAATGATCCTTAACGAGCTTGTTAAGCTAACAACGCTTTGAACAACTGGGCCCAGATGTTTAAGGTCCATACACTATATTAGCAATCGGCAGACTGCACTCAATGCACAGGCTGCTCCAAGTCTATACTGATGTTATTTTTCATTCATATCAAAACTTATAAGGTTGTTTTCAATTCAGTAGGGCTCAAATATGGAGGCTTTTCAGCTGGTCTGTCAAACTTAACCACTCTCTGGATTAAATCAACAGATGATAAAGTAATAACATTTTTCTTATTTTTCCCAGAAAATAGGATTTGACATTTCATGCAAACAGACAATTTGCATGAAATGTCAAAACCTGTTTTCTGTGAAAAATAAGCAAACTATTTCAAAATGTCATCTGCTGAAATTTTCATCCCAAGTGCTAAGCATTTAAATGACACAGCTCTAATGAGACATAAGAACATAAGGAACCCTTCCAGACAGAAAACAGCCTACCATAATTAATTTTTTAACGGATAAAAAACCCCGAACACATTACGAAAACACACCTATTCAAATATATTGAAAATTCTTATATTTTTCATATTTCTGCTGAAAACTTAGATTGTAGGTTCTCGTTAGAACCGCCTCACCGAGACAGTTCTAATTAGTCCCCACAATCTATGATTTTGAGCAGAAATATGAACAAGAGGGCCATGATGGCCCTGTAACGCTCACCTGAGCAACATAGCACTTTGAGAGCCTGATCTAGAACTGATCAAGGCAAACATTCTGATCAAAGTTCAAAATGATTACAACAAAGTTTTCTGCTGATTTGGCCCGGTGACCTAGTTTTTGATACCAAGTGACCCAGTTTCGAACTTGACCTAGAACTCATCAAGACAAACATTTTGTGCAAGATCCATGATGATTGCTTGAAAAATGTGACCGCTAGAGTGATAACAAGATTTTACGCTTATTTGGCCAGGTGACCTAGTTTTTGACCCCAGGTGTTCAGTTTCGAACTTGACCTAGAAATCATCAAGACAAACATTTTGAGCCAGATTCATGATGATTGTTTCAAAAATGTGACCGCTAGAGTGTTAACAAGGTTTTCTGCTGATTTGGCCCGGTGACCTAGTTTTTGACCCCAAGTGACCCAGTTTCAAACATATCCTAGAACTCATCATTTTGAGCAAGATTCATGATAATTGCTTCAAAAATGTGACCGCTAGAGTGTTAACAAGGTTTTCTGCAGGTTTGGCCTGGTGACCTAGTTTTTGACACCACCTGACCCAGTTTCGAACTTGACCTAGAAATCATCAAGACAAACATTTTGAGCAAGATTCATGATTATTGCTTCAAAAGTGTGACCGCTAGAGTGTTAACAAGGTTTTCTGCTGATTTGGCCTGGTGACCTAGTTTTTGACTCCAAGTGACCCAGTTTCGACCTCGACCTATAAATCATCAAGACAAACATTTTGAGCTAGATTCATGATGATTGCTTCAAAAATGTGACTGCTAGAGTGTTAAAAAGGTTTTCTGCTGATCTGGCCAGGTGACCTAGTTTTTGACCCCAAGTGACCCAGTTTCGAACTTGACCTAGAAATCATCAAGACAAACATATTGAGCAAGATTCATGATGATTGCTTAAAAAATGTGACGGCTAGAATGTTAACAAGGTTTTCTACTGATCTGGCCCAGTGACCTAGTTTTTGACCCCAAGTGACCCAGTTTCGAACTTGACCTAGAAACCATCAAGACAAACATATTGAGCAAGATTCATGATGATTGCTTCAAAAATGTGACTGCTAGAGTGTTAACAAAGTTTTCTGCTGATCTGGCTAGGGGACCTAGTTTTTGACCCCAGGTGACCCAGTTTCAGATTTGACCTAGAAATCATCAAGACAAATATATTGAGCAAGATTCATGATGATTGCTTCAAAAATGTGACTGCTAGAGTGTTAACAAGGTTTTCTGCTGATCTGGCCCGGTGACCTAGTTTTTGACCCCAAGTGACCCAGTTTCGAACTTGACCTAGAAATCATCAAGACAAACATATTGAGCAAGATTCATGATGATTGCTTCAAAAATGTGACTGCTAGAGTGTTAACAAGGTTTTCTGCTGATCTGGCCCAGTGACCTAGTTTTTGACCCCAGGTGACCCAGTTTCGAACTTGACCTAGAATTCATCAAGACAAACATAATGAGCAAGATTCATGATGATTGCTTCAAAAATGTGACCGCTAGAGTGTTAACAAGGTTTTCTGCTGATCTGGCCAGGTGACCTAGTTTTTGACCCCAGGTGACCCAGTTTCGAACTTGACCTAGAAATCATCAAGACAAATATATTGAGCAAGATTCATGATGATTGCTTCAAAAATTAGACCGCTAGAGTGTTAACAAGGTTTTCTGCTGATCTGGCCCCGTGACCTAGTTTTTGATCCCAAGTAACCCAGTATCAAACCTGACCTAGATTTCATAGAGGCAAACATTCTGACCAAGTTTCATCAAGATTGGGTCATAACTGTGACCTCTAGAGTGTTAACAAACTAATTGTTGACGACGAACGACGGACGACGGACATAGGGTGATGACAATAGCTCACCCTGAGCTTATGCTCAGGTGAGCTAAAAATAAGGTATACCCATGTAAACCCCAGCTTTACTATATAAAAGTGGGGTTTAAGGGGGTAAAAGTTATATAGGTATGTTTTCGTGCTGAACTGATGTCCCCTACCATGTAAATTTGACACTGTTTGTCCTGTGTTGCCCTTGAAAATGAAGTCAAAATTGCTAACCTGTAATCAGCTCTAAAGTTTGTCATTATGATATATCCCTATATCCCTGCACAAGTTTGATTAAATACAAAAAAGCATATCTTGCACACAAGAAATAGACATAAATTTGACACTATTTGTTGTGCTGACCTCGAAACTGAGGTTAAGGTCACCAAAGATCTTATCAAAGCCTGTTCAAATGATGAGTCCCTGCAAATCCATCAAGTGGTTGAAGAGATATTGCCAATGCAAATGCAAAGTTACTGGGATCAGGACCAAAAAACAGTTTGTCCTCCATAAACTCTGGAAAGGGACATAATTTCTGCTGATGTTTTTTTGTTGTTTTTTTCTTTTTCTATGAATTTTGACATTTTTTAAAGCTATCCAAGGCATTTGCTTCAAACCTTGTGCACAACTTTCTTATACTTGGGATATTATTTGACAAGGGTTTTAGTACCTTTGATCTCAGAGACAAAGTCACTCATCAAATTTGCTAAAAGCATTAGAAAAAAAGGTTTCCTAGCTGTATCTTTTAAGCCACATGGTAATCCAACAGGAAAGTGTGAGGATTTGCTAAGATATGCCAGTGGCTGTGCCATCTTTGTGTGTGTGTGTCTGTCAGATAACATTTGTTTTGTTTGTCACATGAGCAATAAATTCTATAACATGGGCAATTTTTGGACTGGTTTTCCAAAAATCTGTCCTTAAAAATAGCGATGTTTGGGTGGGCAGATGGACATCAAACTGGCATCTGGTGTTGGCCTTTGTCAGAGGTTTACCTTCTGGTTAACCTTTTTGAAAAACCTGCCCGTAATGCCGTTACGTTGTTGTTGTTTTTTTGTGTGTGTTTTTTTGTTTTTTTGTTTATTGGTATATGATTAACAGAATGGACAGTCCAAACTCTTATATAAGTAAGTGCCTTGTTGTATTAAGTAGTTCCACAGACAAAGACTTGAGTACACATACCTTTGACTTGTAACCAACCAACATCCCTCAGGTTCTTGAAAGAATTGGCTAAACCCTGAAAATAATCGTAGGATTAGGTGGGATTGGAGATGAACAAAATAAGCAGTTCACTTTCATTCGGATCCTTTTGTCTATTTTTATCAGATGCTTGTTTGTAAATTAAAATGTGTTGAAATAAAATGTTTTCAACAAGAGAAAAGTTACCTAATTTGCACAATAAAGGAGTCCCATGGCCTTGTACAATTACAAAAACTTTTTTCCTAAATTAGAAAATTTAAATCTTATTATGAATCCCTCCTACTCACTACACTCCATCCTAACCACAAAACCAACTCTCGCATCTAACCCTTAACATGAAGGCTCCATACGGTTTGATAAAAACTGTCCCAGTAGCTACATAGAAATCATTTAAAGAGTTAGACAACCGATGATAAACAACATTAAATGACAATAGTTCATCCCCAACCTTTGGCTCAGGAGAGCTAAAATTAGATCCTTACATAACTCCGAACTATCTCATTCCTCTTCTCTGGATTGAAGGCATAGGTTGATAGATCAGAAATGGTTTCATGCCCTGAGGTTCCACTAATTGTCACCAAGAGTTTGATAGTGCCAGCACCATCTTCCAGTGGCTTCACTATAGTGTGGGTCGTCTCCTTCTCTAGACTAGACAAATCTATCACAGTTCTGTAAATAGAAAAATAAAAATCACAAAATAAGAAAAGTGCCTGACTGTATATGCAGACACCGAAGGTTCAGATCAGACTGCACATTTGTGCCGTCTGATCTGAACCTCCCTTGTCTGATTATAGAGTATTTAAGTTTATAAATTCAGGTGAAATGTTGGTAAATAGAGTCTAAAAGGAATGAACCTTGACAGCAATTCACCCGTTCACCCATGTATTGTTTGTTTGTGTTGAGGTTTTACGACGCAGTCAACCCAGTGGGATCATGTGGTGTGTGTTTACCTAACCACACATTTACTGGGCAGGCTTAGTCCTCTAAGCGGTTAACCAGTATTGTGCACATTCTTTTGCCAGAAACTGACAACTGCCCTTCTTGAATTAGCAGAAGGGAGAGAATGACTGTAGAAAATATTTCACGATCAATCTCCTGGAAAGAATGTTGCCGACCTCGGCGGGGGTTGAACCTGCGACCTCCTGGTCTCCAGTTGGATGGCGCATCCAATTCACCCATGTAACATGTGTGGGTAAGCTATGTTGTTGATCACATAAAATGTAGTAGAAATATTTTTCCATTTCCCCAGATGAAGGAGGGGATCCCTCCAAAAATTTAGAAAATTATAAGTGCTAGGAATTACACCAAGTTGTTCAGTTTTCATTAAAGTGTTATTCTGTAATATTATTTTATGTCATTTTAAATTTATTCAGTACCTTGGAAGGGCTGTGTTCCATGTATGTTGTTCATTACGAAAACACGCCTATCCAAATATACTGAAAATTTTACCACCAAAAAATGAAAATTTTCAGATGAAAAATTCTGATATGTTTCATGTTTCTGCTCAAAAACATAGATTGTGGGTGCTCGTTAGAACCGCCTCAACGAGGCGGTTCTAACGAGCACCCACAATCTATGTTTTGAGCAGAAATAAGAAATATGATGTATACCCCTGTAAACCCCAGGTTTACTATATAAAAATGGGGTTTAAGGGGGTCAAAATTATATAGGCATGTTTTCGTGATGTTTTTTTTTCCCTGTCTCCATATTTGTATTATCTGGATATGGTAGAATATACTGTTGGAGAAAGAAGGCCCTAAATAGCCTATATGCACAAGCTGATCTGACACAGATTTTGCCAGGACCTTGTCATCAGGTTTGTTTTCTCATGTAGCTGTTCTTATCCATTAGACCATAGCAAGTGATGAAAATCTTAAATATAATGAAGCTTTTACAGGACAAAAATCATATTTCCAATAAAAAAAAACAAAAAAAAAAAAAAACATAGGTCAAGATGATAGAAAAGTATTCAGACTATTCTTTTTCATATTTCACTATGAAAACATACCATCACCTGTTCTGTAAAACTAGATGATCCCTAAAGGGGATGAATGTCCCCGCTAGTGCCAGTTTGGCTTTTTACAACAAAATTTGTAAGTAAATCAAGAATATGTAACTCCAGCAATAAAACAAATGATCAGAGTCATGTGACCTTTATGCACATACCCTGCCTATACTATTACTTTGCTGCAAGTTTCAAATCATTATCTTGAAAACTGGTGAAGTAGTCTAGACATGAACCCTACTATGCTATGTGTATAAGGCCATATTTTCAATAAACCAAGGGTATGTAACGCTACCAACAAAAATTTGATCAGAGTTCTGTGACCTTTATGCATATGCTAAGCCTGTATTTCCACTTGACTGCAAGTTTCAAATCATTATCTTGAAAACTGTAGAAGTATTGTGGAGACAGGAACCCTGCTATGCTATGAGTACAAGACAAATTTTCAATGTAAATCAAGGGTATATAACTCTACCAATAATAATTTGCTCAGAGTTCTGTGACTGTTACACACATGCTCAGTCTATATCTTTTCTATGGTGCAAGTTTCAAACCATTACCTTGACAACTGTAGGAGGAGTTGGGGAGACATGAACGGTACTATAAAGTGTGATGGACAGACAGATGGATGGATATTGTTACTGATGGACACTTACTGGGTACTCAATGTTAAATTTCCATAGAAAATTTGTAAAGCTATCCAACAGCACAAAAAGTGCCCAGCAAAACCCTTATTTTTACTGGGTATTTATTGATGGAATAAAGCGAAGTCTATGTAAAGTACCCAGGATATACTTACCCAATATATGACCATTTGTTTGCTCAGATGAATAGAAGGATGGACACACGGATGTACGACAGAGGGTAAAACTATATGTCCTCCTCTATTTTGTGGTGGGGGCATAAAAACATATTTGCAGGAAATATATTTACTGTGGAAGTTTGTGACTGTGAAAATGAAATTAATTTTAATGCTGAATTTAATTCACTTCTTTATAACAATCTATTCTTTATGCTAAAAAACTCTAAACTGACCAGTATTCTATGACTGTTTCAAAAAAAACCAAAAAGTTTAGGCAAAAGGGCCATCTCATCAACAGTTTGCCATTCATACTGGTCAGTATACAGTTTAGTCAGGGCTGGAAAATTCCACTCGTCCACTTGCCATGACGAGTCCTTTTGCTGGAGGCAGAGTAAAAATTTTGACTGTTTCCTATGTAAATTTCTGAAATCACAATACCTCTGAGCTTGTAGAACAAATAACCCTTCTCTTGCTGAACACGACATGCTCTGTCTTAGCAAACAGTGCAGATCCAGATCAGTTGGCTTCTGAAGCCAACTGATCTGGATCTACACTGTTTGTCATTAAATATGTGAATTTCTATCAAAAACCCAGATCAAGTAATCTGATTTGCTGGAAATTAAAAGTGGGCATGGCATCTTAATTTATTGAGCATGACAAGGGTTAAGAATTTTCCTGCTGTTTGGAGTACAGCCCTTATTAGAATGGAACAAAATCAATGTTGACAGGGTTGTTTCCCCTGAAAGTGTATCAGTTTACTTAAAGTAATACAATAAATCTTTAAATCACAAAACAAAACCTCTGTTACTATTTTGTTTTCAGGTTTAGTTTAACACCCATTTTAAGAGGATGGACTCATTTAAATACAAAAACAAAAGAGCTGATTTAAGCTATTCAGGGCTGAAAGCATTAACAACCTGTCTAAGCAATTTATTTCCTGTATGCTCTGATTCAAAATATTATAAACTGTCAAAACCATGGATTTATTTCCAGACAGCTGTGATCTCCAAATTCCATTGCCATAAACTCACATTGCATTACGAAAACACGCCTATTCAAATACTCTGAAAATTTTACCACCAAAAAATGGCAATTTTTCAGATAAAAATTTCTGATATTTTTCACATTTCTGCTCAAAACATAGATTGTGGGTACTCGTTAGAACCACCTTGGCGAGGCGGTTCTAACAAGTACCCACAATCTATGTTTTCGAGCAGAAATAAGGAAAATAATGTATACCCCTATAAACCCCAGTTTTACTATATAAAAGTGGGGTTTAAGGGGGTCAAAATTACATAGGTATGTTTTTGTGATGGCCAGATAAAGCATTTTTTTTTATACAAAAAAGTACTGATATTTTTCTTCTACATAAAAACATATGTTGTGGTACTCATGAGAAGTGCCTTGCTGCATTTCTTATGAGTATCACAACATATTTTTTGTGGATAAATAAGAAAAACAATATGTGGATATCTCCACTTATCTGGAGCTATAATAAACAGTCTCGCATTGACAAAATGCAAAACTTTCTCACCATGAAAAACAACTGGTATACTGTTTTGATTTGATTTGGAGTTTTATGGCCTTGTCAACACTGTTACAGTCAGGTCAAACTGGTTAGTTAACTAAATCACATTTTGCTGGGCAGGCTTCATCCTCTAAGCAGTTAACCACTACTTTGAGCACATGCTTTTGCCAGTAACTGACAGCAGCCCTTCTTGAATCAGCAGAAAGGAGCAAATGACTAGAAATTATTTCATGATCAATCTTCACAAAGGTTATATGGTAGAGCTGGGATTCAAACTTGTGATCCCTGGATCTGAAGTTAGATGTTCAGTCCACTCTCGTTATCTCGACTTCCCTTATCTCAAATAACTGCTTATCTCTGAAAATCTGGTCCCTGTTTTAACATGCAAATCTAACAACAGGTAACAAAATATTGTGGAAAAGAGGAGCAATTTCTCTTCTTTTCAACAATATTTTCATATCTCTAACTTCAGGAGTCAAATTACATATTTATTTGTGAAATGTGGTTGTTTGATTTATTTTTCCTCAATTCTGTAAATCTGATATGTTGAAGTATGGATATCTCCAAGTATTTCAGAGAGTTTCTTGGACTTTGAGATAAAGAGAGTCAGCTGTACTACTGACTGTGCTATGGAGCCTAGCTCACAATAAATAACAAATGGTTCACTATTCTCTGTAGAATCTACTGGTAAAAAAATAAAAGGCATTGAGGCAAACCGTTAAACTTTCAGGGGGAGATAATTCTTGTCAAAAACGGGTTTAAATCTAAAAGGGAAGAATTTACTATATTTTGACATCTTAATTCACTCCCATACCTGCCCTAAAAATTGTACAACTCCATTTTACTGCCTGTTGATGTGTCTAAAAACTGACGAATGAATAGCAAACAGTGTAGATCCTGATAAGACACTATTAAATTGTGGCATCTGATTCGGTCCACACTATTTGTTCATGCCTGTCTACCCCAATAATGGCTTTAATATATATTTTTGGAATGTATAAGGGATGTGTTAATGAAAGAAAATAATTCTTTTGCACTTGGTTGGAGGTAGAAGCATAATCTGACAAAATTACAACAGAGTAAATACGGTAAATGAGCCAAGCACACAACAAAAACTAAAATAAGACATGTGTGACTAGCAAAGACTCAGATCAGCTGGTACATCCACCCAGTACGGCAATGGGTTCTTGTTTATCCCACTCTGGATAGCCCGAAGGCTGTAGAAGGCATATGTGATCAGAGAAGACTGATTAGACTGTGCAGATGTGCAGGCTGATCTGAGTCTTCGATAGTCACACAAGTCTTATTGTAGGTTTTGTCCTGCGCTGGCAAAATGTTAACATCTTTTTTTCTGTAATCTAGTCAAGAAAACCTGCATACCTTCCCATAAAATCATCCCTGCCTACATCATGATCATAGACTGTGATTTCAAGACTGTTGGTCTGGCCTTGATACATCCGTAAGTCAAACATTTCCAACCATGTAGGATTCAATGTTTTATACTTGTGCTAAATTAAAATAGAAAAAAGATGAAACATATAAACCCTTGTCCCGCTGAATAAATTAAGATGCCACGCCCACTTCTAATTTTCAGCCAATCAGGTTACTTGATCCAGATTGTGTTATAAAATTTGCAAACTTGATGGCAAACAGTGCAGATCCAGATCAGTTGGCTTCTTCAGAAGCCAACTGATCTGGATCTACACTGTTTGCAAAACAGGGTATATCCGGGTTCAGCCAGACAAGGGTTAACAAAAATGCTTATTAAATTCAAGGTTTCATACTCAAAAACAGAGATAAAGAATATGCTTATAATGAAAATGTCTCTGCAAGAAAAATACACTAAGTTAAGTTTGCATCTACGATATAGCTAGTTATTAATACAGGTGGATTGATTGACTGAGTTGCGGTTTTACAGCCAAGTCAACCCTTAGGGTCATGTCGAGATGGTTAGTTTACCTAAAACTTTTACTGGGCAGGCTTAGTTCTTTAAGCGGTTAACCAGTGCTTGTGCACATTCATCTGCTGGAAAGTAACAACTGCCCTTCCTGAATCAGCGGAAGGGGGAGAATGACTGTAGAAAATCTTTTGTGATCAGTCTCCATGAAATCCTCAATCACCCACCTGGGATGGAACCGAGACCTCCTGATCACCAGTCAGATGCTCATATTACAGGTGTAGATTTCTGCATAATTTTGTGGTTTGACTGAATAAAATTCTTTCTAGACATTAAATTACATGCAGCAGTATCGGTCTTTCAGTCAAGATTAAAAGAAAACATTTTGTTTGCTTGTTTTATCTGGATTTAACATTGCTTTCAACAATCTTTCAGTCATATCCTATGGTTTCTGGATATAGCAGGCTCACAACTGAAAAATGCTGTTTGAAGCAAGCCCCGAGGTTATAAATCTTTTTTCATGCTCAACTCAGCTGAGCATGAAATTTTCTCTGCTTATAAATATGAAAATGCCAACAATAGTTGGCATTTTCATATTTATTAGCAGAGAAAATTTCATTCTCAGCTATGTTTAGCAAGAAAGAATTTGCAATCATTAGTAAATTAAGATTTGTTAGCATGAAAAATTTCATGCTCAGCTGAGCATGAAAAAAGTTTTATAACCTCAGGGCCAGAAGAGGCTTTATGTGCAGGAAGTCACAAAAGTATTGTAAAAGAGGGCTGACAATCTACCAGATGTATCCAGTCCCCCTGAGAGCCAAAACGAGCTGTTTCATTACAGAAAGTGTTATGAAAATATAAAGAGATGTTATATAACTGTTTTCTGTAATGAAAAATAAACACAGAGAGTAAAGTCTGGCTGAATTAGGCCAAGCAGAGCATCACAGACAAAGTCTCTCAGACATATGTTTTCATGAAGAAATAACCCAGCTAGCATTCTACGTAAATCTACATCGGGGCTACATCTACATCAGCTACCCTGACGGGCCGATGACGGCCCGATATAGATTTACGTAGAATGCTGACTAGGAAGAAAGATATCAGCATTATTTGGATGAAACAAGCACCTTATCTGTTGCTATGACTTAACATTGTTGACACTGACAATGATGCCAGCATTGGAAAGTGATCCCTTACTACGTCTCTCTTGCTTGCTAAAGCAGTTGAGACAAAAAAATGGTGATATTCTGATTGCTCTAGAAAACAAGGATATGCTCTACCATTCTTTGTGGGTGGGCGAATGAGTAGGTGTGGTACTTCTAATGAGTATACACAAAGACAAATTAGAACAATATTTATCTGGAAACCTATTTAAAAATGAGTGGGGTCTTTAGGTTAACACAGACAATTTCCTCATATTCTCTGTGAAGATATGTTTTGGATTTCATACCATATATTTTGGATTTCAAATGAATAATCACAGCTCCATATAAGAAGCTTATTCAGACAGATATTTTTTTCATTTCTTCATTAAAACATGTTGTGGGTACGCATTTGAAAGACCTCATTGAAGCACTTCTAACGAGTACCCACAACATAATAATATTTTCCTGAAGAAATATGAAAAATATCAGTACCCTGAGAACGAAAAAAAGAAGTACCTTAATGTGGAGTAATGTATGATTTTAACCCTTGTCCTGCTGAGCCCTGATGTACACTGCTTTTGCAAACAGTGTAGATCCAGATCAGTTGGCTTCTTCAGAAGCCAACTGATCTGGATCTGCACTGTTTGCCATTTAGTATGTAAATTTATATCGACAGCCTGGATCAAGAAATCTAATTGGCTGACAATTTGAAGTGGGTGTGGCATCTTAATTTATTCAGCAGGACAAGGGTTAATCAGATAACAATATATGAGCCATAGCAAATGAAAAGTGTTTTCATGCATATGCTATATAGTGCAGATTAGATCATCCTACACAGTCATATTAAGGTTTTTGTCAACACTTGATACAGTTGATTCTGTAAGAGGGTTGTGAAGACCCTGATGAGACCACCTGGACGTGCAGGCTTATCTGGGCCATTGGTGTCAATATAGACCTAGACTAGCTACTAGTCAGATATCAATATTATTTTCATAAAACAATTATAATTATTGATTTACTTAATGAACTAAGGACCATCTACTACTTACTGATTGCCTCACCTCTTTGTTAGCAGCAACTAATCTTGGAGATATCCTTGATGTCAGAGACCAACTATTAGAGACTGGCTGTACAAGATGTCATACACACATTTGAATCAGCTTATAGTTAGGAGTGATAAAACATGACATCAAGGTCTAGGCGCTAGTCTAATATAGACCCAAAGGCACTTTTTTACTTGATAAATTCCACAACAGAAAATGTAATATGTTCAACTGCTTGGGGTAGACAAAATGAAAGCTGTGACCTTGTATCATAATAACGATGCCACATGTCACTATAAACACAGTTTTATACAAAACCTTACCATAAGGAAGTTTCAATAATTTATTAACCCTGATATACCCTGCCTTTGCAAACAGTGTAGATCCAGATCAGTTGGCTTCTGAAGAAGCCAACTGATCTGGATCTGCACTGTTTGTCATTGAAAATGTAAATTTTTATCAACAAGCTGGATCAAGTAATCTGATTGGCTGAAAATTAGAAGTGGGTGTGGCATTTTAATTTATTCAGCATGACAAGGGTTAAAATATAAATATATTATCTACTGTTAGCACCATTGTGCAAGTATGACATGCCATTCTGGCCAGGCTCTATGGATGAAAAATATACTGAAGGAATTGCAGTGCAAAGTAAACAAGCTACATAGATGGATGTAGCAGACTTACATTAACAAATTGGGCCAGCAAGCAATCACACCTACAAGTACAAAAGTTGCTGCAAAAAGCAGCATAACGGGAAGCACGGCGCCCAAGAAAAGGCTGAGCTAAAAATATGCACTGTTGCCAGTCTTTATATAGCATGATCAGATTAAAACTGCAAAACAGTTTGCCTGATGTGAAAATCAGGTGTAAATTATTTTTTTTAAAAAAAAGGACAGTTTTTTAAGAGTAATAATTCTGTTAATTTTTTGGTACACTGTAACCTTCATAAACATGGGCTGCTGTACAGAAAGTCTTGTATTGTTCACCAAGTATCACCTTTTCAAATTAAAATATGTACATGTAGTAGTAGGTTTGAAAGAAGAGGAGCTTGGCAGACAGACAATATTATCATTACCCTTCGCTACTGTGATGTGGCGGGCTATAAAAATGAAACCTCATCTTCACAATCAGTACCAGAATAATCATATGTGTAATTGATATATTGCTTTACTTACTACTTCTTCACAAATGGAAGAGATTGATTCGTCATCAGATGCTGAGCTTTGTAATGTTGAAACGGAGACACTTACTGTTAGGTTGCTTATATAGAATAAAGTTCTGGGCCCAGTTGTTGAAAGCTAACGTCCTTAGTTAACGATTCGTTAAAATTTATATCGTATGATACGCAAATATGCTGAAATTTTTTCTGAAAAAATCTGAGTAGCTTTTGCAGCAGAGCAGTGCAAAAGCTACTCACATTTTTTCAGCAAAAAGTATGAAAATACTTCATGTTGAATCTGCTAAAACAGTTAACGAAATGACACTTAACGAGCTCGTTAAGCTAACGATCCTTTGAACAACTGGGCCCTGTAGCTCAAAGTTAACGACGTTGTTAAGAAAATGTTAAAATGTTTGTGTTGTGATATGCAAATATATTAACTTTGTGGGGAAAATGTAAGCTTCTTTTTTCAATGCAAAAGCTTCTCACTTTTTTTTCTGCAAAAAATATGCGTGTATTTGAATTAACTTTGCTAAAGCAGTGAACAAATTAACACTTAACAAGCTCATTAAGCTAAAATTACATTGAAATTACCAAAAGGCTGGCAACTGTCTGCAATTTATCCAAGCCGCCTACTGATGAATGTCATCATTCTATTACTTACCATGCTTATCTCATCAATTACAACAGTATGAACACCAATAAATTTTCTCCGCAATGAGCTGAGTGCATAAGAACTAAGACCAGCATAATTTAAATACCTGTCAACAGGAATATGGAGCAAAGAATGAATAGTTATATATAGAATATATGTGCCTAGCTGCTGTCCCAGTCGGTGAGCAACACTTTACAGGTGAAGAACCAAGATGAACTCCTGTGTATAACTGCAAATATGCAACAATGATCTTGAGAAGGTATGATTTACCAACACCAGCACCACCAGTAATAAAAAGTAAAAGTGGTTTATTTCTTCGGCTGGAAAAGTGGTTTTGTACAATTTGTAATGCTCTTTTCTGACAATTAGTTAAACTATTTATAGACAGAGAAAACTCATCATGGGACATGTAACACGCAGACATTTGATGATAGTGCAACAAATCTGCATCAGAGTTGCAACTTATATTTGTATATGACCTTGTTGCGGCAACTGATGAAATGTTCAACCCTATATCAATGTTTGAAGGTACATCTTCTACACCAGATTGTTCCTCAAGCTCAGTCTCAGCAAGACGAATGCGCCTAATACAGTTTTCAACTTGAAGTAAAAAAGAGTTATGCATTTCCACTGAAAAGTCGAACAGTGAATGTTTCGCATTGAAAGCTGCTTTTGCGCTTGCATATGTACCAACAAGGTCCTGTTCAGAACGAAAAGGTAGCAATAACATAAGCAAAGTAAAGTAGTAACCATCATTGGAAACTGACAAATGAGGAAACCGAATAACAACTGATGACTATCGTTTCCGAACCCAAACATCATACTTTTCTATATAAACTCTTTCCAAGCATCTTGTCTGGGACTGACCAGCTGGAGCTGGACATTTTATATACCAAGAAGCAAAGAAATGTAGAGACACTGTTTCCATGGACTGAGGTCGTGCCATATAGTAATCAATAATATTATGCATAAATATGTCTGTCTCTGTATCATTCATGGCTTCAATTTCAGCTAATGGTTTTAACATTTTAAATCTTTTGTTCTGAGGCCTGATGTTCAAATAAACAACAGACCGTGAACATTGAATAAGTTTAAGGTGACTAAGACGAAATGCTGCCTCTTGAGCAGAAACCTGTCTGTGTTTTAAAACACATAAACCAATATTCCAAAGACGCTGGAAAACTGTCATTTCTGGGTTTTGGTGAAAAACAGTATTTATTAAATTGCCAAGTGCACACCTCAATTCATCAGGTTCTGATTTACATAAGTAATGACAAACATAATATGCTGCTCCATCAGCATCATTTATGAGCTGTACATCCATATTTGCTCGCCAGTGAAGCAAAATTTGAGGGTTATAAGCATTTATGAAAGCAGAATTTTTTGGCCTATATGTTTCATAAAACTGGCCTCTATTCTTCATAGTCATAACCCTTGAAAGTAATCTGCTTTTTATGCATTCACGTTTCGGAAAACCAAAACGACAGGGGTGTTTTCCTGAACGCATGCAATAGTTGGAATGTGAGTGAGTTTGAAGTTTTTTAACCAGATGATACAATTCAGGATTTTCAGTTTCCAATGGGATATGTGTATGAATGGTATTAGTAATGTATTGCAAAACAGTTTCGCTTGTATTTTCATTAATATCATTAGGCACATTACCAACCCAAAAGAATATGTGATAGTGAGGGGAGCCCCTATTCCGAAATTCCACACGTGCAAAAAAATCCTTGACAATACCTAGAGGTTTCACAGGCCCATGAATTACATATTTCATCAAAGCAGTAAATCGGCGATCAAAATGAATTGCAGTCATTAAGGGATCCTTCCTCATGCTGGAAAAAAATGAGTGCTTCGACACTGCTTCAGCATAAGATAAGTTTTCCAATAGCATGCCCAATTCTGGCCAATGCAAATCGTCTGCTGAAAGAGTCATAAATAAGGTAGGAGGACCCAAGCAGCGAAACATGGCTAAAAGGTCATACAAGGCATTTCGAAAATAAGCAACTGTACCACGAATATTTTTCATGAACATATATAAGTTCTGAAGAATGTCAGGGTCTGTATTTCTAGACCGAACGTCTGCAGCTGTAGTTGGCAGACCTGGCCCTGTATCAGAGAAGCCTTTACGCATTTTCATGCAAATACCAATATCTTTCTTCAGAAGATGTTTATCGTATGATACAGCAGCATGCAACATATATGAGATATCTCTTCGCCAATAACCATGGCGGTTGTTCAACCGGTATCTGAAGTATAAACTTGGCTGAATGCTTTTTCGTCTTGGGTATGTAAAGCCAAATTTGCCTGAAGGAAAAAGCCATGGGAATGCCTTTTCTTCACCAAATGGCATTTCATATATGGAGACTGGGGTAGCATCATTACGAGGAATTAAAAGTGGGCTAGCTTGACTAGATACTGAAGAACCCAGGTTTGTGTTTCTCAAGGAACTCTGACCTCCTGTCTCAGTGTTACTGCAGTACTCAACAGGAGCAAAGGTTACATGCTCCAAACAGCTAACAGTATCTCTTATAACAGGAAAATCAGTTGAACAAATAGTGCTATCATCAGAATTACAGCAATTTAAATTCAAGTCTGCTATTCTTGTGTTTGCATACAGTCTATTATTAGCTTTAAGCCATACAAAACCTCTTACAACTTTAAATGGATCTGTTAAAAAGCACCCCCTTGAACCAATTGTGCTATCAAATTCAAATTGCACCAAGCACATGTTGTCAATACCTGTTATTTCTTCCACGAATGACTCAACATCTCTTGGCATGTCAACTATTAGACCTTTCTCAGCATACTGTCCACCAGGAAGTAAAATGACAGTCATGCAAACTTGAATTCTGGCTAAAAGTTTCTTTTCTAGTGAGCTTAAAGAACTGATTTCATTGGGAATATAGTCTATACCAAGAGCATTTAGTTCGGAGCTCAAAGGAGGAATAGTTCCTTGACATACATATTTATAACAGATGTGACAAAGTTGTGTAGAAGAATTGAATTTCAAAGCCTGTATAACTGAATTATTTTTACAACCTAAATGCTTGACTTGAGATGAGAAAAGAAATCGGTCACAACATTTGCACCAATACTTAGGTGTGCTACGAATGTATGATTCATAATCTTGGTTAGTTTGGTCAGACATACACACATTGGTATTATCACTGACTGTTGACCTCTGCTGGTCACTAGTACTAATATTACAAACAGCAGCCACATCTGAGCTACACATAGTCAACCCACATGTAACAAAAGACATATTCCTACCATGAAGTTGTGTCTGCTGGCTTGCATACAAATCACCAATTGTCCTGCGATCTTTATCTTTGCATTGCTTTTTATAAGATTTTCCTTTAGGTTTATTTCCAGGCAATGCATGGTATGTATGATCAAATTCATGTATTACACTGTCAACAGCTACATGTGCATCAGTTGGAAGAATGAATGTGTTTATTTCAGCTTCATCACATATCATTTCTTCGACATGTTCAGTACTCTGTACTGGTCATTTAAGATGGCACTAACCAACTCTTCTGGGTCACGCAGTTGAACTGGAGATATGTTAAAAATATGATCAGGATAGACTGCAGATAAATACAATGACAAAACATTTACATTATCATAACACAGAAGTATGCTTCTACCTGCTGAATCAATTTGACCCACTGCATTTCGTGAATGCGAGTCGAAAACAAAAAACATGTCATTGCTTCTAAATAAGGCTACTGATCTTCCACCAAAAGTTCCAATAAGCCAAGGAGACTGATTGAAAGCCATTTCTAAGGCATCTATTACTGTGTGCCCGCCTGCCTCTACAACTGCCGGACGGTTATTAATAGCCCCATGAAAAGTTGAACCCAACCTCTGTTGGTATCTTGCACCAAAAGCAGTAAATTCTAATTGCAAATCTTGATGCCCTAAATAAACAGTGGCATCGCCATCATATCTACTTTGAACGATACTGTTATACAAAGTATCACCTTCAAATACTACAGTATCCAAATGCTGTGATTCCCATGTGGTCACATCTACTTTAAAGCAGGCAAAAACCAAAGCAATTAATGCAATGGCTGTACACTGAGTGCCAAAGGAGGCGCTCAACACAGAAATGCCCAATGAACCCTGATGAATACTTCCCTGCACAAACCTCGAGCAAGGCATCTTATGGAAAACAATACAGACGAGCACGTCTTGCTTTTTTTGTGGGCAAAAAGTGTCTTACCGAGTCTGGTAAAAGGACTAAATAAATGTCACGAATGTGGATACTGCCTACAGAAACGGGCGGTGAAATGGTCATAAAAGTTCCGCTAGGATTGAAAAAAACATTCCTTTTTGTATCGAATTATAGAGCCTCGACAAATATTTTAATGCACGCAAAAATACAACCAACGAAAAAGCAGATACATAGCAACATTTATGTTTATTTACCCAAACTCATGCAGCTTCGATTCATCCAATATGGCGATCCGATCCGCCGATCATTTTTCTGCCGATCATAAATTTTATTTTTGTCATTATATCTAAACTACGATTCAAATGTCCAGTATATCAGTTTTGTATTATCATACATTGCTTAATTAAATATTCGACAAAAGATATTTCTTTTTTCAATGCTTTTGGATTTGATTTTTAAGCAGTTTTCTGTCTTCTAGGGGTATAAAAGCCAAGTCCAGTAAATATAAGAAAATCATAGTTTTCTCAGTAGTGAAGCTAATATATACAGAGATTAGCTCTGTCGCAGAGAATAAATGGTCACTAGAACATTCAGAGCTTCACTACTGAGAAAACTATGATTTTCTTATATTTACTGGATCGGATCGGACTTGGCTTTTATACCCGACCATTTTCTTCAAAGGCACGCGCTGACTGGTTCTCCACATAGAAAAACTAAAACGCGAAATCTTCAAATTAGAACGGGTACCAGCTCCAACCCGATATTTTAACTGGTTTCCTGTGTTCTATAGAATAGAAGTATATATGCGAAGTATTGAGCTATAGGGTGAGGGAACCAGTCAACCCGATATTTTTCGCCCCGCCACAAAAACCGAAAGGATACTCCTAAAATATCCGGTAAATAAACGCATGTTGGTTATACAAACAGGGAAGTTTGGACCCTGTATTTATCACGTAGCTGAAACATTATTTCTGTCCACAATTTGTAGCACATTAATATATCACAGGACCTTTTATTTAATACAATCGTCATATGTTTTTAAAAAAAATGTGAACCGAAAGGTTACGCCGTTTCCGACACACACTAACAGTTACAAAGTAACCACAATATGCCCGGCGCTGATGCGCCGTGCAATAATATTGGTACCTTGGTATTATTAACATACATTACAATAACAAAATACACTAGAGCTGGTGTTTGTAAAACACTATGCCCCCAACTGCCTGACTCTAACACTGTTTGACTCCAACACTGCTTAGCCATGACGGTAACAACAGTACAAATATATGATTTCAATGTTATTTTATCAAAGGGAAATAACTCTAAAATAGGAGATGATTGGGATAAGAAAAAATACAGATCACCTAGTTTTTCATGAGGAATCAAAACATGAAATTTCAAAACATTAGCATACATGGTTCTAAACTTATGCTATACACAATAAAGCAACGACATTAAATGGCCAGAAATTGCGAAGGGCCATAACTCCAACATTTCATTTAATTGGTTCAAAATTTATTCAGGTGATCTCCTCCTCAATCCCAATCAGTATACACTGTAGATCCAATATATCGCGGTGCTTGGGGTCCAAGTTCCGCTACCGCGATATATCCGGATCGCGATATAAGCTGGGGTGGTAGTTTGCTGAGACGCCGCTAATCAATCAACACCAAACGGCTGTCAGTAAAGCTATCGGCCACATTACATCAGTATAGTAGGTTTAGAATTACTCAATGGCAGTATTTACACTGGGAGATTATGTCTACCAATTAACTTTAATCGAGACTAGCTGATAAACGACGTTAAAAATCATTTGTTCGCGGAAATGTCAAGCGAGGACGCCATTTTGGATGAAGGGGGGCAACTGGCATATCCTAAGGATAGAATAGAATAGAATATCACGGACTTTTGCTGAGGCAATTCGGGTTGCTTCCCTTCGCTTCTTTCGTCTGCTGCGGGCCCAAAAACTATTCTATTTATCTTTTGATCTTTTTAATTCTTTCATACTTTATTTATTTTTATTTGTTAAATTATTACTTGCTGGGAAAGTGTAAAGTGGGAGGGCTACGTTCGCGTTTGGATATGCGCGAAAAATCAATACCGCAACGAATTACAGTCATTTTTTTTTTTTTTTTTTTTTTTTCAAATTAAGTAAAAAAAACATTTTACTTATTTTTTTTTTTTATGGTCATGGTAAATTTGGGGTCCACGGACGATTCGCGATATACTGGATATCGCGAAATAACGGACCGCGATGTATTGGATCTCCAGTGTACCAAATATCATGGCTCTGGCTTAAATACTTTTTGAGATATCTTGCTGAAAAAGTCAAAATGCCTAGAACTACAAAGGGCCATAACTACATCAATTTTTCATGGAATTCCCTAAAAAACAAACCAGGTAATCTCCACAGCATCCCCAATCAGCATATAATATTTCAAAACCCTAGCTTAAGTGCTTTTCGAGAAATCTTGCTGACAAGGTCAAAATAAGCAGAACTGCAAAGGGCCGTAACTTTATCAATATTTTCATGGAATTCTCTCAAAATATAATCGGGTAATTTACACATCATTCCCACTCACTGTATCGAATTTCAAGAACCCAGCTTAAATACTTTTCAAGATATCTTGCTCACAAGATTTAATTCTGATTTTTTTCAAAGGGGCATAACTTTAAATAAACATGCTAGACAAGAAACAAAATAGGGGTCAGCTATTTTTCATTGGGAACCCAAATATAAAATTTCAAAACTCTAGTGTGCAGGGTTCTTAAGATATGGCATGCACAAAAAAAGCTTGATGAACGGACAAACAGTCGGATGGACAAATGAAGGCAAAATAATATGTCCCATCAATTTCATTCGAAACTGGGGGCATAATCAGGTCATCTACTCATCGCTACCAATCTATTCATCAAGTTTCAAGGCTCCAGCTTCAATAGTTTTTGAGATATTTTGTTCACAAGGGAAACATGCCCAAATTTACAAAGGGCCATTACTTACGAAATATTTTTCAGAATTTACAAAAAAATTATTCAGGTCATCTACTCATCATTACCAATCAATTCACCAAGTTTCAAGTCTCTAGCTCTAACGGTTTTTGAGATATTTTGCTGACAAGATAAAAATGCCCAAAATAACAAAGGGCCATAACTGAATAAGTATTTTTCAAAATTTATTCGGAAGTTAATCAGGTCATCTACTCATCACTACAAATCCATTTACTAAGTTTCAAGGCTCTAGCTCTAACAGTTTTTGAGATATTTTGCTGACAAGATAAAAATGCCTAAAATTACAAAGGGGCATAACTCAAGAAGTATATTTCACAATGTCTTCAAAAGTTAATCAGGTTGTTTACTCATCACTACCAGTCTATTCATCAAGTGTCAAGGCTCTAGTTCCAACAGTTTTTGAGATATTTTGCTGACAAGGTAAAATTGCCCAAAATTACAAAGGGCCATAACTCATGAAGTATTTTTCAGAATTTCTTCAAAAGTTAATCAGGTCATCTACTCATCACTACAAATCCATTTACTAAGTTTCAAGGCTCTAGCTCTAACAGTTTTTGAGATATTTTGCTGACAAGATAAAAATGCCTAAAATTACAAAGGGGCATAACTCAAGAAGTATATTTCAAAATTTCTTCAAAAGTTAATCAGATTGTCTACTCATCACTACCAGTCAATTCATCAAGTTTCAAGGCTCTAGCTTCAATAGTTTTTGAGATATTTTGCTGACAAGTTAAAAATGCCCTAAATTACAAAGGGCCATAACTCATGAAGTGTTTTTCAGAATTTCTTCAAAAGTTAATCAGGTCATCTACACATCACTACAAATCCATTTACTAAGTTTCAAGGCTCAAGCTCTAACAGTTTTTGAGATATTTTGCTGACAAGGTAAAAATGCCCAAAATTACAAAGGGCCATAACTCAAGAAGCATTTTTCAAAATTTCTTCAAAAGTTAATCAGGTTGTCTACTCATCACTACCAGTCTATTCATTAAGTTTCAAGGCTCTAGCTCCAACGGTTTTTGAGATATTTTGCTGACAAGGTAAAAATGCCCAAAATTACAAAGGGCCATAACTCATGAAGTATTTTTCAGAATTTCTTTAAAAGTTAATCAGGTCATCTACTCATCACTACAAATCCATTTACTAAGTTTCAAGGCTCTAGCTCTAACAGTTTTTGAGATATTTTGCTGACAAGGTAAAATTGCCCAAAATTACAAAGGGCCATAACTCAAGAAGTATTTTTCAAAATTTCTTCAAAAGTTAATCAGGTTGTCTACTCATCACTACCAGTCTATTCATAAAGTTTCAAGGCTCTAGCTTTAATAGTTTTTGAGATATTTTGCTGACAAGATTGCATCCATATTTTTTCAAAGGGCCATAACTCAGAAAAGGGGCATAATCCTGTCAAGAAAAAAAATATGTGTCAGCTATTTTTTCATGAGGAATCCATATATGAAATTTCAAAACAGTAGCATTCACGGTTTTAAAGTTATGCTATGCATCAAAAAGCGTGACGAACGGACGGACGGACGGAAGGACGGACGGACGGACGGACGGACGAACAACCCAGAAGCAATATGCCCCTCCAACTTCTTTGAAGTTGGGGGCATAAAAATTTGGCCTCTTTGTTGGGGGCTTATTCACATGATCTAGAAAAAGGATGCTGTGATGTCGATTCGGCAGACTGCATGATAGGAACTGGTGATCAGACCTGTGATGGTCTTACAGATTAGGATGGATTGATCTCAGCCCTGTGATTAGCTGAAGTTTACCGGACAGTCTTACAAAAATGTGCGTAGACACAGCACAGTGGTGGTCTCTGACTTCCTAATTAGTATAGGTAGTCCTTTAGGTTGAATTCATAGATCCTCTTGAGGGAGGACAGAGTATTGCACAATTTAGACGATATGCCTACAGGGTTTTTTTTTTTGGGGGGGGGGGGGGGGGGGGGGAAGAGGATTTTAAGGCCAGGTCTGAGTGAGCAGCCTCTTGATTAGTTAATCCCCTACCACCATAGATTGCAAACAGACAAATCCTGCCTAACAAAAAATGCAGAGGTGCTGGAGATGGTGGTGGGATAGGCTCGTTTTTGCTTCTGCTGCAAAAGAAAACTATGTCAGTTATGCTGCAGGTGGCTAATCCTCTGGGCTGTGTAGCAGAAATTTGTCTATCAGCCTGCAGTGCAAATACACAAACTACACCTGTGCTGATAAACACAGTATTAACCCTTAAAGCGCCAAGCAAAATTTGTAGCAGACAACATTCTAAATATTTTGTTTTATTTTTCAGAGAAAACAAGTCTTGACATATCATGTGAATCGTCTACCAAGCAGATGATTCACAAGAAATGTCAAGACTTGTTTTCTCTGAAAAAAAAAAAAAAAAAAAATTGTCGTCTGCTGCAGTTGTGATTGGCGCTTTAAGGGTTAAGTAATAAAAGAACAAAAACTGTAATTTTATTGCATTCAAATGTAGATGTCTGCAAGTTTATCTAAGCTGATGCAGGATGTGTTGGCTTGAGTGTTTTGTTAAACAGTCCTTAAAACTTCACTATTTATTTAGTGTGATGAATTACACATTCCAGTGTATGACTGACCTTATAATGAAGAGCATCACAATATGTTGTATCACATAACAAGAGCACCGCATACGGGTGCCAACGCTCGGCTGCAGTTTGACCTTAAAAACTAGGTCAAGGTCACCAAATTCCTTTCTGCAATGGAGACCCTCCTAATTATGCTAAATACCAAACATGACCAGAATCTATCCAGTGCTTCTGGAGATATAGCAGTGAAACCCATTTTCTGAATAATCAAAGTTCTGTGGTGACCTTGAAAATTAGGTCAAGGTCACCAAATTCCTTTCTGCAATGGAGACCCTCCCAAGTCGAAAAAGGGGCATAACTGTGCCAAAAAAATTTTGAGGGTTACCTCCCCTATTGGTATGAGTTCCCCTTTTCATAATGGACAACTAGTCCAAGTTTCAAGTAAATATCTTCAGTAATGACAGAGATATTACAAAATGTCCAAGTTTTACCACCACGACGACGCAGACGATGCCAGAGCTATGACAATACCTGGTTGTTTTCTTCGAAAACAGCCGAGCTAAAAATGAGTAAAACATGTATGGTATAAATTGGATTCCATTTTACTATGATCATGAGTTAAAACACAGAATATTTTTGATCATGAGTTAAAACATAGAATATATTTTATTTGAACATCTCAACTCCTTATCATACGTGTCCCAAAATTTGAACAGCTCAAATTAAACTATCTCCTGACAAGTCATAAACCTGCTGAATGAGTGGAAAACAGTGTAGACCCTGATCAGATGCCACATTATGTGGCATCTGATCTGGGACTACACTGTCTGCTCAGGAATACTTAGGGAAAATATATGGTACAAAGATGAGACTTAACTGTCTGGAGATATTACCTTGCTTCTGTATTTCTCATTTCCCAGTTTAAACTTGACATAAGGATCTGACAGACCATTATCATCCATAGGAATGAGATTACGACCCTCAACAAGAACTACCGTTACAACTCCCGTCCAAATCTGCATCTTCAGTTTACGAGCTGCTGATTCTTTGTCTGTCATTTTCACTGTCCTCTTGAAATACTGCAAGAAAGAATTAATATATTTCCAATGTACCTTAACCCTTGTCCTACTGAACCCGGATATACCTTGCCTTTGCAAACAGTGTAGCTCCAGTTCAGTTGGCTTCTTCAGTATGTGAATTCATATCCACAATCTGGAGTAAGTAATCAGTGATTGGCTAACAATTAGAAATGGATATTCAGCATGACAAGGGTTAAAAGAAAATCCTTATCAAATAATACTGGTGGAGATTGATGATGAAATATTTTCTATGGTCATTCTCTCCCTTCCGCTGATTCAAGAAGGGCAGTTTTTAGTTTCTGGCGAAGGAATGTGCACAATACTGGTTAACCACTTAGAGGACAAAGCCTGCCCAGTAAACATGTGGTTAGGTAAACTGACCATGCTCGACATGACCCCATTGGGTTGACTTGGCTGTAAAACCTCAACACAAACAAACAAATTATCAAATAATACATGTAAACATATTTGAAAATAAAATGCATTGAAGCACTGCATAGTCAAGAGCTGAAATCCGCCTCTAGTGTGATTTGAGCCTGACTCCATGATCCAAGGTCAGGAGTGGGAAACACTCAGCCATGCGGGCGCTTCAGATTTTAGGTCAAATAGAAGAACTATAAAGAGCCAGGAGCCTGGTCCTCCAACTTAACCCTTAAAATGCCAAGAAAACCTGCATCTGAAAAAGTGGTCTGTTTATATCCTCTGCTGCATCTTCTTGCAAACTTTTTAAATCTATTTTTGCATACAGGCAAACAGTGTGGACCCAGATCAGACTACTCCTAGTGGGTCCACACTGTTTGCAAAAATGACTTTTAAAATCACAAGCAGATGACAAAGCAGACAACAATTGTTGTGATTGGCAGTTTAATGGTTAACCCAACCCTTTCAGGTCCGAAGACCAGAACAGGTACCTTTGCAAATGGTGTAAATTGAGATGAGATGGCTCACAAGCTGGCTCTAAATTGTTTGTCTTTTTTTTTTTTTTTGTACCGAAACCTCTATTTACAACACTGGACATGTGTAAATTGAAAGATGGTCTACTTCAGAAACTGGGATGTGAAAGGATAAGTAAGGATAAGCATATTTATCATCATCAGGAGTACATGTTAGGGTGATTTGTTTGTGTTGAGGTTTTACTGCCCATTCAACCCAATGGGGTCATGTCGAGCACAGTCAGTTTACCTAACCACTTTTACTGGGCAGGCTTAGTCCTCTAAGTGGTTAACCAGTCTTGTGCACATTCTTTGCCAGAAAAAAAATGTTATAGTGAATCAGTCATGATGGTGTCATAATTACTGGGCATTTTACATCCCTTTCAACATTATTTAACCCTTGTCCTGCTGAATAAATTAAGATGTCATGCCCACTTCTAATTTTCAGCCAATCAGATTACTTGATCAGGATTATTGCTATAAATTCACATACTTAATAGCAAACAGTGCAGATCCAGATCAGTTGGCTTCTTCAGAAGCCAACTGATCTGGATCTACACTGTTTGCAAAGGTAGGGTATATCCGGGTTCAGCAGGACAAGGGTTAAGTCAAATTTAGATGATGAAAGGGTGATAATGAAAGGCTCTGTGCAATGAAGTGCAATACAGTTAAGAGCTGAATTCCACATCCAGTGGGATTCAAACCTGGGACCTCAAGATCCAAAGATGGGAGTGTCAACCACTCACCCACCTGACACTTCCAAGGTGAATCAACAAATAATTTAATGCAATTCAATCAAACACTTCAGATTTTGGGTTCAATCTGAAACAGCTATTTCATCAGTCAGCATATTATCCCCTAGTTCCCATATTATCCTTTACCACTTTCTAGTCTAATTCAGCAGACAACAAACTGATGATATTTTCTAAATTTTTTCCCAGAAAATTGGTTTGACATTTCATGCAAATTGACAATTTGCATGAAATGTCAAAGCTTATTTTCTGAAAAAATATAAAAAAATATTTTAAACTGTTATCTGCTAAAATTTTTATCTAGCATGCAGAGCATTAAATTTGAGCCAAAACTTGACATGTTCCATCCATCCTCCTGGCATGCACTTAACACAATTTATTTGTTGTTCTGCCAGAACCAACCCTCTTTAACCTGTTTAAGCCACTAATTTAATTTGATTCACAATTCAATACTAATTTCATAGCTCTAGATAGCATATTCACCACAAGCATTCGTAGAAACAGGCATGAGCAAACCGTGCAGACATAGATAAGATGCCGCATTCTAGATTCTGCAGAATGTGACTTCTGGACAGGATCTACACTGTTTGCCATTCACTGACACAAGAATAGGTGTTCAAATATTAGGATTTTTTGGTTTGATTTTGAATTTTACTGCCCAGTCAATGCTATTAACCCATTGTAGTCAGGGGACCCGTAAAAGGATAATTGGCAAACAGTGCAGACCTAGATCAGATGCCACAGAATGTGGCATCTGATCAGGGTCTCCACTGCTTGCAAACAGTTTAACCATTAATGATTTTTCTCTAGGAATATATAAATCTCATAGCCAGACGTACCTAAAATTGAAATTGAACTCTTCCAATATATAGTGTGGGAGAGTCTATTCAGTCTACAATGGGTTAAGGCTGCACTGGTCAGTTAACTACACTCATCCTTTTCTTGGGCAGGTCAAGTATTAGAATAAGTATAGTAAGGAGTTAAAGCATCCAAAATTTATACTTAGAGGAAATATGGCAATCGCGATACTGAGAGTACCATATCTGCCCTAATTACTGCACTGTGTGCTTAAGTTTTTCAAAATTACTAGAAAAACTTACAGAAAAATAGCCCCCTAATACGGGTACTCTTTAAAGAAAGATCAGAAGAGAACTTCATGAGTGACGTATTTAATGATACTTATGCAATATTTTTCAAATTTTCTTTATAAAAGCGTATGTTGTTGGTACTCATTTGAATTGCCTCAACTTGTTGAGGCAATTCAAATGAGTACCAACAACATATGTTTTCATAATTAAGTTAATAAAAGTGCACTGGCTGTAATCTAAAGACTACTAAATAGCTTAACTGTGAGCTTGTAGGAGCATGTGCAGTAATTCAAGAAAACATATATTTATGGGCACTAATTAGAAGCACAATGTATGAATTCACAGTGAAATAATAAAACAACAAAACCTATCATCCTTTTTATTAGAAATAAAACGGTCTTGTCTATAGTCATAAATCTGCAAAACTGAAGTAGGAAAAATCACACATTTAATACCCACAGTTTTTGGATATCTCCACAAACGTAAATATATACAATGATACATTCCTATAGCACTACCTGAAAGTTCTTGCCCCTATTTATGGGAATATACTGTCTTTACTGCACTTTAAATAATGACAAATAATAATAATAGGACAAAGGTATATCATCACGAAAACATGTCTATATAATTTTGACCCCCTTATACCCCACTTTTATATAGTAAAACTGGGGTTTACAGGGGTATATATTATTATATTATTTTTCTTATTTCTGCTCAAACACATAGATTGTGAGTACTCATTAGAACAGCCTCATCAAGGCAGTTCTAATAGGTACCCACAATCTATGTTTTGAGCAGAAATATGAAAGAATATCAGAGTTTTTTTATCTGAAAATTTTGTTTTTGGAGATGAAATTTTCTATATATTTGAATAGGCTTGTTTTCGTAATGTGATTATGATAAGGTGTCCAAATATTTTCTGAGGACGAATAGGGTATAACAAGCAAAAAGGTACTTTATTACAACATAACTGCCAGAAATTTTAAAATTCTGAATGACTTACAGTCCTGGAATAGATTATGAATTTGATAAGACTCCACTCACTCAACTTAAACTAAAAAAAGAATCTAGTAAGATAAAAATGTAACATATTTACTCTAAAAATTGGGGCAGACAGAATGTGGCATCTATCATGGTCTACACTGTTGCTAATTGGTAAAATGGACTGGATCAGATTTCAGGACAAGTTAAGGTAGGCAGTTTAGATGTCTAAATATTTAGTATAAATATGACATATTGTTTGGATTTGTAATATTAGGCTTCTCTTCTCCTATCATGGCAACCTTATTTATTCTAAATATTGGGACTCCTTGCCATAATTGTCCAAACTTTTGATTAACACATTACAAAAACATGCCTATTCAAATATACAGAAAATTTTACCACCAAAAATTGAAAATTTTCAGATAAAAAAAAATCTGATTTTTTTTTCATATTTCTGCTCAAAACATAGATTGTGGGTACACGTTAGAACTGCCTCCATATGAATCAGTTCTAATGAGTACCCACAATCTATGTTTTTGAGCAGAAATAAGAAAAATAATGTATTCTCCTGTAAACCCCAGTTTTACTATACAAATGTGGGGTTTAAGGGGGTCAAAATTATATAGGCATGTTTTTGTGATGAACAATCTAAAATGCTGCCTTTGGAAACAAAGAACACAAAAGAGGACTAAAATTGGAGACTTGATTTTATTAAGTCGCTTCATATATAGCAATGTCAGTTGCGAAGCTGCATAGAACCCCTACCCCCGGATTATGCTGTATTCGATTTTCATAGTAACAACCGGTAAGACAGGCTCAATTAGCTCAAAGGAATAATTAATCTGCATTTAGTAACGGCAAAGTACGGGAAGAGGTTTTCACAGCTGCCATTTTACTGCCAGTGCATGTGTCTAAAAACTGCTGGATGAGTAGCAAATAGTGTAGATCACGATCTGGGCCCAGTTGTTCAAAGCGTCGTTAGCTTAACGATCTCGTTAAAGGTCATTTCGTTAACTGTTTTAGCAGATTCAATATACAATATTCTGATATTTTTTGCTGAAAAAATGTGAGTAGCTTTTGCACTGCAAAAGCTACTCACATTTTTTCAGCAAAACATTTCAGAATATTTGCGTATCACTCGATGTAAATTTTAACGAATCGTTAACTAACGACATCGTTAGCTTTGAACAACTGGGCCCTGATGCCACATTTTGTGGCATCTAATTTGGGTCTACAATATTTTCTCAAGCATGTCTGTTCCAATAGTTAGGGTAAATATACAAGCCAGTGTTTATTTATGTGGAACATAAACTACTGTATTCAACCTAATTACTGCACTGTTCACTTAGGTTTTTCAAAACTTTGGGAAAACATGGTAAAATATGCATCTTTCTAATAAGGGTACACTTTAAAAAATCAGCAAAAGGACTCATTTGATGATGTTTATGCAATTTTTTCTGATTTTCTTTATAAAAGCACATGTTGTGGGTATTCATTTGAATTGCATCAAAAAGTCAATACAATTCAAATGGGTATCCATAACATTATGCCTTTATAAAGTAGACCAAAATCATACACTGCCTGTAATCTGAAGACTACTGAATTGCTTGAATGTGCGCTTATAGGGGTATGTGTGGTAATAAGCTCAAATATGGTAAATGTTTCTAAGAAACATATTAACAAATTTAACCTTCACCACTCTATGGGCAAAATCAGAGGATGATTAGTTAACAAATTGTGTCTTATTTTTTCAAGACAATAGGCTTTCACATTTCATGCAAATTTTCTCTTTGGAGACAGCCTATTTTCTGGGAAAATATTTCAAAATGTTGTCTGCTGAAAATTTTATGGATGCTGAGCATTACAAAATTCAATAAATCACTAAGATGTTTAGCTTGATACATGTAACTACAAAATGTGAAAAAAGAAAAACAGAAAAATCAATATCTGAAATTAAAAAAGTATTTTTAACATGTTGACCCATTTACTGTCTTAGGTGGACTCTAGCACAACTCTTTGGACCAGTCTATTTCCAACAGCAGGTTGTCTAGTCAGTTTTTATTATTTCTTTGTTTTATAGAAATTCCTGTATTTAAGGCAAAGAGTGTAGACCCTAATCAGAAGCCACATTTTGTGGTGTCTGATCTGTGTCTATACTGTTTGCCAATCCAGACTAAAATGGGTTAACTACAAAATGAGAAAATACAAAATCAATATCTGAAAAATCAGAAATTATTTTTAACATACCATAAAAAATATCAATAATATCCTTTATCAATAATATCCTCTTATATCAGCAATATCTTAACTGTCCAACTGTCTGTCTAAGAAATTTACATCTTTTTTTTTTCTGGTACAACATCATTTGTTGTAAATAAACCTCATATACTACAATTATGGATTCAATTTAGAACCTTTGGTTAACTACCGTATATATCTGAAACATAAGGAGACCTTAATTCTTCACCATGTCTGAACCCATTGTAGACTGAATAGACTCTCCCACATTATATATTGGAAGTGTCCAATTTCAATTTTAGGTACACCGGGCTAGGAAATTTAAGTATTCCTAGAGAAAAATGGCTAAACTATTTGCAAACAGTGGAGACCCTGATCAGATGCTGCATTCTGCAGCGTCTGATCTGGGTCTGCACTGTTTGCCAATTACCTGTTTATGGGTTTCCCGACTACAATGGGCTAATGTTTGAAAAAGTCCATTTTACTACCTGCTAATGTTACTGAAAACTGTTGGATGCATAGCAAACAGTTTGTAGGCTTTTTGCAATGTCATCTGGGTATTTTCTGCTTTCTCAGGCCTGTCCTCATATAAGGTTATAATTGTATTGTCAAGACAGAATATTTATATTTTTTTTTTTTATTTCGCCACAGAAACACATGTTGTGGGGACTCATTAGAAGTGCCTCATTGAGGAACTTCTAATGAGTACCACAACATATGTTTTCATGGAGAAGTAAACAAATTATCACTACTTTTTGGTTGGAAAAAGCATCTTATCTGGCACTACTTGTACTGAGTAACAATTGCCTAGAGAAAGCACAATCAATCAATAATAAATATATATAAATCTCAGTTACTGATATTGTCAACCAGTGTTTTTTTTTTTTTTTTTTTTTTTTATCAAACCTTACTAACCATACATTCACTAACAAGAGGGCCAACTTGGCCCTGTATAGCTTACCTGATTACCAGATAAATAGGCCTTTCAGTTCAGGTGAAGAAGTGCAAAATAGATTTCCAAGATAGAGGCCATGGTGCCATCTTGGATTTCAGATTGAAACGATTTTAGCTTTTTTTTATTTACAAGTCACCCTGGGGCTTCCTACCAAGTTTAGAGTTAGTTGGTCTTTCGGTTCATAAGAAGTGACAAATAGATTTTTAAGATGGCAGCCATGGTGGCCATCTTGGATTTTCAATCAGAATGATTTTAGCTATTTCGACCTACTAGTCAACCCGATGCTTCCTAATCAAGTTTCAAGACAATTGGCCTTGTGTTTCAGGAGAAGAAGCAAAAAATAGATTTTCAAGATGGCAGCCATCTTGGATTTCCCTTCGGAACAATTTTAGCTACTTTTTATCTACAAGTCACCTCAATGCTTTCTACCAAGTTTCATGTCAATTGGCCTTTCGGTTCAGGAGAAGAAGCTAAAAATAGATTTTAAACATGGCGGCCATGGTGGCTATCTTGGATTTCTGATAGTAACAATTTTAGCTCTTTTTGATGTACAAGTCTCCCCGATGCTTCCTACTAAGTTTCAAGTCAATGGCCTTTCGAAGCAAAATATAGATCTTCAAGATGGCGGCCATGGAGGCCAGCTTGGATTTCCAATCACAACAATTTTAGCTATTTATGATCTACAAGTCACCCTGATGCTTCCTACCAAGTTTCAAGTCAATTGGCCTTTCGGTTCAGGAGAAGAAGCAAAATATAGATTTTCAAGACAGCAGCCATAGTGGCCATCTTGGATTTCCGATCAGAACAATTTTAGCTATTTTTGACCTACGTCACCCTGATGCTTCCTACCAAGTTTCAAGTTAATTGGCCTTTCAGTTCAGGAGAAGAAGTGAAATATAGATTTTCAAGTTGGCGGCCACCTTGGATTTTCCAATAGGTACAATTTTAGATACTTTTGTTCTACAAGTCACCCTGATGCTTCCTACCATGTTTCAAGTCAAATGGCCTTTCAGTTCAGGAGAAGAAGCAAAATATAGATTTTCAAGTTGGCGGCCATGGCGGCCACCTTGGATTTTCGATCAGAACAATTTTAGTTATTTTCGATCTACAAGTGATGCTTCCTACCAAGTTTTGAGTCAATTGGCTTTTTGGTTCAGGAGAAGCGAAAAATAGATTTTCAAGATGGCCATCATGGCAGCCATCTTGGATGTCAGATCGCAATGATTTTAGCTATTTTTGATCTACAAGTCAGCCCAATACTTCCTACCAAGTTTCAAGTCAATTGGCCCAGGAGTGTAGGAGAAGTAGGCTTTTAAAGCAAATTGTTAACGCCGCAGGACGATGCACAATGGACAGTGACCGATCACAATAGCTCACCTTGAGCACTTTCTGCTCAGGTGAGCTAATAATCACAGCCTTCAGTTCTTCACTTTTCTAAATATGTATACACAGGAACCCCTATAAAACATGATTCATTATAGCATAATTTCAGTTACAACATGGTTCATTAATAGCATGATTTCAAATATAATGCAGTTCATTATGACATGATCTCAGATATAACACCATTTCATTATAGCATGATTTGAGATATAGCATATAAAGATGGACTCCAAAACTGTTGTATCCAAACAGAAATATAGAAATTATATTGAAAGTGACCACACCAGACGTATGGATGGTAATGAAAGGCTAGTACAATGAAGCAACATACAGTAATGAGCTGAATACTGCCTCCAATGGGGTTCAAATTCTACAACCAGGAGCACTAACTACTAGGCCATGTGAATGGGGCAGTCAAAAGGTCAAATCTCAGCAATATGTCTTTCATGCTTCCTCCTACACTCATGCATGGATTTCATTGAAATTTGCTGCACATCTTCCCTGTGTGTTTTTCAGTCATGACAGACTAAAATCTATTATTTCATCTTGACTCCTTGGCACCCAGAAAAGAAGTGACAAAAGGGCAAAGAATGGGATCTCTGATGGTATAGAACTGATCCAATTTATCTTTTACACAATAATATGGTTTTACTAATCATCAGTACAAAATTATATTATATCTAATCTAGAATTGTTGTAAAACTTACACACAGCTATTAAAATGATTTTACAAGAGCCTGGTGGGAGGGAAAAATAAAATTTATTTCATATTGATTAAAACAGCAAGACCATCTGTTTACAAAGATGTAACAGCTGATAAAGTGGCTTATCAAATGAAAAAGCAATTTACCGTACTTACCCAAGTTATATCAGGACAGACCGATTTGCATGCAGAATGCAGCATCTGCTCAGGGTTTACACTGTTTGATGCTCATCTGGCAAATTTTCAGAAACATCAATAGGTAATAAAATTTGTTGTTGTTTTTTTTTTTTATTGCTTTTTTTTGTTGTTTGCTTTTATTTTTCAAATTTTAGGACAAGTACGGTAAGGAGTTAAGGTGTCCAAATAGTTAAGGTTATTTTGGTATGACTTTCAGCATCTCAGACACAGACTCAGAAGCACTCTTTCTGACATTTACTGAAGTTTACTGCAACTGTGTATTTCAATTTGCTGAATGATTCCATAGGAAGTCAGAAGTTTACTTCAACTGTGTAGTTTGATCAATTTGTTGAATGATTACACATAAAATTTGAAGTTTACTTGAACTAAGCAGTTTATCTTGTTGAATGATTACACAGGAAGTCTGTAGTTTATTTCAACAGTGTATAGTTCCAATTTGTTAAATGATTACACAGGAAGTCTGAAGTTTACTTCAGCAGTGTAGTTTTATTTGTTGAATGATTACACAGGAAGTCTGAAGTTGATTTCAACTGTGTAGTTCAATTTGTTGAATGAATACACAGGAAGTCTGAAGTTTATTTCAGCAGTGCAATTCAATTTAGTCAATGATCACACAGGAAGTCTGAAGTTCACTTTAATAGTGCAGTTGTTGAATGATTACACAAAAAGTCTGAAGCTAATGTCAGTTGTGCGGATTTAAACATGCTGATCCCCAGGGAATGATTTGACAAGAAGTTTGAATTTTACTTCAACAATACTAGAGCAACTGAACTTACTGAATGATTACACAGGAAGTTTGAATTGTACTTTAACAATGCAGTTCAACTTGTTGAAAGACTACACAGGAAGTTTGAAGTTTACTTCATCAATGCAATTCATTTATGTCATTTTTCAGTTGGGATTATCGGAAAAGATAGGATGATGTCATCGCTCTACATGCTGTTAACTCTCAAGGGTACAAATCAATGGCAGATACATTACACACTACATAGAATATATACCAAAAGCCTCCAGTTCTTTATTTTGACTTACAAATTTTTTACTTCATTATATGTAATGTTTCCAAGACGTACTATAAAACAGTCATGTTTTGCTATCTTCTTATATTTTTTCTTAATAAATTTAAACTAAGTCTTATTAACTAGTGCATCAGAAATGCATTTCGGACAATTTTAGCCAGTGAGAATTAATATTCATCCAGACATTTTCTTGAGTTTTTCAAGAGGAATGTTTTGTATAATTTTCTTTTTCCACAACTTGGATGAAAATGCATTTTAAAATGAACATTTTATCAGTAAAACATATTTTAACTAGCAATACATAACCTATAGACAACGCACTATTCTATTCTGTACTTCAAACCTTCGCAGAAAAAGAAAACAGTTCAAAAAGTCTTAATCCAGAAGGTCCCTTAGGCAGTCACCTGTGTGACGTCACTCTTCCTGCTCTTTCGATCATGTGTCAGTTTCTTTGAAGGATAAAACAATATAACTCAGCTATACGGGGAAGGGAGATTCTCTTATCTATAGGTTAAGTATTGCTAGTTAAAATATGTTTTACTTATAAATACTTCATTTTAACTGCACAATAGATTAACCTATAGATAATGTGTTAGAATTGGCAGATTAGAAGGGAGAAGCTCCCCTAGCTCTAACTCTATAAATATATATATATATATATTTGTTTCTCTAGTACTCATGACAATGTAACTTATGCTACCCTCCATTCCCCCAGAAGTGCCGACTACAATTACCAGCTGTGCATGGCCACCGCTACTTTATTCCCCACTTGTCACCCAGTGACTGAAATCATTAACCGTAAAATCACAGACTTCATGACAATAAACTGGTTATTTTGTTTTGAAGTTTTACGGCCCAGTCAACCCAGTGGGGTCATGTCGAACACGGTCAGTTTATCTAACCACACGTTTACTGGGCAGGCTTAGTCCTCTAAGCAGTTAACCAGTATTGTGCACATTATTTCGCCAGAAACTGACAACTGCCCTTCTTGAATCAGCGGAAGGGAGAGAATGACCGTAGAAAATATTTCACTATCAGTCAAAGAATGTTGCCGACCTCGGCGGGGGTTGAACCCGCGACCTCCTGGTCTCCAGTCAGATGGTGCATCCAACTGAGTCATCAAGGCTGGCTAACACTCTGGTTAAATTTCCTCTTTCCTCGGTGCTTTTACAAGCAATAGGACATGTTGGATAATTTATCAAGGGTATTTCCTAGGCTTGAGCAGCCCAATTTCCTCCAGTGTACTTTCAATTATTTTGTTAAGACTTATTATTATTGCAGTGTTGTTTTCTCTATTTTCTGTTTTATTTCAGAATTTGGAGTTCAGTTTCAGATGCTGAATAGATGTTCAGGTAAGCAAGGAAGGGGTTGTTCTCACTTTTTCACGGAGTGGGACAACCATCTTCTTTGTCATTCATGCAGGAATTGTTCTCGGGATAATCCCTGCAATGTTTGCTCAAACTGGTCAACTTTGACATGGTCTAAATCTATTAAGGCCATTTCTAAGTTATCCAGGCGGACTAACTTAGAAAAGACTGGGGAAAAGGTACAGATGGAGGGACTGCTTCTAGAGAGTCTTCTCGACCCTTGCAAGAGGGTAACCAGGCTCCTGTTGTCACCGAACAAACAGTTAGTGATGTGGAAGTTCCCTCCTCTTCCTGAGTGTTCCACAGCCGGAAACAGTACTGGAAACTCTTCCCAGTCTCTGTGTCGAAGGGAATCTGAAGGTGATTTGGGTAACCAGCGACCTGGACCTTCTCAACCTCCCTCGAGATGTCAGGCCATTCAACACGATGATAGAGTCCATGGCTCCAATTCTTGTTCGAGACGGTCTCAGTGTTCCCTGTCTGGAAGTACTTACCGGCGTCCAAGAGCCTACCACTCTTGAAATTGTGGTAAAAGCCACTTGGTTATTCCTTCCCATAGCTGCGGTCATTACTGCTCAATTAGTACTACCAAGATCCTGCTCTCTGAGTTTCTTGAGATCAAGCTCTGGTTCTTTCAGCAGCCTGTCGTAGCCAAAGCTGCCACTCTAGGCGTGGCCACAGGCCTTACCGAGGCTACCGTTCACGTTCTAAATGACCAGCCTGTGATCTCATCACAGGAGCAGATGCTCCAGTTCATACGGTTGTACGCATATAACCTGCTCATCTTCGGTGTAAAGTGGTTCAAGCTATTTTCAAGATGGTGGCCATCTTGGATTTTTGATAGGAACTATTTTAGCTATTTTTGACCTACAAGTCACCCTGATACTTCCTACCATGTTTCAAGTCCATTAGCCTTTGGGTTCAGGAGAAGAAGCAAAAAATAGATTTTCAAGATGGCTGCCATTGCCACCATCTTGGATTTCAGAACGTAAAGATTTTAGCTATTTTGGATCTATAAGTCACCCAGATGCTTCCTACCAAGTTTCGAGTCATTTGGCCTTTCAATCCAGGAAAAGAAGGGAAAAATAGATCTTAAAGATGGCTGCCATGGCGGCCATCTTGGATTTCCGATCAGAACGGTTTTAGCTATTTTTGATCTACATGTCACCCCTATGCTTCCTACCAAGTTTTGAGTCCTTTTGGTTCATGAGAAGAAGCGAAAAATAGATTTTCAAGAAGGCTGCCATTGCGGCTCAGATCGGAACAATTTTAGCTATTTTTGATCTACGAGACAAGTCACCCCGATGCTTCCTACCAAGTTTTGAGTCAAGTGACCCAGGAGTGTAGGAGAAGTAGGCTTTTAAAGCAATTGTTGATGCCATACAACACAGAATGGACATTGACTGACCACATAAACTGTAATTATCAAAACAAGAAAGTTTACACAGTTTTAACCCTTGCCATGCTGAATAAATTAAGATGCCACGCCATTTTCAATTTTTCAGCCAATGAGATTACTTGATCCAGATTGTTGATATAAATTCACATACTGAATGGCAAACAGTGCAGATCCAGATCAGTTGGCTTCTTCAGAAGCCAACTGATCTGGATCTACACTATTTGCAAAGGCAGGGTATATCCGGATTCAGCAGGACAAGGGTTAAATTAGCATTATTTTCTGAAAAGTCATGGGTAATAAAAAGCAGAAAGTTGACTGTTAAGCCAATTGGGAATGCTGGTACCCAGCAGAAAACAGTTTCCCACAAACTTGTAAACAGCAGATAGTGTCTTTATAAAAAGTCAAGCAAAGCAAGAATGCTTCTGATAAGCAATCTACAGTGTTGCTTTAATATCTTGATCTATTAACCCTTGCCCTGCTGAATGAATTTAAATGCCACCCCGACTTCTAATTTTCAACCAATCATATTACTTGATCCAGGCTGTTGATACAAATACACATACTTAATGACAAACAGTGCAAATGCAAATCAGTTGGCTTCAGAAGCCAACTGATGTGGATCTACACTGTTTGCAAATGCAGGGCATATCTGTGTTCAGCAGGACTTGTATTGGAGTTCTTTGCATTACATCATGTTTAACCCATTGTAGTCAGGAGACCCGTAAAAGGGGAAATGGCAAAGAGAGCAGACTCAGATCAGACGCCGCATTCTGTGGCATCTGTCAGGGTCTCCACTGTTTGCAAATAGTTTAGCCAGTTTTCTTTAGGAATATGTAAATCTCATAGCCGGGTGTACCTAAAATTGAAATTGGACTCTTCCAATATATAGTGTGGGAGAGTCTATTCAGTATACAATAGTTATAAGTCTATGTAATGTGTCAGGGTCTCCACTGTTTGCAAACAGTTTAGCCAGTTTTCTTTAGGAATATGTAAATCTCATAGCTGGGTGTACCTAAAATTGAAATTGGACTCTTCCAATATATAGTGTGTGAGAGTCTATTCAGTCTACAATGGTTATAAGTCTATGTAATGTGTACCCTTGTGTTTCCCTATAATATATAGTGAAAACATGGGTATGTAAGGGTCTACATTATTAAGGCCAGATTTTTTTATTTTCTGGTTCTCTGGAAAATTCTGGTTGGACAGGAAAAGGAAATAAAAATAAAATGCCGCGAATCCTCTAGTCAGAATAAAAAAAAAAAGTCTGAAAACTCTCAGCTTTTTTTAATTTTTCAAATGCCATAAGAAATCCTGCAATAGACTATTTATGCATCTTTGAGTTGTGGAAACATAGTTATACGTAGCACAATGCCTAAACTATACTTGCCCTGACTTTTCAAAAACAAAAATGATAACAATTTTGGAATGTCAGACTAGATCGCTAAAAACATTGTGTAAACTCCTGACTAGCAGATGAATATTTGACTAGTAAAACACTCATAAATTTCTGCGAATGGATTGAACTTGCTACGATACCATCCGTAAGCAGACCTGACACCAAGATTTGATGGCATAAGTGATGGCTGGAATGGTCTTCATCTTTCACATGGCCACTGGGAGATTAGCCACTTCATTTTTGTTTATTGTTATATTTGTTTACTGCTTGCATAAACATCACGAAAACATACCTATATAATTTTGACCCCCCGTAAACCCCACTTTTATATAGTAAAACTGGGGTTTACGGGGGTATACATTATTTTTCTTATTTCTGCTCAAAACATAGATTGTGGGTACTCGTTAGAACTGCCTCACAGAGGCGGTTCTAACGAGTACCCACAATCTATGTTTTGAGCTGAAATATGAAAAATTTCAGAGTTTTTTATCTGAAAATTTTCAGTTTTTGGAGGTGAGATTTTTTCTATATATTTGAATAGGTGTATTTTCATAATGCTGCTTGCTTGTTATGAATTCAGTTAAGCAATTGCCATGCCCATTTCTAGGCAGTGCCTGAATTCATATCATAAGCATCCAAGTTCAAGAACTAAAGCTTTCTAGATATATAATGTTGGCAAACAGGTTCTGTCCAGTCTATACTGTTCCTTTCATTCAGTGGAGCCAGACTTGTTGATTTTCTAGAATATAGCAAGTGCAAAATGGCATGAAAGATTGCAAATTCTATGAAAGAGGGTTTGAAACATTTTTCATAGTGTTTTAAGTGCTTTTAATATTCATAACAAAGTTTATTAAACGTTTTTTGGTAAAGATCGGAAGTTGCAAAAACTAATGACAATTAGATTTTCATCATAAGTACATTGTTTTTGTTGATAACAGTCATTAAAACTTGTCTAAAGTATTCATGCAGCAGTATAACAATCCTAAATTGATCTGAATTAAGCAAAAAAAAATTTCTTTTGCACACAGTAATTACCAATACAACTGGCAGCTTATTGACAACTGTTTATTTACACTTGAGTGAATAAACTGAAATTCGGAGAAAAAGAATCATGAACTGAATCATGACTACTGAACTGCGATGCACTGTAATTTAGGTGTATTGTTTTACTTCTACTCTTTTCCAAAGAATGCACAGCGATCTTGAAATTAGCAGTGTTCTCTGCCATGCTTGAATATCTGGCTGAAATGCTTGTTGGTTGAAATGATTTCTATCGAACAAATACACCGCCAAGCGTCAGTATGATACCCTGTGCGCGAATAAACCGACAAGGCGATGTAAAAGCACAGTAAATGGCCCCAGGAAATGTCCAGTGTTTTATTTTGTACAGGGACAAAAACAGACCATAGGGAGAAATAAAAAAAATACAATTGGGAGAAGGTACTTTTTTAATTTTGGTTTTAAAAACAATGGGGTCAGCACACCCCAGAATCAGAAAATAAAAAAATTCTGGCCTAAGGGGATTCCAAACATCACATTCTGTCAAATCCACATATGAAGCTTCCATCATCATATCTCTGAGTCATGTAGTTATAACCAAGACAAAAACTGGATGGATGGATGGATGGATTGGTGTGTTGATAAATCACATGGGTAATACTATAATCATTTGTCAAATGGAGGCATAAAAATCATACCCATATACAAGCCTCAGGCATATGCAGGATATTATAAAACTCAGCATCTTTGGGGAAAAAAAATTCAACAGATGACATTTTAAAATAGTTTTCTTACTTTCCCAGAAAACAGGGTTTGATATTTATACAAATTATATCCAAATGAAACAAAATAGTGTATGTATAGTATTTTCAAGAAAAAATGTCAAATCCTATTTTCTGAAAAAAATAAGCAAAACATCAATTTGTCATTTGCTGAATTTGCTCATATAGAGGTGAATATTAAAATAAGCTTATGAAGCTAACTAAGTACGATTTCCAAAGTTCTGACATTCGCAGGGTCAAAATGATAAAATACCAGATTGGGACAAGCTCTGGTTGCTGGAATAAAAAAATCTAAAATGCAAGTTGGTATTCAAGCAAAGAAATTTTGTAGCACTGTTTTATGTAAAAAATGCAGAATAACTATGACTCCAAATATAAATTTTTAAAACATTACCGCAAATGGATACACCTGAAAGAGAATACCACCAGCTTTGCAAAGGGGTGCAATTTTTTCAGCCAGGAGTACGAAAACACGTCTATACTACTATATAGATAATTCCACCTCCGAAAACTGAAAATTTTCAGATATAAAACTCTGATATTTTTCATATTTCTGCACAAAACATAGATTGTGGGTACTCATTAGAACTGCCTGGGCAAGATGGTTCTAACGAGTACCCACAATCTATGTTTTTGCGCAGAAATAAGAAAAACTAGAGCTGGTGTTTGTAAAACACTATGCCCCCAACTGCCTGACTCTAACACTGTTTGACTCCAACACTGCTTAGCCATGACGGTAACAACAGTACAAATATATGATTTCAATGTTATTTTATCAAAGGGAAATAACTCTAAAATAGGAGATGATTGGGATAAGAAAAAAATACGGATCACCTATTTTTTCATGAGGAATCAAAACATGAAATTTAAAAACATTAGCATACATGGTTCTAAACTTATGCTATACACAATAAAGCAACGACATTAAATGGCCCGAAATTGTGAAGGGCCATAACTCCAACATTTCATTTAATTGGTTCAAAATTTATTCAGGTGATCTCCTCTTCAATCCCAATCAGTATACCAAATATCATGGCTCTAGCTTAAATACTTTTTGAGATATCTTGCTGAAAAAGTCAAAATGCCTAGAACTACAAAGGGCCATAACTACATCAATTTTTCATGGAATTCCCTAAAAAACAAACCAGGTAATCTCCACATCATCCCCAATCAGCATATAATATTTCAAGACCCTAGCTTAAGTGCTTTTCGAGAAATCTTGCTGACAAGGTCAAAATGAGCAGAACTGCAAAGGGCCATAACTTTATCAATATTTTCATGGAATTCTCTCAAAATATAATTGGGTAATGTACACATCATTCCCACTCACTGTATCGAATTTCAAGAACCCAGCTTAAATACTTTTCAAGATATCTTGCTCACAAGATTTAATTCTCATTTTTTTCAAAGGGGTATAACTTTAAATAAACATGCTAGACAAGAAACAAAATACGGGTCGGCTATTTTTTCATTGGGAACCCAAATATAAAATTTCAAAACCCTAGCGTGCAGGGTTCTTAAGATATGGCATGCACAAAAAAAGCTTGATGAACGAACAAACAGTCGGATGGACAAATGAAGGCAAAATAATATGCCCCATCAATTTCATTCGAAACTGGGGGCATAATCAGGTCATCTACTCATCGCTACCAATCTATTCATCAAGTTTCAAGGCTCCAGCTTCAATAGTTTTTGAGATATTTTGTTCACAAGGGAAACATGCCCAAATTTACAAAGGGCCATTACTTATGAAATATTTTTCAGAATTTAAAAAAAAAATTAATCAGGTCATCTACTCATCATTACCAATCAATTCACCAAGTTTCAAGTCTCTAGCTCTAATAGTTTTTGAGATATTTTGCTGACAAGATAAAAATGCCCAAAATAACAAAGGGGCATAACTCAAGAAGTATATTTCAAAATTTCTTCAAAAGTTAATCAGGTTGTCTACTCATCACTACCAGTCTATTCATCAAGTGTCAAGGCTCTAGTTCCAACAGTTTTTGAGATATTTTGCTGACAAGGTAAAATTGCCCAAAATTACAAAGGGCCATAACTCATGAAGTATTTTTTAGAATTTCTTCAAAAATTAATCAGGTCATCTACTCATCACTACAAATCCATTTACTAAGTTTCAAGGCTCTAGCTCTAACAGTTTTTGAGATATTTTGCTGACAAGATAAAAATGCCTAAAATTACAAAGGGGCATAACTCAAGAAGTATATTTCAAAATTTCTTCAAAAGTTTATCAGGTTGTCTACTCATCACTACCAGTCTATTCATCAAGTTTCAAGGCTCTAGCTTCAATAGTTTTTGAGATATTTTGCTGACAAGTTAAAAATGCCCTAAATTACAAAGGGCCATAACTCATGAAGTGTTTTTCAGAATTTCTTCAAAAGTTAATCAGGTCATCTACACATCACTACAAATCCATTTACTAAGTTTCAAGACTCAAGCTCTAACAGTTTTTGAGATATTTTACTGACAAGGTAAAAATACCCAAAATTACAAAGGGTCATAACTCAAAAGGCATTTTTCAAAATTTCTTCAAAAGTTAATCAGGTTGTCTACTCATCACTACCAGTCTATTCATTAAGTTTCAAGGCTCTAGCTCCAACGGTTTTTGAGATATTTTGCTGACAGATAAAAATGCCCAAAATTACAAAGGGCCATAACTCATGAAGTATTTTTCAGAATTTCTTCAAAAGTTAATCAGGTCATCTACTCATCACTACAAATCCATTTACTAAGTTTCAAGGCTCTAGCTCTAACAGTTTTTGAGATATTTTGCTGACAAGGTAAAACTGCCCAAAATTACAAAAGGCCATAACTCAAGAAGTATTTTTCAAAATTTCTTCAAAAGTTAATCAGGTTGTCTACTCATCACTACCAGTCTATTCATCAAGTTTCAAGGCTCTAGCTTTAATAGTTTTTGAGATATTTTGCTGACAAGATTGCATCCATATTTTTTCAAAGGGCCATAACTCAGAAAAGGGGCATAATCCTGTCAAGAAAAAAAATACGTGTCAGCTATTTTTTCATGAGGAATCCATATATGAAATTTCAAAACAGTAGCATTCACTGTTTTAAAGTTATGCTATGCATCAAAAAGCGCGACGAACGGACGGATGGACGGACGGACGAACAACCCAGAGGCAATATGCCCCTCCAACTTCTTTGAAGTTGGGGGCATAATAATCGTAATAGATTCAAATCACAGAAGTAGTTCTGTGAGTACACACAACATAATTTTTGGTAAAGATATTCCTTTAAAATATATTGTGAGTGATCATTAGAATTACCTCTGTAACACATATAGTGGCACTTTAGAATGGCCTCATAGAGGTGATTATAGTCATTATAAACCAGGTACATGCATGTTTATGAATAAAATAAGGGGAAAATGCTTATCATATTTTATAGCACTATAAATTTTCAGACAGCTATAAAAATGAGCAAAAAATCAAGAGCCAGATTAAGCTACTCCTATGGATTTGTTTGTGTTGAGGTTTTACGGCCCAGTCAACCCAATGGGGTCATGTCGAGCACGGTCAGTTTACCTAGCCACACGTTTACTGGGCAGGCTTAGTCCTCTAAGCGGTTAACCAGTATTGTGCACATTCTTTCGCCAGAAACTGACAACTGCCCTTCTTGAATCAGCGGAAGGGAGAGAATGACCGTAGAAAATATTTCATGATCAATCTCTATGAAAGAATGTTGCCGACCTCGGCGGGGGTTGAACCCGCGACCTCCTGGTCTCCAGTCGGATGGCGCATCCAACTGAGCCACCGAGGCCAGCTACTCCTATGGAGCAGTTTGATCTGAGTCAACCCCATTTGCCATTCAGTCAGTTCTTATTATGGCACAGTGGGCATGTTTGAACTTTAGGATGAGTATATATTATGGTTTGTGTCATCTGAAAACATTGGGTAATTACTCTACAGGATAAATGCATTATCATAACCCTTGCCATGCTGAATAAATTAAGATACCCCACCCACTTCTAATTGTCAGCCAATCAGATTACTTGATCCAGGTTGTTGATACCAATTCACATACATGTACTGAATGACAAACAGTGCAGATCCAGATCAGTTGGCTTCTGAAGAAGCCAACTGATCTGGATCTATACTGTTTGCAAAGGCAGGGTATATATGGGACTAGCAGGACCAGGGTTAAAAGTACCTTATCACACTTTATGAATCACATGGACCCAAAACTGTCTAAATTTTACAGACAACCCTCTTTACACCGACACTTGATGCGACTAAATTCGTTATAATGACGATTTGACTGTCACGAAACTTTCGCTTAAGAGGTAACAATTAGTCACAAATAATGCAATAATATTGTAGTTAATACTTTAAAGAAACATAATTATGTTTTAGATATTTGTTAGAATTGCCTCAGTGAGGCAATTCTAACAAATATCCAAAACATATGTTTTGTTAGGAAATAAGAACAAAACAATACATTTCTTACATATCATTCTGTCCATTAATGATTCTTTACAACAGCAAACTTAATTCATTATAATGGCAACATTTTTGGGAACAAATTCTGTCCTTGTAAGGAGGGTTCACTGTACATAGCTCCAGATAAGTTTGCTGGAGTAAAGCTCTAGATAAAAGGGATATCAGGTAAGCATTTTTCTTATTGCTTCCCAAAAACATGTGGGTACTCATTGGGAGTGCCTTGGGGAGGGGCTTCTAATGAGTACACACACACACAAAACATACATTTTTGTGGAGAAATGAGAAATATATCAATCTGTTTAGTTGAAAAAGTAGTCTTATCTGGAGCTATGCCAAGGTGATCATTTTGAATATTATTGTCATTTTTTGCATTTAAACATATCTTGTGGTCACTCACTAGAATTGTCTCACTGAGAAAATTCCATTGAGTAACCTCGAGGTATGTTTTGGTGCAGTAATAACAACAATCATCTTCTAAAAGCCCCTTTTCTGGATCTATATAACCTCTTAAAGCACCATTCAAATCTTCAGCAGACAAGATCCTAATTGTTTCTTTTAAAGAAAGTAAGGTTTGACATTTCATGTGAATCACCTATACTGTAGACAATTCATAGGAAACATTTAAGGCTCCAATTATTCCTCAAAAATAGACATTTTTTATCCAAGAAAGGTTTAATATCATCATCATCATCATCATCATATCCATTTTAAAGCCGATTTTCCTCTACTGAGGGTTGGGCTTGTTTGACAAGTCTTTCTCTGAGACGTCCTCGCCACTCAGAACGGTTCTGAAGATTAGCAGAGTCCATTCCCAGCTTCTTTCTGTCGTCCATCAACACTTCATCCCACGTTTTCTTTGGCCTGCCGGGTCTCTTCTGTGCAACTACATTTAGCTTGCGTACCTTAGCAATCCAATCTAATAAACTGGCATATAGCATTGATGCGATCATAAAATGTGCCAGCTGAGAGCCTGTAAAATTTCAGTCCTGTCTCTGGTTTTAGAATTTGATCAAAAACTAAATGATTTTTTATGATAGCTCTGAATTAATGTTGCCAACACTAATTCAGAGATACAATAAAAAGTCATTTAATTTCAATAACGAGAGACTAACTGAAAATTTACAGGCTGTCAGGAGCCACATGTTATGATTGTATTTATATGATATATCAATTTATCAAACCTTTCTTGGATAATACAATGTCTGTTTTTGAGGAATATGGAGCCTTTAGCCTTATTTTCTCAATAAAAAAAATAAAAATAAATAAAATCATAAAAATGCTCTTATGATATCTGCTGCTGATCTGACAGGCACTTTTTAATGCTTAAATTACAGAAAAAACAATGCATGAATATGCTGGCAGATATAGGTCTACACTAGCTACCATATATGGATAAAACACCAAATTGCTGGATGCATCACATGTATAAATGCAAGGATAACTAGCCGCTATATTTCTGGATTTAATACCTTTGAAACAGTTGATGAAGGCTCAACATGTTCACTCTCGCTACCTGCAGAATCCTAAATGAAGATATACAGTTGTTTTATTTATAGTCAGAGGTTTTACATGAAGATAACATTAGCTTTGAATAGCTATTTACCGAATGAGCAATTTATGCCTAGCATCCCGTAAAATGGACTTTGGCAAACAGTGTAGACCCAGCAGAATGTGGCATCGGATCAGGGTCTACACTGTTTACCTTAAATTAAGTAATTTCTACAAAATAAGCTTATATTAAATTTCTGCACAACTACATAACATGGTACATGTAATAATAAAAACTAACTGGACACCCCTTATATTATATTAGGAAATGAAGCTGTCTAAATAGTTTAGGTAGAAGAGTCCACTTGGCAAAAACTGGCTAATATAACTTTAATGCAATATTGATCAATAAAATAACATGTCCTGAAAATTACATAACTTACCATATTTACCCTAAGTATTGGGATACCTTAACTCATAAACATACTTGTCCTAAAATTTGGAAAAGTCTATTTTACTACCTGATGATTTGTCTAAAATAGAGCTGGACGAGTGGCAAGCAGTACAGACCCTGATCAGATGTATCTGATCTGGGTCTTCACTGTTTGCTCAGGCCAATATTTAGGGTTATCACAGTAGTATTCTCTTACAATATACATTGTTCCATATCTGCTTCAAACTTTCTGAAAATTCTAATTCTTTCCCATTTTGCATAAAGTGCAACTGCAATGTCTAATCAAACATAAAGCCAGTAACAAATTATGTTTCATACATATGTGACATCCAGTGTGTCCTTTTGTCAGGGAATGAAATGGGACATGTCAAGAAAACATGGGCCTTAACAAGCAGCAAGAGTGGATCACAAACTTGTGATAGTTTTTGTTGTTGTTGTTGTATTTTTGTTGTTGTTGTTTTTTCTCTCAAGAAATAAGACTGTCGTCTTATGTGAATTGTCTTCCATGAAAACAATTCAAATTAACTGTCAAGCCCTTTTTTCTAAAAAATAAATAAATAAATAAGAAAGAAAAAATAAGAGTTAGTATTTAGTATTAGTATATAAATTTGGCACTTTCTTAGCATGCTGGGGAAAGATCAGCAGCGGAAAAGCAGTATAAATTGTTTTCTAATTTTTCCCAAGACAGTAAGAAAGTCTTCTTATTTTCACCAAAATTGTTATCTGCTGAATTTGCCCAGAGAGAACATAGGTTAAAGATTAGTATTCACCTTAGTCATGTACGAAGTACATCTGAAGAAATCAGAAGCTACTAACTTCACTTGACACCCATTGTCACAAACACTTAACCCTTGTCATGCTGAATAAATTAAGATGCCATGCCCATTTCTAAATTCCAGCCAATCAGATTACTTGATCCAAGTTTTTGATAGAAATTCACATATTTAATGACAAACAGTGCAGATCCAGATCAGTTGGCTTCTTCAGAAGCCAACTGATCTGGATCTACACTGTTTGCTAAAACAGGGCATGTCGTGTTTAGCAAGAGAAGGGTTAAACTATATTGCTGTGCTTTCAACATCTTTCAGAAAGTCATTTTTTGCTTGGTGCTTTACACAGATGAAGTTAATTTGCAAACTTTTGTCATAATTTAATGCAAAACCATTTGTCATAACTACCTATGCACAAAATGCTTTATTCTAGTCACTGGATTTTACAAAATCAAATATTTTCACTTTTTCCCATAGTAAAAGTGGATGTAAATTATGCAGAAATCTGTTGGGTAGTTAACTTGGACACAGATTTTCAACAAGTTTCGCTTGTTCAATTTTTCTGAAATTTTCACAATGTTGTTGTGAAACATCAATATTTCAAATTCAGCAAAGAAAAGTAAAAACTATTTTCTTAGACAAAAGTGAAAAAAAAAAAATCACTTTACTATAGAAATTGCACAGGTCAGACCAATTTTTGGCCATAAATTTAATTTTATGGTAAATATTTGAGAACAAAACACAGAAACAGAAAAGACAAAATGGTTTCTGATAAGATATGGTCAATCAGAACAAAATATTTCAATTTAAAATAAAACGCCAAGCAGAAAACGTCTTTCCGAGTGTTGTCGAAAGGACTGTAAGTCAAAACTAAACAAAGGAAAAATGTTACCATGAAGCTTGCAATAATGAGAATTGACTGAGTATGTATATATTTATGCCACAACATCATCATAAGAAAAGAACTTGAATGCATATTCAAATGGAGCATCACGAAAACATGCCTATATAATTTTGACCCCCTTAAACCCCACTTTTATATAGTAAAACTGGGGTTTACAGGGGTATACATTATTTTTCATATTTCTGCTCAAAACAGAGACTGTGGGTACTCGTTAGAACTGCCTTGCCGAGGCGGTTCTAACAAGTACCCACAATCTAAGTTTTGAGCAGAAATATGAAGAATATTAGAATTTTTTATCTGAAAAATTCCTTTTTTGGTCGTAAAATTTTCAATATATTTGAATAGGAGTGTTTTCGTAATGGTATACCACAGATAACCTTGCACATCTACACTCTCAACATGGTCTACACCTGCAGGCTATGTAGTCTAAAAAGTATGTGTCCATGTACATCAAATGTGCAAGGTCTGATTTCAATGCCAACTATGTGGCAGTGGCTGCTGACCTTATAGAACTTGGGTTTGGGGTGCTTACTATTCAAGTACTTGGTAATGTTGGTTTTGCAATGTCAACTCAAATATTTGACTCCTGAAGTTCCATCTAAAAAATGGCATTTTGTTATTGAAACAATAACCTTTCGAATTAACCCTGGTCCTGTTGAACCCAGAATCCTATGCCCTCCCTTTACAAACCATGTAGCTCCAGATCAGTTGGAAGAAGCCAACTAATCTGGATCCACTGCTTGTTATTAAGTATGTGAATGTATCAACAAGCTGGATCGTTATCTGACTGGATGAAAATTAGAAGTGGGCGTGGCATCTTAATTTATTCAGCATGGCAAGGGTTAACCTTTCAAAATCCAACCGTATCTCCAGATAAGGTAATAGCTGAGTTAGTAACCTAGATTGTAATGTAACTGCCCTGTAACATTATCATTTCAATTTAGCCCTTGTCCTGCTGAATAAATTAACCCTTCTCATGCTGAATAAAGATGCCACGCCCACTTCTAACTTCCAGCCAATCAGATTACTTGATCCAGATTGTTGATATGAAATCACATACTTAATGGCAAACAGTGCAGATCCAGATCAGTTGGCTTCTTCAGAAGCCAACTGATCTGGATCTACACTGTTTGCGAAGACAGGGCATGACATGATTAGCAAGAGAAGGGTTAAGATGCCACTTGATTACTTGATCCAGATTGTTGATATAAAATCACATACTTAATGGTAAACAGTGCAGATCCAGATCAGTTGGCTTCTTCAGAAGCCAAATGATCTGGATCTACACTGTTTGCAAAGGCAGGGCATAGCAGAGTTCAGCAGGACTAGGGTTAACTGCCCTGCAATGCTACATAGGTCTACATAAGAGGGGTATCCAAATAAATATTTTTGTATTACGAGGGTCCTGCAAAAAGTTTTGTCACTGGGTTCGGATTAATTCAGTGCTATGTTTTATCAAACATATTTTTATTACAAACCTTCAAAGTATTCCCCCTTTACTGAAACACATTTTTGTAACCTGTTACCCAGTCACGAAAAGCAGATAAATAGTCTTTTTTGGTATCTGTTGGAGACACTGATAAATAGCACTGCCAAGAGAACTTCTAGACGTATACTTATTTCCAGAAAGCATTTTCTTGAGCCTTGGAAATAAAAAGAAGTCACAGGGACTCAGGTCAGGTGAATAAGGTGGATGGTTTAAAATTTTCACCTTTTCAGACTTAACAACCTCAAACTTATGAGGGGAGGCGTTGTCCTGTAAAAGCTGGACTCCTGACAACCCTTTGCTTGGTCGTTTCTTATTGTAAAACTCTTTCACTTTCCTCAGTATACAGAATTCTTGTAGAATCGGCCAGTGACTGTATGACCGGATGGACAAGGCACTTGAACGACTGGCCCACTTGAATTAAAGAAAATTGCGTACAATATCTTTTTCTAGCTTATGGTACTCTTGGCAATACATGGGCATTTTTGATCTTTTTGCTTCCATTGCTTATTATCAGCCCTTCTTTGTGCCTCAAAAATGTGCACCCAGGTTTCATCGAAAGTTCCTGAGCACATCTGAGGCATTGTGTCTTTTGCTCCTCAGTGAGCAAATGCGGTACCCATCTAGCGCAAACCTTTCTCAGGTCCAAACGCTTTTTCAGAATTGTCTGCACACTGCCTTCTGATATGCCTTTACAACTAGCTCTATCTTTGACAGACAACTGTGCATCCTGTTCAACCACAATCTTTACAGCAGCGATGTTAGCCTTGGTAACAGAGGTTTTAGGCCTTCCAGGATGGGTATCATCTTCAACAGAAAATTTCCTAGCTTTAAAAGCTTTAACCCACTTAAAAACTGTGCACATTGAAATGGTCTGAGGTCCATATATACCGCACAATTCATTAAATATCTGCTTTATTAAGCCTAGTATTTAATATAGCTACGAATTTCAGTCTTCTGGTCCATGTTCCCAATGTAACAAGTAAATTGGTCAGTGTATATGATTGCATCTATTTCAATTTGTAATAACTCGGTCAGTTGGGAAGCAATTTGCACAAAATAAATGGGTATCATTAGTTACCACACCATTCAAGTGCAGTGAAGCATTTCAAAATATACCTGGGATAAAACCAAGGAAACCTTTTTGCACAACCCTCGTATTTCTCCATGAAAACATTTCTTGTGAGTACTCATTAGAAGCCATTTGGTGATTTCTAATTAGGACCAACAACACAAGTTTTCATGAAGATAAGTAAAACAAATGGTAACATTTTACACCGAAAAAAAAAAAAAAAATTTACTCTAGCTCTCGTTTTTTTTTTTTTGTTGTTTTTTTTTATAACTATTTCTGTAAAGTGCCATACGAATTCATCATGTTCCTTGAAGTACCCTTCAGCGGTCATTCCAATGATAGAAACAAAGCTTCCAATAAGCTGCGTAAGGATGAATCAATACTCTTTACTGAATTTTGCATTAAAACACAATTATAAACAATCTTAACCTTTATCACTCTCTGGGCTTAAATTCACTAAATGACAAAATTGATGATATTTTTCTTATTTTTTCCAGAAAATAGTCTTTGACTTTTTATGCAAATTGTTTCCCTAGGAGACAATCTGCATGAAATGTCAAAGCCAATTTTTGGAAAAAATGTTTCAAAAAGTCATCTGCTGACATTTTTACCTAGCATGCAAAGTGTAAAGTCTTTCAGAAATCACAACATTCTGTTCTGAAATATCATCACAGCTATTCCCAGAATTAAGTTGGTGATTTTGCAGATAGTAAAAGCTTAGTCATGCAATGAAAATATTCTAACAAGAAAATTTAAGTCATTTTAATTCAGTGAAGTTAATATTCCAATTTATATTTCATAAAATACTTCATTCAGTTTTTTCATTACAACAAATATCTTGTTCCTAAGTTATCACAAACAGTATCATACATTGACTGAGTAAATGAGTTGAGGTTTTATGGCCATTAGGGTCATGTAGAGCCAGTCAGTTTACCTTCCCACACTTTTCCTTGGCAGGCTTAGTCCTCTAAGGGGTTAACCAGGATTTTTGCACATTCTTTTGCCAGAAACTTACAACTGCCCTTCTTGAATCAGTGGAAGGGAGAGAATGACCGTAGAAATGATATATCTCCCTGGACCCAGCGAGGATCATACCCATAAACTCCTGCTCACCAGTCAAATGCCCATCCAACTGAGCCATCAAGGCCAACGAAAAGTACCATACATCTGGACCCAGTTGTTCAAAGCCAACGAAAAGTATGTTAACGATTTGTTAAAATTTACATTGAGTGATACGCAAATATGCTGAAACTTTTTGCTGAAAAAATGTGAGTAGCTTTTGCATTACAAAAGCTACTCACATTTTTTTCAGCAAAAAATATCAGAATATTATATATTGAATCTGCTAAAATAGTTAAGGAAATGACCTTTAACGAGCTCGTTAAGCTAACGACGCTTTGAACAACTGGGCCCTGGTAAACAGAGGGATACTTATTTAATTTGTTCTGAGCGAATGAATGCAACTACTGTTTTGCCTTCTTTGGGAGAAAAGATCAAGCATTTATAACATCTTGCCTTCTTTGGGAGAAAAGATCAAGCATTTATAACATCATACATCTGGACCCAGTTGTTCAAAGCCAACGAAAAGTATGTTAACGATTTGTTAAAATTTACATTGAGTGATTCGCAAATATGCTGAAACTTTTTGCTGAAAAAATGTGAGTAGCTTTTGCATTACAAAAGCTACTCACATTTTTTTCAGCAAAAAATATCAGAATATTGTATATTGAATCTGCTAAAATAGTTAAGGAAATGACCCTTAACGAGCTCGTTAAGCTAACGACGCTTTGAACAACTGGGCCCTGGTAAACAGAGGGATATTTATTTAATTTGTTCTGAGCGAATGAATGCAACTACTGTTTTGCCTTCTTTGGGAGAAAAGATCAAGCATTTATAACATCTAATATTTGTATTAGGTCCCTTCCTTACAAAAGAATACAAACTAAATAATTCATTCACTGGTACATGTGAAAATTGGAAGTTAATTCTAGTAAGTCAATCTTTCCTGAGGACAGTATGATCAAATAATCAAATACTAAGTTCTGCTGAATGAGTCTTTGGTGACATGACTCAAAGAAAACACAAAATTTGGGTGCTTAAGTTTGGTTGCTAAGAAACAATCAGTTTGACTGGCCCAACAAATTAGGTAGAAGGCCATGTCTGACAGTCTAAATCATGCACTTGTACTGACAAGTTGAAATCTTGCACTTGGACTGACAAGTCCAAAGTTGATTTTATAACACAACAATATTAGATTGTGTATGGACACTAAACCAAGAAGAGATGAAAGTCTGCAACAACAACAAAAAAAATGTTATCACAATATACACCCTGATAATTCATTCAACATTTGAGCCAACTTATGTCAAAATTGCCTATACGCCCAGCAAAGACTCAGATCAGCCTGGGTATCTGCCTAGTCTAATCAAAGTCTTCACTGTCCGCATGAAGAAAGCTTGGGACATTAGCTACCAACTGGGTGCACAGCAAAGACTGATCAGTCCGGGTAGATTCCTAGGCTGATCCGAGTCTTTGCTGGGCACACATGTCATTTTGTTGCTTTTGTCATGAGGTAGCTCAATTTTAAACTAGAAAAGGTTTTTCAGAAAATAAAACAAAAAAAAAACAAATGTCCTGCCACCAGAGTTGTCATTCTTGTACGCAACACTTCATCTCATCCTGTTCTACATTTGTGCCAAGCATCATCAAAATATTCTGTAGGGTATTTGTGTTACATAGCAGAGACAAGAAATCAAATTCAAACACAAGAAGAGGAGATAACTCCAAAAGTAAAAAAAAGCCACAGCTGTCATTCTTGTATGTGATATGTCATCTGGTCCTGTTCTTCATTACTACCAAGTATCATCAAAATATTCAAAAGAGTGTTCAACTTACATAGCGGACACAAAATCAATGCATAATCACTGTCAAATATAACAAAGGGAGATAACAGCAAAAGTAAGAAAGGCAGAGTTGTCATTCTTGTAAGGAACACGTCGTCTTGTCCTATTCTACATTTCTACCAGGTACCATCAAAATATTCTGAAGGGTATTCCAGTTTACACAGCAGACAAGAAATCTATTTCAAATAAAACAAAGGGAGATAACTCCAAAAGTAAGAAAGCCGGAGTTGTCATTCTTGTACATGACATGTCGTCTGTTCCTGTTCTACATTTCTACCAAGTATCATAAAAATATTCCAAAAAGACTTACAGAGCGGACATGAAATCAATGGATTATCACTGTCAAATATAACAAAGGGAGATAATGCCAAAAGTAAGAAAAGTAGAATTATCATTCTTGTACATGACATGTCGTCTGGTCCTTTTCTACATTTCTACCAAGTATCATAAAAATATTTCAAAGGGTCTTTGACTTACAGAGTGGACACAAAATCAATGGATAATCACTGTCAGACATAGATGAAAGAAAGACAACGCCAATAGTAAGTAAGGCAGAGTTGTCACTCTTGTACACAACACCTTGTCTGGTCCTGTTCTACATTTCTACAAAGTATCATAAAAATTCAAAAAAAAAAAATTCCAAACGGTCTTTGACTTATGGAGCGGACACGAAATAATGGGTTATCACTGTCAAATATAACAAAGGGAGATAACACAAAAAGTAAGAAAGGCAGAGTTGTCATTCTTGTACGCGACATGTTGTCTCATCCTGTTCTACATTTCTACTGAGTACCATCAAAATATTCCAAAGGGTATTTGAGTTACAGAGCGGACACAAAATCTTTTTCAAATAAATCAAGGCTGATAACTCCAAAAGTAAGAAAGCCAGAGTTGTCAATCTTGTATGCAACACGTCATCTCGTCCTGATCTACATTTCTACCAAATATCATCAAAATATTCCAACGGGTATTCATGTTATATAGCGGACAAGAAGTTTTAAGCCGATGCTGATGGGATCCATCCCAAAACCCCTTTGAGGTGTTGGGGGGGTGGGGGGGGGGGGGGGGGACAGATTTTTTTATTATTATCATTATTTTTCATAGAAAGTAAGGCTTAACATTTCATGTGCAGACAATTCACATGTTCATAAGCAGACAATTCACATAACATGTCAAGCCTTATTTCCTCTGAAAAATAATTTTAAAATATTTCAAAATGCTGTCTGCTTCTGTCTGGTGCAGTTGTGATTGGCGTTTTAAGGGTTAACCTATTTCTGACAAAATAAACTCTCCCACACTATATATTAGAAGAGCTCAACTTAAAACTTAGGTATATCAGGCTATGTGATTTAGATATTCTCAAAGAAAACTTGCTAAACTTATAATTTACGAACAGTAAAGATCCTGATCCCATGCTGCATTCTGCACTGTTTGTCAATTACCCTTTTGGGAGTTTCCCAATTAAAATGGGTTAAAATTGACCCAGATCATTCCAATGTGATCCAAGAAATTTGCAAGATGTGAGAAAATGTACCGTTGGACAAGTGTGCCTAGCCAGACTTCAATCAACCTGCACATCTGTGCAGTCTGATGAGAGTCTTGGCTGTTATCATGATAAGCCTTAAATCTTTGGCTCCAAAGGAAAGACACAGATCAGATATCCGAACTATACAAACCTTATCTTTCTCCTCCTGTGTTTTAGGCACGAGTTTCACCTGTAACTTTATGTACCCCATATCCTCTTCCACCTTCTTGCTTCCTTTCTCAGACAGATGAAGTTCCAGATCCGTTGGCCTGAAAAAAAAAACAAAAAAAAAAAACAACATATATATAAACACCAACTCTGCTTTCAATATCTTGTATAAAGTCATTTTTTTCCCTGGCACTTTACTGGGATAACTACATAATGCATTAGAACTTTTTTTCTATTCAACGGTTTTAAATAAATTGAATGCTTTCATTTCATTCCCATGGAATAAATGGTTGCAAATTATGCCAAAAATCTACTGACACTGAAGGCATGTTTTCAACAAGTTCTGCTGGTTTGAAATTTCTTAAGTATTCTTAATATAGTTTTGAAGCATCAATAACTAACAAGAGTTGTCAGAAGACAACACAGCTCGCTGGAAATGTGGTGTGGACGAAATATGAAAACTATATCTTACATACTTCAGCAGTCATGTACACTTTTCAAAACTTAAACACAACTGTAAATGACAAAGTATGACCTGCCCATGACCAAGGCAGAAGGTCAAACTGAGGAAGGGGTGTGTGCTATTGAAAGGTCTTACCCTAAGGTAGGTGTAGACCACATATTCTAGCAGTATCTTGAATACTTCAGCAGTTACATACACTTTTCAAAACTTAAACTCATAACTTAATGACAAAGTATGACCTGACCTTGACCTAGGCAGAAGGTCAAATTGAGGAGGGATGTGTGCTACTGAAAGGTATTACCCTAAGGTAGGTATGGGCTAACTATTAAAGAGGTATCTTGAATACTTCAGCATTTACATACACTTTCAAAACTTAAACACAGAACTTAAACATGGGAGTAAATGACAAAGTGTGAACTGACCTTGACCTATATAGATGGCCCAACTTGGAAATGGGGTGTATGTTTTGAAAGTTCTTATCCTAAGATAGGTGTAGGCCAAATATGAAACCAGTACCTTAAATGATTAAAAATTTATACACACTTAACTTAAACATTGTGCTAATGCAGACGCCGACACGGAATGCCGACGCCAACGACTGGTTGACAGCACCAAAAAAAATTTCTTACATAACAATACATTGCTATATTGCAGAAATTAATCAAGAAGCAGAAACATTCTACGAGCAGTTCCACATTTCTATAATCTTCAACAACTCTCACCATATTTACACAAGGTATTCAGACACTTTAACTCCTTACCTTTTACCATATTTTTTTCAAGAATTTGGACAGATTACTTTTACAATCAGATGATGCATCTAAAAATAACTACTGGATGAGTGTCAAACTGTGTAGACCCTGATCAGATGCAACATTCTGTGGCATCTGATCTGGCCCTAAACTGTTTGCTAGGAGCATCTGTCTGAATACTTTGGCTAAATACAGTAATCATGTAGCATTAGTGGGCACAGAATTCCTAAGACCTGTCTAATAGTGATAAATGGTTCTAACATGGAGAAAACAGCAAAATGAGCAATTTTTTTTGCATTTAAATGGGAATTCATTTTATTGAAATATGTTTTCCAAATGAATTATCTTGCACAAAGATCCCTGAATCACTGATTATGTTCAAGTCTCTCTCTTGAGACTAACAACTCTACAAACAAATGAAGAAATAAACTCTATGAATAGAAAACATATCAATATTAGACTTAATTTATACACTTTTTGCACACATCTTTGCTGATTCACGTGTTTCTACAAGAAAATAATAGCAGAAAGATGGCTCCTGAAATTTTGCTAATAGTATACTCTTCAAACAGGAATGATACTAAACACTTACCATGCTGGGTAAAAATTTCAACAGATTATAATTCCAAATATTTTTCTTACTTTTCCAAGAAAATAAGCTTTGATATTTGATGAAAACAGTCTCCTGAGGGATTATAATTTGCTGGAAAAATAAGAAGAATAATGTCAGTTTGTCAATCTGCTGAATTTTACCTTGGAAAGTGGAAAAGTAAAGGGGAATACAACTTCAAGGCAGTACCTCCAACTTCTGCCTCCCTTCACATTGGAGCTGTACTCTTAAAGAAATGAATTTGCTCCATATTCCTCCCTTTAAACTTTGTCATGCTGAATAAATTAAGATGCCATACCCATTTCTAATCATCAGCCAATCAGACTACTTAATTCAGCTTATTGATATAAATTCACACAATGAATGACAAAAAGTGCAGATCCAGGATCTATACTGTTTACAAAGGAAGGGCATATCTGGGGACAGCAGGACAAGGGTTAAAAGTATCCCCAAATTTTGGAAGGTTTCATTGATAGGATATGTTCTGTGATTGTGGCTCTTCCTGTATATCTTCTGTACTATTTTTCATATCAGAGAGTCAACTTCATTTCTGCAAAAGTTGTCTCCCTTCACAAAATGGTGGCAAAACCTTTTAGGAGTACCAATAATTAACCCTAGTCCTGCTGAACCAGGATATGTCCTGCCTTTGCAAACAGTGTAGATCCAGATCAGTTGGCTTCTAAACTGATCTGGATCTGCACTGTTTGCCAGTAAGTATGTGAATTTCTATCAACAATCTGAATCAAGTAATCTGATTGGCTGAAAATTAGAAGTGGGTGTGGCCTCTAAATTTATTCACCAGGACAAGGGGACAAGGGTTAACTTTTGTGGTTTGAGTGGAAACAATATCACATCTGAATTTCATGGTTCTTTCAGCGTACACCACCTTTCACAATCAGCAGATCATAACATTCTAAAGGTTTGTTGTTTTTTTTTGAGAAAATAAGGCTTACATTTCATGTGACTCATCAACTGAAAATGACATTAAGTTTTAAAGTACCAATCACAACCGCAGCAAACAACATTTTGAAATTCATTTTTAGACTGTCATCAACTACAATTTTATAGTTTAAAGGTAAAGAACCAAAAACCAATCTGTACTGGGAAATATTATTTGCTTACTATTGTCACAATGTTCCAACAAATTGACAGTAAATATGACAGCACTGCAATGAAAAGTCTAAGTACAATTATCTTGCTGAAAAGAATTAAACATCTAGCTCCAGATCTGTCAGATGTTCCAGATAAAATATAGATTTTTCTTTTATTACTGTCCTGTTTACGATAAGTATTGGGATAGCCTGTGAGGCCTGATCAAACAATGTAATGCCTAGATCGGATGGTGTAGAATTATACATCTGGGCCCAGTTGTTCAAAGCTAACGACGTGTTTAGTTAACGATTTGTTAAAATTTACATCCAGGGATACGCAAATATGCTGAAATTTTTTGCTGAAAAAATGTGAGTAGCTTTTGCAGTGCAAAAGCTACTCACATTTTTCCAACAAAAAATATCAGAATATTGTATATTGAATCCACTAAAATAGTTAATGAAATGACCCTTAACGAGCTTGTTAAGCTAATGACACTTTGAACAACTGGGCCCTGATCTAGATCTATATCATTTCCTACAGATTTTGAACACATCAACAGACTGTAAAATTGATGATAATGATGAGTTCAGGTTTAACTACGTGCCAACCCATGAGGGTCATTTGAGTCAAAATGGTATAAGGCAGTAAAATGGAGTTCTTCAAAATTTAGGATGAGTAAGGTTAGGAGTTAAGGTGCAGCACAGCTCCAGAAAAGAGGGGGAGACCTATTTGTTTGTGTTGAGGTTTTACAGCCCAGTCAACCCAACTGGGTCATGCTGAGCGCGATCAGTTTACCTAACCACACATTTACTGGGCAGGCTTAGTCCTCTAAGAGGATAACAGTAGTGTGCAAATTCTTTCGCCAGAATCAGGGGAAGGGAGAGAATGACCGTAGAAAATTTCATGATCAATCTCCACAAAAAAATGTTGTTGACCCAACGGGGATGGAACCCGCAACCTCCTGATCACCAGTCGGGCACGCATCCAACTGAGCCACCGAAGCCGGCAGGGGGAGACCTATATATATATATATATATATATATATATATATATATATATATATATATATTTCTTATTTCTCAAAAAAACATATGCTATGGTACTCATTAGTTTAATGTGTACCACAATATATAACTTCATTTGGAAATAAGAAAAAACATCAATACATGTACTGTTGTTGAAAAAAAAGCACCATAACAGGGTGTCACATGTCCCAATATTTAGTATACAAAACTTAATTTCTGAGATCATATTAGAAATATTCAACAAAAATTCCAACATGATTCCAGGAATAATTTTTTACTAGCAAAGTGACAAAAGTATGAATCCGAATATCAGGTTTTCTGGAGCCAAAGATGAATGGAACTGGCAGATCAATACCTAACAAAAGATAAATCTGATGCAAACCTGTCATTGTGGTCCTCAATCATTTATCCAAATGACAAGTTAATCATCTTGCTGAACCTACTGGTAAAGCTAATGTTTACACTAAATATGCAAAGATATTGGATGTCATCAAGGAAAACCAAAACCACATTAAGTCTGCAGAATGAACAATGGGCATAGGTCAAGATAATTAAAAAAAAAACTTTCTGTGTTTTAAACCTACACATATCTTGTGGATACTCATTGGAATTGCCTCTATGAGGCAATTCTAATAAGTATAGTCAAAAGATATGGTTTGGTACAAAAATAGCAAAAATATTCTGAATTATAACCTCAACAAGACCTTTTTTTTAATTCTATTTTTACAAAAAAAAACAACAAAACAACAACAACAAAAAAACTGCAAAAGACTGATGTCCCCTACCACATGAATCTGACATAAATTTGACACTATCTGTCCTATATTGATTTGAAAATGAGGTGAAGTTCAACAAAATCAAATCGGCTGTCCCAATGATGTATTCTTGCAAGTTTGATGAAAACAAGCCAATTGGCATAAAAGGTATTCAGCACATAGGAAACTTGATGTTAATATGACCCTCAAATAAAGTTAAGGTCATCAAAATCAAATGAGCTCTAAAGCTTGCCAAATGATGTATCCTTTCATACACTACAAGAGACACAGGAGAATTATTCGCTTCCTCTTTAAAATACATACTAAATATAAATACACAATATATCTGGCTCTTTCTTTTGGGACTTCTCACCCAATCATCATAAACTGACTTATCGTTGTTCTGTTTACCTGATTTAGCTCCTTCCTTCCCCCAACAAAGCAACTGCAGACCTTTGGAAGTCTTATAATCTACTGTGCTTTCGACATCTTTCAGAAAGTCGTTTTTTGCTCGGCGCTTTAAACAGAAGAAGTAAATTTGCAAACTTTTGTCATGATTTAATGCAAAACCATTTGTCGTAACTATCTATGTGCAAAAAGTTTTATTCTAGTGAGTGGTTTTTAAAAAATCCAACATTTTCACTTTTTCCCATAGAAAAAATGAACGAAAATTATGCAGAAATTTGTAGGGTAGGTAACTTGGAGGCAGATTTTCGACAAGTTCTGCTTGTTCAATTTTTCTGAAATTTTCATAATATTGTTGTGAAACATCAATAATTCAAATTCAGCAAAGAAAAGTAAAAAATATTTACTAAGACAAAATTTCAAAAAATCACATTACTATAGAAATTGCATAGGTCAGACCAACTTTTGGAGATAAATTTAATTTTAGGGTACATATTTGAGAACAAAACACAGAAAGAGAAAAGACAAATGGTTTCTGATAAGATATAGTCAATCAGAACAAAATATATTTTCATTTAAGATAAAACGCCAAGCAAAAAACGTCTTTCCAAGAGATGTCGAAAGGACAGTAGGGTGTCACCCTTGCCAACAGCAAATGAAGAATGAGCCAGGTGAGCCCAGCTTTGGATTTGACCATGCAGAGTTGATCAACCAGGGGTGGACTGTTACTTCCTCTGCAGCAATAGACTGGATCAACTGATGCTCAGACAAGCAAATGGTTTAGGCTGATCTACAACCATGCAGACTGGAGGTTCTCATAATAACAGATGCAAGTTTGGTATAAAACCATTCAGACCAAGTGCATACAGTTTTTAAGGGGATTTAGGAAGGTCAAACATTCTCTATTCTGCAAGTTTGATGAAAATCTGCACTCCCACACCCATGTCACTTATAAAGACAGAAAATGTTAATAACTAATCTTTATTTTCAGTTTTGTCTCTACTATATTATTTCTGGTTAAGAGAAAATTCATAAAATAAAACTCATTATTAAGGCAACACTAGACTCCCAAGGGACATCCAACTACTTGACCATAGCTATGTGACACAAAAAATGTCAGATAAACCTTCTCCACTCTTTATGCTCATTCAGTTGATGACAACTGATGATATTTTTCTTGAATTTCCAAGAAAATCAGATTTTCTAAGAAAATCAGATTTGTAATTTCATGCAAGTTGATAATATCTTAGATTTTTGGCCATTTTTAACAAGAGACAACTTTTTTGACTTTTTGCTTGCTTTCCTGCACACAAAGCCTTGCTCACATGGATCGATTTGCTCAGGTGAGTATTTATTTGAGTAAACACAAATTTGCTTACTTATGCAAAGTGGGGCACGTGTACAATTTTACTAACTTGAGTAAACTTTACTCCACATGCAAAGTTTTTTACTTTTGCACTTAGTGGAGACCAAGTGCAAATCTCTGTTAGCATATATGCAAAATTTGCATGTGAGTATTTTGGGCCAATGATTTGTGTACGTTTGGTAAAATGTTTACAGAAGTATTGTGTAATATTCATACTTTATATATCCAAAGTTTCAACACTCTAGACAGCTAATGTAGTTAGGAAGGCTTGTTTGAATCTTGCCTCATCGCATATCCCGAAGACACATTTTCTAATGGATGACCATGTCAAACAAAGGGCCCATGGGCCACGGGTCGCTCACCTGAGTAGCATTGCGAGTGCAGATATGCAGATTTTATGTAACATTTTTCCAATCCTGTCATCGCAACTAATGAAAAGATCATCCTTTAAGCAGTTCTTAATTTTAAGAATATTATATATGGCATGACAGTCAATGGAGTGTGATCATTTGAACAAACTCTCAATCACATTTCAACAGTAGGATCAATGTAAAATTTGGTTGCAATTGCCTAAGTGGTTTCTGAAGAATCATTTTATACATGTAAACAGCACAGTGGCAAGGAAACATAATAAACATAAACAAGACGGTAGCCATCTTGGATTTCCAATCAGAATGATTTTAGCTACTGTTGATCTACAAGTCACCTCAATACTTCCAATGAACTTTAAGTCAATTGCCCTTTCGGTTCAGGGGAAAAAGTTCAAAACAGATTTTCAAGATGACCACCATAGCCGCAATTTGAGATTTCCTATCGCAACCATTGAGCTATTTTTTATCTACAAGTCACCCTGATGCTTCCTACCAAGTTTCGAGTCAACTGACCTTTCAGTTCAGAAGAAGTAAAGAAAAATAGATTTTCAAGATGGCCGCCATCTTGGATTTCCAATCGGAATGATTTTAGCTATTTTTATATCAACAAGTCATCCTGATGCTTCCTACCAATTTTCAAATCAACTGGCTCTTTGGTTCAGGAAAATAAGTGAAAAAAAAAAGAGTTTCAAGATGGCCGCCATGACAGCCATCTTGGATTTCTGATCCAAACAATTTAAGCTATTTTAGATCTACAAGTCACCCGAATGCTTCCTACCAAGTTTCGAGTCAAATGGCTTTTCAGTTCAGGAGAAGAAGCGAAAAATAGATTTTAAAGACGGCTTTCATAGCGTCCATCTTGGATTTCTGATAGGGATGATTTTATCTATTTTTGATCTTCCTACCTAGTTTAAAGCCAATAAGCCTTTCGGTTCAGGAGAAGAAGTGAAAAATAGATTTTCAAAATGGCCACCATGGCAGCCATCTTGGATTTCCAATCAGAACGATTTTAGCCATTTTTAATCTATAAGTCATCCCGATGCTTCCTACCAAGTTTCAAGTCAATTGGCTTTTGGGTTTAGAAGAAGAAGCGAAAAAAAGATTTTCAAGATGGCCACTAGGGTGGCCATCTTGGACTTCCGATCTGCATGGTTTTAGCTATTTTTGATCTACAAGTCACCCTGATTCTTCCTACCAAGTTGGAGTCAGCTGGCCTTTCGGCTCAGGAGAAGAAGCGAAAAATAGATTTTCAAGATGGCTGCCATGGCGGCCATCTTGGATTTCTGATTGGAATGATTTTAGCGACTTTTGATCGATAAGTCACCCCGATGCTTCCTACCAAGTTTCCAGTCAATTGGCATTTGGGGTTAGGAGAAGCGAAAAATAGATATTCAAGATGGCCGCCATGGTGGCCATCTTGGATTTAAGATCAGCACGATTTTAGCTATTTTTGATCAACAGGTCACCCCGATGCTTCCTACCATGTTTGGAGTCAAATGGCTTTTAGGTTTAGGAAAAGAAGTGAAAAACAGTTTTTCAAGATGGCTGCCATGGCGGCCATCTTGGATTTCCGATCAGCACGATTTTAGCTATTTTTGATCTACAAGTCACCCCAATGCTTCCTAGCAAGTTTGGCGTCAATTGGCCTTTCAGTTCAGGAGAAGAAGCGAAAAATACATTTTCAAGATGGCGGTCATGGCGGCCATCTTAGATTTCCAATCGGCATGATTTTAGCTATTTTTGATCTACAAGTCACCCCTATACTTCCTAGCAAGTTTGGAGTCAATTGGCCTTTCGGTTCAGGAGAAGAAGCGAAAAATAGATTTTCAAGATGGAGGCCATGGCGGCCATCTTGGATTTCCGATCGGCACGATTTTAGCTAGTTTTGATCTACAAGTCACCCCGATGCTTCCTACCAAGTATCGAGTCAATTGGCCCAGGGGTGTAGGCTTTTAAAGCAATAGTTGACTCCACACGACGGACATTGACTGACCACAATAGCTCACCATGAGCACTTCATGCTCAGGTGAGCTAACAAGACTGTCTCTTCTGGTGCACCAGTGACTGGTAATTGGACTTTTTGAGTCTGGACTGTTATTGCTGCTTTTGGGTTGTAAGGCTCTTCAACATTTTCAAGGTCATTTGAGGTACATTCAGTTATCCAAACTATAATGTTCTTGGTAAGCCTCCTAGGCAATGTGCTATTTCTTTCGCAAGTAACTGAAAATTGCCCTCCTTGAAGTAGCAGACATGGTGGGAGAGAAATTAGAGGCAATCATTCTTTAAACATGATGGCAAGGGCTCATCCAGCCGATGTACAATGCAATTCATAACTGTGGATTCGACCAATATCACATATTAACAAGCCCATGCAGTTTAGACCCGTGATCCCCATTTTTATCTAGTGTATTTTCAGGGCAATGTAATATTTCTTAATCTCCTGCATTTTGTCAGTTTTAACACAGTTTGATTCATTTGTGATCCATGCCTTTGGACTACCAAAACAAAATGACAAAATAAACATTTACAGCGTGTCGATGTTGGAATCTGTATTTTGCATGGGCATGTTAACATCATTTGGCCACATCAAACAAAAATACACCCATCGCTTAGGGCAAACAGACAAAGTTCAAGCCAGCATCTGTGCAGCCTTGCCAGAAAATTCACTGTTCGTTCATTGAAGCAGTTTCTGTCTCTGCTCCATATTTCCTTATTTTTGCTAAATCCTAGAGCAATGCCCAATCCCAAGCAATATACAGCAGGATTCTGTGTCTCCTAAATCTTATCAGTTTATTCACTTTCACTGAAATTACCAAAATGATCAGATAATGTTATGTGGAAATAAATTCTTATATATGAAAATTGGTGCATGTGTACAGGGTGTTTAGACTCTCAAAGTCCATGTGAATGCTAAGCAAAAAAAAAAACTTTTTCTCATCTATGGGAACAAATTCTTTCCGAGTAGACCCTTTTTAAAAGGGGAAAAATCAATTTTGACAGAATTATCTCCCCTGTAAGTGTATCCATTCAAGAGGTTACCGATGATGATTTGGCATTTTATGTCTTTAAGTCATATGAAAAAGATGATTTGTTTGTGTTGAGGTTTTACGGCCCAGTCAACCCAATGGGGTCATGTCGAGCGCGGTCAGTTTACCTAACCACACGTTTACTGGGCAGGCTTAGTCCTCTAAGTGGTTAACCAGTATTGTGCACATTCTTTCGCCAGAAACTGACAACTGCCCTTCTTGAATCAGGGGAAGGGAGAGAATGACCGTAGAAAATATTTCATGATCAATCTCCACGAAAGCATGTCGCCGACCTTGGCAGGGGTTGAAGATGAAAAAGATGAAGGGATGCTAATGAAAGGCTCTGTGCAATGAAATGCCATACAATCATGAGCTGAAATCTGCCTCTGGCTGAATTTGAACCCAAGACCTCATTATGCAATGTCAGGAGCGCTAACTGCTTAAACACCCAAAGACTTTTTAACCCTCAGTCCTGCTGAACCCGGATATGCCCTGCTTTGCAAACAGTGTAGATCCAAATCAGTTGGCTTCTTCAGAAGCCAACTGATCTGGATCTGCAATGTTTGCCAATTAAGATTTGAATTTGTATCAACAACCTGGATAAAGTAATCTGATTGGCTGAAAATAAGAAGTGGGCATGGTATCTAAAATTTATTCAGCATGACAATGGTTAAGAGATCAACAGCATCTCTAAAATTAGCAGAACCAAACTACACCGCAAGTTCACCTACACTGCATTACTACTGAGAATTAAAGCACAGCATTGCCATGTTCCTTGTGTGAACACTCACAGTTTCAGACAAGGTATGTTTTCATTACGAAAACACGCCTATTCAAATATATTGAAAATTTTACAACCAAAAAAAGGAAAATTTTCAGATAAAAATTCTGATATTTTTCATATTTCTGCTCAAAACATAGATTGTGGGTACTCATTAGAACTGCCTTGCTAAGATGGTTCTAATGAGTACCCATAATCTATGTCTTTGAGCAGAAATAAGAAAAATAATGTATACCCCTGTAAACCCCAGTTTTACCATATAAAAGTGGGGTTGAAGGGGGTCAAAATTATATAGGCGTGTTTTCATAATGTACAGCCAAAATGTATTGACATTTTTCTTATTTCTACATGACAACATGTTTGGGTACTCATTAGAAGTGTCTCGGCAAGGTGTTTCAAATGAATACCCACAATATATGTTTTTTGTGGAGAAATAAGTAAAATACATTGTGGAACTATGCTTGAAGGGTCCACAAAATAGATATTTTATTATCCAAGAAAGGTTTAATAAATTGGTATATGGTGTTAATACAATCATAAAATGTGGCATCTGAAAGCCTATAATATTTCAGTTAGTATCTCATTTTTGAACTGGATCTAAAATGATACCACATCTCTAAATTAATGTTGCCAATATTTAAATTCAGAGATCGATAAAAAATCATTTCATTTTTGATCCAGTTGACTAACTGAAATTTTACAGGCTGTCAGGTGCCACATGTTATGATCCTATTAATACCATATATCAACTGACTAAACCTTTCTTGGATAAAAAATGTCTATTTTTGAGGAATATGGAGCCTTTAAACCATTTTATACTGAATATTTAACTCTCCCCCAATATATATTGGAAGAGTCCAATTTCAATGTTAGGTATGTCAGGCTATATGTCATTTAGATTTTCCTAGAAAAAAATAGTTAGACTATTTGCAAACAGTAGTCCGACACTGATCAGATGCGGAATTCTGCGGCATCTGGGTTCTGCACTGTTTGCCAATTACACTTACAGAGGTTTCCAGGCTACAATGGGTTAATTAATGCTTAGCATGATCGTAATAATTTCATCGGATGTCATCCTGCAATATGTTTCTTATTTTTCCAGAAAAAAGGCTTTGGTATTTCATGCAAATTATCTCCTATGGATAAACACATTGTCATGGAGAAATATGAAAAATATCAATACTTTTTGGTTGAAAAACATGCCTTGTCTGCAGCCATGTTCACACAAGAAACTATTAAATGGCAATGTTGTGCTTTCTTGGTCGAAATGCAGTCAGGTGTACCCACTGTGTAGTTTGAATGTTAATTTTTTTTTCCAGAAAAAAGGCTTTGTTATGTCACATAAATTGTCTCATTTGCATGAAGGTCAAAGCCTAGAGCTATTTTCTGGGAATGATAAGAAAAATATTAGCAATTTGTCATCTGCTGAATTAGCACAGAGAGTGGTAAAGGTTAAATTGACATTTTTTCCACCTGCTCCTTTTACAGACAGTGTTTTTTCATGCTGTAAAAGCTATATTTATGTATACAACTTTCAGACTTCCATATATTTTCTATGTCTAGACTCTAACCTGTGTTATTGAAACATCCTGCTATGATAAAACAGAAAGCACAAAATTGCAGTCATAAACAGAAAAAGACAAAATTGCAGTTATAAACTAAGTCCAACTGATGGTGACTGCCAAAGAACAGCAATAAATATGCACATCTTGCAGAGAAGCCATAGTTTAACAAATTCAGAACAGACAGAGAAAATATTATCCTCAGAAACCCAGGGTCAGGCACTCTGAAGACTACAGTCAGGCCCTAATGGGTACTTTGGCTTTTTTTTTTAACCCTTGTCCTGCTGAATAAATTAAGATGCCATGCCTACTTCTAATTTTCAGCCAATCAGATGACTTGATCCAGACTGTTGATATAAATTCACATACTTAATGGCAAACAGTGCAGATCCAGATCAGTTGGCTTCTTCAGAAGCCAACTGATCTGAAACTACACTGTTTGCATAGGCAGGGTATATCCAGGCTCAGCAGGACAAGGGTTAACATTTTGAGTTCTTGTTGTAAGGTAGATATTTAGATGACATCTATTCGTATGTTTACTCGATCATAAGCACCTTTGTTATGGCTAAACATACTGTCAATACAACTACTAATAATTTGTTTTGGGCTTTAACTAATCAACAATTTTAGGATTAAGCATTCTTTCTTGACAATTTTACTCAGATTTTGTGAGATTTTATAAGATGCCACAACAAATGTTTCCACAGATGAATAAGAAAATATACCAGTTTAAATAATACTTTGTTTCCTCTGGAGTTCTTGTTGAATGGCACATCAACCTTTGTGGGTCATGTTCTGTTGTCTCCCAGAGAAAGGTAGAAATGAATAGAAGAGCTAGTAGATCAGAGAAAAGAAAGAGAGTTAAGGTTTGGGTTAAAACTAAACCCTTGTTATGCTGGATAAATTAAAATGCCATGCCCAATTCTAATTTTCAGCCAATCAGATTACTTGATCCAGGTTGTTGATACAAATTCACATTCTAAATGACAAACAGTGCAGATCCAAATCAATTGGCTTCTTCAGAAGCCAACTGATCTGGATCTACACAGTTTGCAAAGGCAGGGTTTATCCGGGTTCAGCAGGACTAGGATTAAATTAAAAGTGAATGACAGTGTAGAAACAGAAGAAATAGTAGCATGCACCCACCTTCTTTCTCTGCTGCAAGTGCAGCAGCCCTTATTAACACCCTACGACCCATGATTAAACTATGCCATGCTGAATAAATTACAATGCCATGTCCATTTCTAATTTTCAGCCAATTAGATTACTTGATCCAGGTTTTTGATATAAATTCATATACTTATAACGCCAAGCAGTGCAGATCCAGATCAGTTGGAACTACACTGTCTGCAAAGGCAGGGCATATCAGGGTTTGGCAGGACCGGGGTTAAATACTTTTATCTAAATACAGTCGACTCTCGATATCTCGAACTCCAAGCGACTCTCTGAAATACTTCAAGATATCCGTACCTCGACATATCAGATTTGCAGAATTGAGTAAAAAATAAACCAGGCTACCACATTTCACAAATGAATAATTATGTAATTTTATGTAATTTGACTCCTGATATATATATCAAAAATATTGTGGAAAAGAGGAGAAATTGCTTTAGGAGCAATTTCTCCTCTTTTACACAATATTTTGTTACCTGTTGTTAGATTTCCATGTTAAAACAGGGAGCAGATTTTCACATGGAGATAAGTGGTTATTCGAGCCAAGTGAAGCAGAGATAACCAGAGTCCACTGTAACAACCAGTTATCTCTACAAGACCTTGAAGTCTTGGCTTTAGTTCATTACAAGGTGTTCTTCCTGAGGCAGTTCTATTTAACGCTTAGCACTCTGGGTAAAATTTTCAGCAGACGACATTTTGAAATATTTTTCTTATTTTTCCCAGAAAACAGGATTTGACATTTCATGCAAATTGTCTCCTCAGGAGACAATTTGCTTGAAATGTCAAATCCTGTTTTCTGGGAAAAATAAGAAAAATATCATCAGTTTGCCGTCTGCTGAAAATGCCCAGAGAGTGGTAAAGGTTAAGCTGTCTTAACCTTTTTCTAAGACATTTAATACCACAGTATTTGACCTAAATATTTGGACAGACCTGCCTGAGCAAACAATGTAGTCCCAGATCAAACTAAGCAATCTGGTCATGGTCTACAGTTTTTTGCTATAAACACCTGCACAGGTAGCCAAGCAGACTTTCTTGAAATCTTACAATTCATAGGTCTAGATAAGAGTGGATATCAGGTAAATATTTTGTCTTATTTCTCCACAAAAACATATGTTGTGGGTACTCATTAGAAGTTTCTTGCTGAGGTGCTTCTAATGAGTACCCATAACATATGTTTTTGTGGAGAAATAAGAAAACTAGCATACTACTGGATTGAAAAAAGCATTTTATCAAGACCTATGAGCATAACTATATATATAGGATAATTATGGTAATATCCTGTCTGAATACTTAAGGTAATTATTGTAGATTTCATTTGAAGATCTGCTATACTGCAGCAGCAGACAACATTCCTTTTTTTTTTTTTTTTTGAAGCAAATAACATTTCATGTGAATCATATGCCAAGATGATTCACATTAAATATCATCTTATTTTCTGCAGCAGACAACATCTTTTTCTTTTTGTATTTTTCTGCCAAGCAGATGATTCACATGAATTGCCAAGTCTTACTTTAACTGAAAAGTAATTTTAAAACATTTAGAATGGCTGCTACACTCTTGCTTATACCTATCGGTCTATCCCACATAATCTACTGATTCTGTTTGCAGAAACAGCAGGCTCTGATCAGACTGTATTGATACACAGACTGTCACTGTGAAAATAATTCAATACAGACCCTTTTCTCATGATGTTGCCCAGAGTGTACTTTTTTCTAGAGAGATTTGACAATCAATTTGTTTGAAGAAAATGATATCTTAATTACCATTCTGCTCTTTTCACCTTCAGCATGAAAAACTCAGAAACCCATGAAGGCTTTAATGGAGGTTTGGTTGAGATAAAATAATTACAGTATTTACCCTTAGTATTGCCCCAGACAGACAGGCCTGAGCAAACAGTGTAAATCCAGATCAGATGCCACAGAAAATAGGCATCTAATCTGGATCAACACTGCCATTTATCCACTGGATTATAGACACAATAAGTAAAATACAGTAAAATTCAGCTATTAACCCTTAAAGCGCCAAGAAAAACTGCATCTGAAAATGGCGTCTGTTTATGTCGTCTGCTGAATATTCTTGCAAACTTTTCAAACCTATTTTTGCACACTGGCAAACAGTGTGGACCCAGATCAGACTGCTCCTAAAGGAGCAGTCTGATCTGGGTCCACACTGTTTGCAAAAATGACTTTTAAAATCACAAGCAGATGACAAAGCAGATGACAATAGTTGTGACTGGCGCTTTAAGGGTTAAGACCTGTGACCTTTGGTACTGCATAAAGGTGGTCTTATTAGGGGGGCAGTCTTCCTTGACCTGCTGAACCCGGATATACCCTGCCTTTGCAAACAGTGTAGATCCAGATCAGTTGGCTTCTGATCTGGATCTGCACTGTTTGCCATTAAGTATGTGAATTTAATTCAACAATCTGGATCAAGTAATCTGTTTGGCTAAAAATTAGAAGTGGGCGTGGCATCTCAATTTATTCAGCATGACAAGGGTTAAGACCTGTGACCTTTGGTACTGCATAAAGGTGGTCTTATTAGCGGGGCGGTCTTAATGTTGAATGTAGACCATAGCTTCAGATAAGGTACTTTTTACTTTACCACAGAGTACTAATGTTTTTTCTTATTTCTCCACAAAAACAATATGTTGTGGTACTCAGTGAAAGAGCCTATATGAGCCGCTTCTTATAGATGAGTAACCACAAGATAAGTTTTTATGGAGAAGTAAGAAAAATATTATGTGCATACCCCCTCTTATCTGGATCTATGAAGAATAACAAGAAAAAAAAAATTTGGTTTTAATAGTGGAGTGGTCTTATTTGCCAGCAATCTTAATAGCAGAACTTTACTGCATATTTTGTAAAAATTATAGGATAATTATGGTAATAAAGGACAGTCCCAATGGCTTCCTGTACTTTTACGACCTAGTGCATCTTAAATCACTCCAAGGTGCATCTGTATGCCATTTTGGAACTGGTAAAAATGCCTGATATTATGTTATAAACAACATCAAGAAGACATCAACATGGCTGTATTGCAAAAATCTCGCATGCATTAAGCACTGCTTTGAAATGAGGAATTCATTTATTTTTTTGTACTTTTCCTAGAAAATTATATGGGTTTAAGATTTGTGTGAATTGTCCTATGAAGGCAGATTGCTACTGTCAAGTACTATTTTCTGCCATAAAAAGTAACAAAACAAAAATTAAAATATTGTCTGCTGAAATTTTTGCAGAGCATACTAAACATTAATATAGGGATCAAACATGGTTTTTCATACATTAACATTCGCCAGGTCCCATGGGAGGTGTTGAAAACCGAGGCCGAAGGCCGCAATTTTCAACACCTCCCAAGGGACCTGGCAAATGTTAATGCATTGAAAAACCATGTTCGATCCCTATTATTGCATAAAAACTGAAAACATTTGCTACATTTTGCGTTATTTCTTGCACTATTTTGTTTCGCCTTTTCACCAATGTCTTTGTTTGTTTGTTTGTTTGATTTGGGCTTAACGTCACTTTCAACAATCTTTCAGTCATATCGCGACGGTGTCTGGATGTGGCAGGGAGCTCAATGCTCACTTTTAGAGTGCTGCCTCACTGAAATATCACGCCCCAGACACTCTGACATGATAGTCCACCCGGTCACATTATACTGACACTGAGCTGACCAGTTCCGATTCCTAGCTCTACTTTCTTAATGCTGAGCGCCAAGCGAAAGAGCAGCTAGTACCATTTTTAAAGTCTTTGGTATAACCCGGCCGGGGACCGAACCCGCAACCTCCCGGTCACAAAGCGGACGCTCTACCACTGAGCCACTGTGCCGGTCTTCACCGATGTCTCGTGAACGTAATTTCCACTGACTATGCTCGTTCTAGGGCCGGGCAGTACACGTCTCATGACGGCAGCAAATCTGTGCCCCGGTACCATCATTTTGAAAGTTGCGTAGCCGTGTATTAACAGCGCGTGAATTGCCTTGTTAATACACGGCTTTTCGCCGGTTAATGCATGGCTGTTAATAACGTGCGGCACTGCTTTTTATGCAATAATCTAGTTTAAATATCAGACAATAATGGTAAGACAGTCACTGCAAGCATGTCTAACCCTTAAAATACTCAGCAAAATGGTTGAAAACAAAAAACTTACCTGGAGCTATAAAGTCTATATATGGAACATAAAATGGCTCCCAAATTCTCAAGTAACAGTTTTATCAAATTGGGTTTGATTGACATTACTTTAGTGGTTTTGGAGTTGATATAGAAATCCGTTGGTGACAATTTGCATGAAATGTCAAATCTTGTTTTCTGGGGAAAATTAAAGAAAAAATAGATGATCCCTAAAGGGATGAATGTCCCCGCTAGTGCCAGTTTGGCTATTTATGGCAAAACTTGTAAGTAAATCAAGCATATGTTACTCTAGCTATACAACTTAGTCAGATCGAGTTATGTGACCTTTATGCACATGCTCTGCCTATATTCTTACTTTGCTGCAAATTTCAAATCATTATATTGAAAACTGTAGAAGTTGGGCAGATACTAACCCTACTGTGTCATGTGTAAAAGGCAAAATTTCTAAGTAAATCTAGGGTATGTAACTCTAGCAATAAAATTTTGATCAGAGTTCTGTGACCTTTATGCATAATACCCTGCCAATATTCTTACTTTGCTGTAAGTTTCAAATCATTATCTTGAAAACTGTAGGAGTTGTTAAGACACCAACTGTACTATGCCATGTGTATAAGGCAAAATTTCTAAGTAAATCCAGGTTATGTATCTCTAGAGTTCTGTGATATTTATGCACATGCCTAACCTGTATGATTACTTTGCTGCAATTTTCAAATCATTATCATGAAACTGTAGAAGTTGCGGAGACACACACCTTACTATGCAACGTGTAAGAGGCCATATTTCTATGTAAATCGAGGGTATGTAACTCTAGCAATAAAAATCTGATCAGAGTTCTGTGACCATTATGCACATACCCAGCCTGTATTCTTACTTTGCTGCAAGTTTCAGATCATTATCATGAAAACTGTAGGAGAAGTTGCAGACATGAACCCTCCCAGCTAGCATTCTACGTAAATCTACATCGGGCCGTCATCAGCCCGTCAGCTACCCTGACGGGCCGATGACGGCCCGATATAGATTTACGTAGAATGCTGACTGGGCTATAAGACAAATTTTCTAAGTAAATCAAGGGTATGTACATTGTAAGTCTACCAATAATAATTGGATCTGTGTGAGTTCTGTGACCTTTATGCACATGCTCAGTCTACAATCCTTACTATGGTGCAAGTTTCAAACCATTATTTTGAAAACTGTAGGAGGAGTTGTGGAGACACGAACAGTTCTATAAAGTGTGATGGATAGACAGATGGAGGGACATATGGACTCACAAATGTATGATGGAGGGTAAAACTATATGCCCTCCTCCATTTCGTGGCAGGGGCATAATAAACATATTTCAAAATGTTGTCTGCTGAAAATTTTATCCAGAGTGCTAAGGGTTAAGGATGTCAAAGAAGCCAGTCAAATGAGCATTTGGGCATAAAAACACAAACTTTGCAGAGGACCATATAAGTAACATTACTGCCATGCTTAACCTTTAAATACCCTCTGGGTAAGCTCAGCAGATGACATATTGATGATGATTTTCACATTTTTTGAAAACAGACTTTGACATAGGCCAGAAAATAAGCTTTGATATTTCATGAAATTGCCTCTTATTCAGCAGTATTTAGAAACACCAATAGGTAGTGAATGTGTGTGTTGAGATTTTACTGCCCAGTCAACACAAAGGGATCATGCTGAGTGTGGTCAGTTTGCCTTTTACTGGGCAGGCTTAGTCCTCTCAGCACTTAACCAATATTGTGCACATTCTTTTGCCAGAAACTGACAACTGCACTTCTTGAATCACTCTGAGGAAAAGAAAGAATGACCGTAGAAAATGTTCATGATCAAATCTCCATGAAAGAATGTTGCCAACCTGGCAGGGGTCGAAACCGCAATCTTCTGATCACCAGTGGGACGTGCATCTTACTGAGCCACAAAGGCCGGCAGTAGACTGTGGAATCTGCACTGATCAGGTTCCACTGATCAAGCAATTTTCACTGTGTTATGGTCATATCTGTTTCACTACTAAATCAAATTAACATAATGTTTTGATGCAAATGACCCTGACATTTGTTGATGTGTTTTAAACTTGAACTCATCACCTGTAGATTTTATAATATCCAGGATTTTTCCTGGGAAACAACTAAGGCCCTAATCATAGTGTGTAGAGGAAATCCATTATCACATTGATAATTAGCCTTTTTTTCTGTGACACAACCATTTTTCTCCTTTTATTTCTCTTTAACAAGCTACTTAAAAAGGAATCAAAATGACAACTTCAGAGATTAACCCTTGTCCTGCTGAACCTGGATATACCCTGCCTTTGCAAACAGTGTAGATCCAGATCAGTTGGAGAAGCCAACTCAACTGATCTGGATCTGCACTGTTTGCCATTAAATATGTGAATTTACAGGAACAATCCAGATCAAGTAATCTGATTGGCTGAAAATTAGATGTGGGCAAGACATCTTGATTTAATTATTCAGCAGGACAAGGATTAAAGGAACTGAGCTGGCTTTAATGATCAAGAGCTTCTGGCTCAGTAAAGTATTTGACATAGCTCCATTTAAGAGGAGATATCAAGCAAATATAATAGCTCTAGATAAGGCACTATTCACAACTGATAACTAGGGCCCAGTTGTTCAAAGCATCGTTAGCTTAACGAGCTTATTAAGGGTCATTTCATTAACTGTTTTAGCAGATTCAATATACAATATTATAATATTTTTTGCTGAAAAAATGTGAGTAGCTTTTGCAATGCAAAAGCTACTCACATTTTTTCAGCAAAGAATTTCAGCATATACGCATATCACTTAATCTAAATTTTAACGAATCGTTAACTAACGACATTGTTAGTTTCGAACAACTGAACCTGGATTGCCAAGTCGATGGCATGCCATTGTAAAAGCCCCAGTGCTCAGTGCTAAGGTTGCTAATTGTGTCACAGATGGTTGGATGGACTGAAAAATTATAAGTGTTGCTCTTGCACAACCTTACCACCTGGGGAAGTATGTTTGGTTAAATTCTGCCCAGTGGTTTAGGAGGAGATAGCCTACAGACAGATGAACAGATGGACTGATGGACGGACGGACATCTTGACGGATGTATACTTCTGTGCCTCCCTACGTACAAAGTACTCTTGTGTGTCAAAAATAAGACACACAAGGGTACTTTATACATAATTTTCAACACACAACAAACCAGTCGGCTTGTGTGTCTATGGAATAAATCTCACTGAAATACACTGAAGTGTCCATAATTTTAAAACACACAAGTATACATTCGTCATTGCGCAATGATAGATGGACAGACGGAAAAATAATATTGCTCTCGCACACCCTTACCACTGGGGAAGTCATGTAGCAATTTAAGTTCCATTAAATTCCACCCAGTAGTTGTGGAGGAGGTAGCGTGATGAATGGAGGGACAAAGGCATTCACAATATCCCCATCACTAAAGCAAGGGGATAAATATTGATACTTTTGTTATTTCTCCCTCAAATCATAATGTTGTGGTACTCATTAGAAGTGCCTTGGCTGGATACCAACAACATATGGTTTCATGAAGAATTCAGCATATATTATCTCTATACCCTCCTCTTTCCTAGAGCTATAAAATATTTTTATTATTCAGCCAAGAAAACATATGTTGTGGGTTCGGCAAGGCATTTCTAATGAGTACCCACAACATAAAGTTTTTGTCTAGATACTCCTGTTACAATGGGAAAATACCTCACTTGATGCAAACAACTTCTCAGAAGCTGCATTACCAGTCATTACGAAAACATGCCTATATAATTTTGACCCCCTTAAACCCCACTTTTATATAGTAAAACTGGAGATTACATGGGTATATATTATTTTTCTTATACTTTTATATAGCTGAGGCGGTTCTAACGAGTACCCCAATCTATGTTTTGAGCAGAAATGTGATAAATATCAGTTTTTTTATCTGAAAATTTTCAGTTTTTGGAGGTGAAGTTTTCTATATATTTGAATAGGCGTGGTTTCGTAATGGAAGTTATTTCTTTCCCTTTTGAATAAACCCATTTTCAGAAAGGATTTGGTGGACAGGAAAGCAAACAAAAAAGTCACAAAAGTTGTCTCTCTTGTAAAATATGGCAGAAAAACTACCAAGTTCATCTAGTGCCCTTAATACCAGCCAAATTCTATTACCATTTCTGAATTCCTAGCACAAATCTTATTAAATATAGTGCACCCTTGTGGCTAATAAAATGATATGTAATAGGAAAAGATGGCCATGTTTTCACTGTTAATGGATCATAACAATGTTAGCTTAACTCTTACATAAAAGTGTACCCTTACAATGCAGGAACTGATAAAATATTTTTCACTTTTTATGTTCCTGCCTACATGCATTTTGTGATGTGGGAGGGTAGTGTGGAGCTTTAACATCAGAGCCTTATGACATAGGAAACAGTGAAGGCCCAGAGTTAGTCTGTATATTCCACAGCATTTACAGTAAATGTCCTAAAATTTTGTACACCAAAGTTCCCAGGAAAATGGCATGTGCAAACAGTGCAGACCCATATCAGACTGCTTCTGAAGGAGCCGTCTGATCAGGGTCTACACTGTTTGCCATTCCAGTAAGTTTAAGAAATGAGTGTATAAAAAGCAAAATGACGGCAAAAAAGTATGGAGTAAAGTGTTCGAAATTTTAAGAATTTATCGTACTGAGCCTGACAGTTGGCACTAGCAATATTTACCCAAAGTATTCAGGCACCTTAACTGCATTCCATATTTGTCTTAAAAGTTTAGTATGGCAAGTTTTCTGTCTGTTGATTGGTAAACAATGAAGACTGTTTGCTAAGGCCTAGCTATCTGAATATTAACTGTTACTATGATAGATCCTTATCAAACTGTGTGAATGTGACGGCTGAGAATTTAGGGTAAAATACAATACTTGACTGGCAAGCAGGGAAAATTCTGAGGTACATTTTGATTTCAAACAATGTTTACTCTGTCAGCCATGTCCATCTGAATGTCTAGTATAAATATGGTAAATGGTATTTTCTCTTACAGAGTACCTTTTTAATCCTTGCCATGCTGAATAATTTAAGATTCCATGCCCACTTCTTGTTTGTGTTGAGGTTTTATGGCCCAGTCAACCCAATGGGGTCATGTCGAGCGTGGTCAGTTTACCTAACCACACGTTTACTGGGCAGGCTTAATCCTCTAAGCGGTTAACCAGTATTGTGCACATTCTTTCGCCAGAAACTGACAACTGCCCTTCTTGAATCAGCGGAAGGGAGAGAATGACCGTAGAAAATATTTCATGATCAATCTCCACGAAAGAATGTTGCCGACCTCGGCGGGGGTTGAACCCGCGACCTCCTGGTCTCCTGTCGGACGGCGCATCCAACTGTGCCACCAAGGCCGGCCCATGCCCACTTCTAATTTTCAGCCAATCATATTACTTGATCCAATTTGTTGATACAAATACTTAACCCTTGTCATGCTGAATAAATTAAGATGCCATGCCCACCTATAATTTTCAGCCAATCAGATTACTTGATCCAGGTTGTTGATACAAATTGACATATTTGATGATAAACAGTGCAGATCCAGATCAGTTGGCTTGATCTGGATCTACACTGTTTGTAAAGGCAGGGCATATCCGGGTTCAGCAGGACAAGGGTTAATGATAATCAGTACAGCTCCAGATCAGTTTGCTTCTTCAGAAGCCAACTGATCTGGATCTGTACTGTTTGCAAAGTCAGGGCATATCTGGGTTCAGCAGGACTTGGGTTACTGATCTATCACAATTTCAGCAATTTTCATTTTGACCCTCAAAAATCAATTCAATGTCTACATCTGAGTTGCAACTTGAGAAGAAAACACCTTTAAAAATGTGAGCCCAGCAAAACCTCAGGTCATATCAGTCTGATCATCTGCCTAGTCTGATCACAGACTGTAGCTTTGTATCCTGGGTTATCCACAGTGGTATCCTGGGTTATCCACAGTGTGCTCAGCAAAGAATTTTGATCAGAGACACCATAGCTCCAGATAAGAGCAGTATCTACTGAATATTTTTCTTATTTCTGCATGAAAACATAGGTTGTGGGTACTCATCAGAAGCGCCTCAAGGCGCTTCTGATGAGTACCCACAACCTATGCATGAAAACACAGGTTGTTGGTACTCATCAGAAGCACCTCAGCGAGGCGCTTCTAATGAGTACCCACAACCTATGTTTTCATGCAGAAATAAGAAAAATATCTATATATTTTGGATGGAAAAATGTCTTATCTGTGGCTATGTTTCTGACTATGCAGGCTGATCTGAGGAGTCACTGGAATAATTCATAAGGTACATTTTCTAAAATTGTGGCTTATCTAATTAGAGCAAAAACACTCCGAACAAAGCCATTTACCATAAACAGCTACGAGAGATAGCTGCCGAGATAGTGAGTTGATTTTGCTGATTCCAATTGATCCAGTTTTTTCTCTATTTGAGATGTAATGTAAGAAAATGAACCTTATGGTATGGGCTCTCAGTGAAGTCTGATCAGCGTCTCCAATGACACTGAGTGGTCTGTGGTTAAAGCCAAGGATTCAAGGAGCCTCCAGATGGGCAGAAACAAATGATCAGAATGCCTTGCTGTGCAGGCCAATCACATTGTACCATATTTGACCTAATTACCACACTGTGTGCTTAGGTTTTTCAAAAATTATTGAGGACAAGAAAAACGCCTAACGGCATTATAGACGGGTATTTTTAAATAACGAAGAAAGTGAGAGTTGTCGCTCTTGCATGTGAAACACCTACTGGTCCTCCATCCCTACCAAATATGAAAGAAATCCACTGAAGAATAAAGCACAGGTGCTTGAAGTTTAGTCCATAAGGGAGAAACTCCACTCTATAGCTTGTATAGGCTTCATATATTTATTAAAATATGAAGCCCATTAGACCCTAGATTTGGCTTTTTTATAGGTTTAGGACTAAACTTCAAGCAACTGTGAATAAAGGTAACATATAAACTTTGAAAAAAAAACGGTTAACTAAAAGGTTAACCTGGGATGACGCCTGACGACTGACACCTGATAACTGATGCCAGTCGCTCGCCGGCCAGTACATCGCTATTTTAAAGGATGGATTTTTTGAAAAACTCATCCAAAAGTTGTGGTAAAATATATATCCACCATTTATTTTACAGCATAGCATCTCCAGGTATGCAGCTTTTCATACTACCGGTATGCAATTATGTTCTCATACAAAAATAATCAGTCTCCATTTTTAGCTTAACGCTTTCCCGCTAAAGCGACTTTTGTCATTTGCAAACAGTTTGGACAAAGAGCAGGCCCAACAAAACATCGGGTCTGATCTGGATCCAAACTGTTTGACACTCTGACGGTATTCCTGAAAGAATCAATCCTTGTCATGCTGAATAAATTAAGATGTCACATCTACTTACAATTCTCAGCCAATCAGATTACTTGATTCAGACTGTTGATATAAATTCAGATACTAAATTGCAAACAGTGCAGATTCAGATCAGTTGGCTTCTGAAGAAGCCAACTGATCTGGATCTACAGTGTTTGCAAAGGCAGAGTATATCCAGGCTCAGCAGGACAAGGGTTAAATGGACTGCTGCATTTAGGAACAAGTATGGTAAGGCGCTGGTATACCCCAAATACTTGAGGTAAATGTCTTATTATCAAGGAACACTGGCATTCTAATGAGATAAGAGGGGGCATCAGGAATTTTATTATGAACTATTAACAGTGTTTTCAGAGAAAACTGATGTTACTGTGAATTTTCAATTTTCTACTGCCCTGACCTTGAAGATTAGGTCGAGGTCACCAAAATCTACTTAGTTCTTTGTTATACACTAATTAATTACATATTCATGAAAATTTGGTAAAAATCCAACCACTGATTCACAAGATATTGTGCAGAGAAAAACACGTCATGCCAAGGCCAATGCCAATGGGATCTGCACCAAAATCAATATGTTCCCCTCCCCGCAAGTTGAGGGACATAAAAATCAGTATGTCCGCCTCCCCCAGGTTGGGGGACACAAATATATGTTATGCATATTCATGAGAACACCCTCATTGAGGCAAATCTAATGAGTAAACTCAACATACCATTTTTTTATAGAAGATGGAAAAGGCATCCCCAAATTACAAATTTGTACCCCATTTTGCATCCTGACCTTGTGCTATGTTTATACCAATGTCTAGAAAATTTTTATGGTCCCAAAGATATTCAAGCCATTGAAAATCAGCTATATAAGGTCTTTTTTTGAAGGTTACCTAACAGAGAAAATTGGTATGATCAAGAACAATTTACAGCCGATGAAGTGTGGAATCAATAACATTGCTTAACACATTAACTCTATCTCCAATGCTTCATCTGGGAAAAAATAAAACTGCGGCAAGCGAGAAAACAAGATTATGCCTGCTGGTCACAAACAATCAGAAAACTAATAATGCTGGGACACTGGTGACCAATGTATCCTTCCAGAATTAACCCAGGTTAATGCGCAATTCAAAACTGATGCAGATGACATTCTAAAATATTCTATTTTTCATTGATGTGATAAGGTTAATCAATGAATCCTGACAAAATTCACTAAACATAACAATGACAAAGTTATTGGACCATGATATGTTGGTCATAGTCACAAATTGACACCACAGTGATTTAGTCCTTCTTAGGGGCTTAGCCCTTGTCATGCTGAACCCAGATATATCCTACCTTTTCAAATAGTGTAGATCCAGGTCAGCTGACTTCTCAAGAAGTTTGCCAAGCGTGATGATTATATGACACTGCAGTATGGGAGCAAGTGCATCTTAGCCTAGATGATTAGAGGTGTTCAGTTAATCAGAAATAAAGCAAAATGGTAGGGTTGATGCAAAAAAAAAAAAAAAATGGCAGTTGTTAGACCATGACTAATATGTTATGGACATAAAATGATGCCACAGTTTGAGACCTTGTTAGGGAGAAAGTGTATACCAAATAAGATGTAATACCTTATTCAATCTAATTACTGTACAGTGTGGGCTTAGGTTTTCCAAAATTACTGGGAAAACCTTTTTGTAAAATCTGCACCTAAAAAGGCGGCCATCTTGGTAAATGGATCACGACTATTTTAACAATCTTTCATTCCTCTGCCCCAAGGAGGCTCCACTTGAAATTTGAGCAACATTGGCCTAGAGGCTTCAGAGGAGTCCTTTGAAATTCTCAATATTTTTCCTATACAAAAGTATGGGCCCATACAAAAGCATAGGGAAGCAAACTTGACCTTGCCGTAAAAATGTCAAACGTCAATGTAGGACCATCATTTTAGCAATTTTGGTAGACCTCTCAACCCCAATGAGTTGTGCAAAGATTCAGCCCCAAGGCTCCTCAGTTTCAGAGAAGAAGATTAGATTTTTAAAGGCTTTACCATATATGGGCATGGTGGCCATCTTAGTCAACAGACCGTGACCATTTTAGCAATGTTTCATTCTCCCAACCTGAGGAGGCTCCATATGAATTTGAGCAAAATTGGCTCAGCGGCTCCAGAGGTGAAGTCATTTGAAAATGTTAACAGACACACGGATGGATACGGATGGATGCAGAGGGATGCACGGACCGACGACGGACAAAAAGTGATCACTATAGCTCACTTTATCTCATCCTGAGCATAGCTCAGATGAGCTAAAGATTATAAAACATGCTCCACCAGAATGATCCAATCTTTTTGGGAACTTAGATTCTGACAGATGACTGCAGACTAGAATCTGACAGGTCCTTTTATATCATTGCTCTTCAAACAAGCTCCAAGGTTATAAAATGTTTTTCATGCTCAACTCAGCTGAGCATGAAATTTGTTCTACTTATAAATCTCAACTTACTTTCAAGGACAAATACTTTCTTGCTAAACATACTATTGTTGGCATTTCATATTTATTAGCACAGACAATTTCATGCTCAGCCAAGTTGAGCATGAAAAAAGTTTTATTACCTTGTGGCCAGAGAAAATATTACTGTATACACACTAAATATATTTATATTCATACACCTCACATCCTGAAACTTGTACATGTCCATTGACTATTAAGTGATGTATATAAAAAGTACTATGAAACACACTTTGTGAACACTGATTAACCCATTGTATACTGAATAGACTCTCCCACACTATATATTGGAAGACTCCAATTTCAATTTTAGGTACGTCCAGCTATGAGATTTACATATTCCTAGAGAAAAATGGCTAAACTATTTGCAAACAGTGGAGAACCTGATCAGATGCCGCGTTCTGCCGTGTCTGATCTGGGTCTGCACTATTTGCCAATTACCCTTTTACGGGTCTCCCGACTACAATGGGTTAAACTTATCATGGTCTTAACTATTTCCTCAGGCCCCAAGGTCCAAAACTTTTTCATGCTCAATTCATGAGCATGAAATTTTGTCATGCTAATAAATCTAAAATTACTAACAATTACAAATTCTTTCTTGCTAAACATAGCTGAGCATGAAAAGAAACACGGCAGTAGCTGTCATAATAATAGTAAATGCTGTAGAATTCCTGATCATACTTAATGCAAGATTCTTGAAAAAAAAAAAAAAAAAAACAGTACTGAAAATATATTTTTATCATTTTTGCACAAAACCATCTTGAGGGTCATTACTAATTTGAAATGCCTCACTGGGGTAATTCTAATGAGTACCCATAACATTCACATTAATGAAAATATAGCAAAAGAGCACTTTATATAGATTTCTGCCCAAGCATTCAAGATTCTAGTCTAAATCACTGTTGTTCAATTTATTTATGAACCCTGGTCTTTGAATCCAGATATTCCCTGCCTTTGCAAACAAAGTAGATCCAGATCATTTGGCTTCTTCAGCAGTCAACTGATCTGGATCTGCACTGTTTGTCATTTAGTTTGTGAAATTCTATCAACAACCTGACTCAAGTAATCTGCTTTGGACATGCATACCAAAGTAAAAAGGACTTAAATTAGACTGCTCTAAAAGGGAAAGTTTACTCCAGTCTGCATTGTCTGCCATTCAGCCAGCTCTAAATAATTGGATAGGCAGGCCTAATAAAGATTAATTGCCTCTTTACAGTTTGATCATGTCTGCACTTTTGTCAGATGGCACTTTTTAAATGCATCACTAGGCAGGTTTTATCAATTTGTTCTAAGTCCAAAACATTTAGTGTACATTTTGTATACAAGGTACGCAATTGCCATAAAATAAGAGGTACTCATGCCACTGTGAAGATGAACTGTTAACTCTCAAAATGCTCATTACAACTGCAGCACTCTACAGTTTGATTCTTTTTTGACATTTTTCAGCAAAGACAAGGCTTGACATTTCATGTGAAGTGTCTGCCTAGTAGACAATTTACATGAAATGCCAAGTCATAGTTTCTCTGAAAATAATAAAACAGGAAAAATGCCTTACGGACCTATTTTTCCACTGAAGAATAAAGGTAACATATCACTTTGACAAAAGTTTACCAAAAGGTAAACCTCAGACGACGCCTGATGCCTGCCTGACGCAAGACACAAACTTGCTCTGACATCTCTATTTTAAGGGATGGAATTTTTCCTGGAAACCCATGTCCAAAAATAGAATGCTGTTAAGAACCTATCCACATAGCAACAATGCTCAGGCTTAACTTGATCTTACTCTTAATATTCCAACCTGTGCCTTTTTAATGTAGAGCTGACATTTACTGATGTTCCTTTAGTCTGGCCCATCAATATTCCAGGACAACCACGTGTTATCATGTCAACGATTGTATTGGTGCTTAATCTTCAGATATAAGAACAAATGGATAGAAGGCATTCATAAAGCGTAACAATCTCCACATTAACACAAGTCAAATAGACTGATCCATTTACAAGGCCTGACATCCTGTAATCTAATGACAGCAAAAGAGAAAAACTTTGTTACCAAGCACAATAAACTCCAAACCAACAAATTACAATGCAAGATAATTTCTTATTCTGACAACACATTCAAGCACAATGAAGAGATGATGATGATTTCATGTTTTACATCATGAAAACATATGTTGTGGGTACTCATTAGAAGCACCTCACTGAGGTGCTTCTAATGAGTACCCACATCATATGTTTTCATGAACTTTCAACAGTATTTAAACAAGATGTTGATAGGATGATGATAAAAGTCTTTGCGCAAGTACCATAGAGACATGAGATGAACTCCATTTCTAGCTGGATTCAAACCCAGGACCTCATGATACAACATCAGGAGAGCAAACAACTCCGCCATGCAGATACTTCTCACACAATGAAGTGAATGTACTGAGTAAACAACTGATACCTCATTTTTATATACATAACCAAATAATACTAAGTCTCTTATTGAACACATTCATGTAAACCAGAGAAAATATTTACAGAACCTCTAAAATACATCCAAACAATTACACCAGAACCAACTGAGAGAGAACTGATGAAACAACATGAATCAAATACATTCATACAATTACAGAGGACCTGTTTACAAAACATGATTATCTCTACTCTAGCTTCTTCAAGCAATTAGAGAAAACTGATTATAAAACATGAATCAAATACATTCATGCAATTACAGAGGACCAGTTTACAATACATGATAATCTCTACACCAGAATATTCAAGCAACTAAAGAGAACTGATTATACAATCAAATACATTCATACAATTACAGAGGACCGCTTCCAAAACATGATAATCTCTACTCCAGCATCTTCAAGCAATTAGAGAAAACTGATTACAAGAGGGCCAAGATGGCCCTATATCACTCACCTGAATCATGTTATACATAGCATTGCTAACAGAGATGCAGTTCTAAAGTTTAGGTCATGGTGACCTTGACCATGACCTTTGCTCTCAGGTTCATCTTCTGGTCATAACAAACATCCCTACTAGGTTTGAGGGACCTAACCCCAAGCATTGCTGAGTTATAAGCTTGTTCTGTACTACAGGTCACTGTGGCCTTGACCTTTGCCATTACAGTCATCTATTGGTCAAGACCAACATCCCATCTAAGTTCAAGGGTTCTAGCCCCAAGCATTGTCGAATTATTTGCTTTTCAGTACTAAAGGTCATAATGACTTTGACCATGACCTTTGCCCTTGGTGTCATCTACTGGTGAGAACCAACATCCTTTCTAAGTTTGAGGATCCTAGCCCCAAGCATTGCCAAGTTATCAAGCTTTTTATTACTAAAGGTCCTGGTGACCTTGACCTTAACCCTCAGGATCATCTACTGGTGAGGACCAACATCTCTACTGAGGGTCCTAAGCATAAGCATTGCAGAATTGTAAGCATTTTTGGTACTAAAGGTCATGGTGACATTGACCTTTGACTTAAAGGTCATTTCAGATCCATCCTCCCTATTAGTTTGATAGTCCTAGGCCTAATCCTTTCCAATGGCTTTTTGCTCTATGTAAAACAAGTGACCCCAGCCCACCTCTGGGCAGGGCCTCTTTTCACCTCAAGGGCGTAATTTGAACACTCTTGTCAGAGGAATTCTAGGCAATGCTACATACCAAATATCAAAGGCCTAGGCCTTGCGCTTTCAGACAGGAAGATTTTTTAATTTTTTTTTTTCCTATATATCTATGTAAAACATGTCGGCCTCGGGGCAATACCATTGTTTGCCCCAGGCTATAATTTGAACAATCCTGGCAGAGGTCCACTAGGTATAAAATCAGTATTTTATGCTATGACTGTCTGGCAGCACTGAACATTTGGAAGTAGTGAAAAATGGTAAACTTTTATCACACAAAAGGTCAATGAGCAGTGCTTATTAAATACCCCAAACCACTCCCCCCTCCCCTCACCCCCACCCCAACCCCTGCATGGACCAAAACATAACAGATGGATGGCAGACACCATGAAAACAGTATTCCCCTACCCCCATCCCACCCTTCTCCTACAAACACAGTTTGCAAGGCGGGATATAAACATGATAATCTCTTATCAAAAACAGTCCAGCAACTAGAGAGTCAATTACAAAGTATAATGATCTCTAATCTAACCAACCATCAGAAAACAATTACAACATATAATAATCTCTTCTCAGACACATACATTTAATCCTTTCATCCCTGAATTTCTGAAGTGGACTTGTTCATCCTCGAATCTGGGCTTGTCCACTGATGCAAAATGGGGTTTTAGTCCAAAATCAAAAACAGAATGGCAAACTAAGTAGATCCTGATGAGATGGCTCATTATGAGCCATCTCATCTGGATCTATACTGTTTGCACAGGTACTGGTTTTTGTCTACCGAGCTGAAAGGGTTGAGGAAGTGATACACTTGTAGGAGAGGCAAAATGCTTTTCCTTCCTTTCTGAAAAGGGTCCACTCTAAAAGGTAAGAATTTACTCCCAAATGTTAACCCTTGTCCTGCTGAGCCCGGATATACCCTGCCTTTGCAAACAATGTAGATCCAGATCAGTTGGAGAAGCCAACTGATCTGGATCTGCACTGTTTGCCATTAAGTATAAGACTCTATATCATAAACCTTCATCAAGTAATCTGATTGGCTGAAAATTAGAAATGGGTGCGGCTTCTCAATTTATTCAGCAAGACAAGGGTTAACATGCCATTTGCAGATTTTTGTCACAAACCGCATAAAGATTTATGTACTTACTCATTTGGTTTCAGCGTTGCAAGATTCAAAGTTGCAGAGCCCATGGGGTCATCTGTCACTCTATCATAGTCAAACACCTTAAGCTGTACGGGGGCAAACACATCTTCTACAGATATCACAAATCGCTCATCCCATCTTGGATTCAAATTCTTTTGCACTATTCTACTTTTGTATACCTGTTTACTTCCTATTTTGAATTTTACATATGGGTCACTTGTACCTGCAAAATACAAAAGATACTGTAGGAGGGATGCAAAAGATTTGCTATCTTACACAAAATGGAATATTTTGATTTTATGGCTTTTATGGTTTGCAGATCTGAATTTAGCAGTCATGTTTTAAACTGTTCAGAATTTAGACCTTACATGAGCTTTAGCCCTGGTCCTCATAGCAAACTCATAAGCAAACTGATCTGGATCTGCACTGCTTGTTTGTTTGTTTGTGTTGAGGTTTTACGGCCCAGTCAACCCAATGGGGTCATGTCGAGTGTGGTCAGTTTACCTAACCACACGTTTACTGGGCAGGCTTAGTCCTCTAAGCGGTTAACCAGTAATGTGCACATTCTTTTGCCAGAAACTGACAACTGCCCTTCTTGAATCAGCAGAAGGGAAAGAATGACCGTAGAAAATATTTCATGATCAATCTCCACGAAAGAATGTTGCCGACCTCCGTGGGGGTTGAACCCGTGACCACCTGTTCTACAGTCGGACGGTGCATCCAACTGAGCCACCGAGGATGGCTGCACTGCTTGTATTATTTGAATTGGTATCAACAATCTGTATCAAGCAATCTGATTGACTGACAATTAGGAGTGGGCCTGCCACCTTGATTTATTCAGCATGACAAGGGTTAGGATTCTAAGACAAAACTCAGCAAATGACAAACTGTGATATTATTTTTCATTTGGCCCAGATTATGGAGTTTGACATTTTTTGCAAACTGTCTCCTTGTGGTCAAAAGATATGCCTCAAAGTTTTGGACAATTATGGTATAGATATACAGTGCTGGGCTATTTAGGGTAATTATTGTATTCTAAATTAGCCCCTCTGGGCTAATTCAGCAAACAACAAACTGACAATACATTTTTTTACTTTTCTCCCAAATAGGCTTTTACATTTCTTGCAAACTGTCTCTATGAAATTTCAAAGCCTGTTTATTACCTGGGAAAAATAAGAAAAAAAAAATTTCAAAATATCCGCTACTGAAATCTTTTACCCTGCATGCAGAGCATTAGACTTTCATGTAATGCCAACAAAAGCATTGTACAAGTCTAGATTCAGACGGTAGTATAGCAAAAATTGTGACTGAAGAATCAAATTATTTGTAAAAGATGCTGTCGAATCCAGTTAAAGAAAACAAGGTCATGTGAATAAATGCAATTATACACTGCCAGTTTGGATCAATTATAATTATGGTGAGACTGCCTGATGTCATCCAGACTTATGGCAGATATGCTGTATGGCAGATAATGTGTCGTTAACCCTTAAAGTGGCTGTCACAACAGCAGCAGACAACATTCAAAGAAATCTTTTTTTCTGAAAAAAAAAAGTAAGGCTTGGCATTTTATGTGAATCTATTCACAAGAAAAGTCAAGCTTTATTTTCTCAGTACATTAGAATGTTTCTGCTACAATTTTGAATGGCACATTCACTGATTAAGAACTTTTAAATCAATGCCAAAAACAGACATCTGAAATCTAGACAAATGATAAGACAAGCTTAGTGTGCAGTTAGTCTGTTTAATTGCTACTCTCTTGCATCTGTCAAATGCCAGTTAACAAATGGTTGAAATTTTGATTTCTGCATAAAAATCAATAATCAAAAGAGTCAAACTGCATAAATGTTGCAAATCTGAATTATCCTCTACCATATCATGAACAAACTGTTTCAGTGGTTTTGGACGTGTTTGTTAATAAACTCTCACTGTCCGAATAGTTAAATAAATGTTAAAGGTTTGCCTTCGGAAACAAAGAACACACCACAGATTAACCCTTAAAGACTCCATATTCCTCAAAAATAGACATTTTTAATCCAAGAAAAGTTTAATAAATTGATTTATCATATCTCTGAATTAATGTTCCCTCTCTGAATTAATGTTGGCAACATTAATTCAGAGATACCATAAAAAATCATTTCATTTCAAGAATGAGAGATTACCTGGGCCCAGTTGTTCAAAGCATTGTTAGCTTAACGAGCTCGTTAAGGATCATTTCGTTAACTGTTTTAGCGGATTCAACATACAATATTCTGATATTTTTTGCTGAAAAATGTGAGTAGCTTTTGCACTGCAAAAGCTACTCACATTTTTTCAGCAAAAAATTTCAGCATATTTGCGTATCACTGGATGTAAATTTTAACGAATCATTAACTAACAATGTCGTTAGCTTTGAACAACTGGGCCCTGAACTTTTACAAGCTGTTAGGTGCCACATTTTGTGATTGTATTAACACCATGTGTCAATTTATCAAAACTTTCTTGGATAATAAAATGTCTATTTTTGAGGGATATGAAGCCTTTAAAGTGCTAACATAACTATTTTTATTCAGTTTTCATACAAAATTTTTCATATAAAATAGTTTTGATATTTCATGTGAATCATCTGCCAAAAAGATGATTCATAAGAAATATCAAGACTTATTTTCTATGAAAAAAAGAAATGAATGCTGTCTGCTGCAAATTTTCCTGGTGCTTTAACCCATTTATGCCTAGGATCCAATAAAAGGGACATTCGCAAACAGTATGGACCCAGATCAGATTCCCCAAAATGCAGGGTCTGATCAGGGTCTACACTATTTGCACTAAATACAGGAAATTCTACAAAAAAAAAAAAACAACAAAAAAACATGGTAATAACAAAAAATGACCAGACACCAGTTCTATCAGAAATGGACCTGTCCAAAGAGTTGAGGCAGAAGAGTCCATTCATTATAAATGGGTTGAGCTAGGGTATTTATGGTATACACCTACCACAGCTGTCCCTGATGACGAGATTCCTACCCTCCTGTAGCCACACCTCTAGCTGATGAAATGGATGTTGCATATGTTCATGATGACGTTTCAGTAATGAAGCTTCCTGAAAATATAAAAGAGGACAATTTATGATCAATTTCCCCCAAGTTTGGCCTATTTTTTTTATCTTTATCACCATCTGGGTAAAAATTAGCAAACAACAAATTAATGATGATTTGCCATGAAAGCTAAGTCTGACATTTCATGCAAAAAAATTGTTTCAGTTGATTTGCACGTATGCACATAATGTCAAGCTCTATCTTCTAGGATAAAAAAAAAAAAAATGTTTAAACCCTGGTCCTGCTGGTCTTGAATATTTGCAAAAAGAGTAGATCAAATTCAGTTTGCTTCTTCTTCAGAAGCCAACTGATCTGGACTTGCACTGTTTAGCATTCAGTGTTAGAAATCGCATCAACAACTTGGCTCAAGTAATCTGATTGGCTGACAATTAGAAGTAGGTGTGGCATCTTAACCCTTGTCAGAAGCCACACACACTTCTAATTGTCAGCCAATCAGATTACTTCATCCAGCTTGTTGATAATTATAAATTCAGGAACTGAATGACAAACAGTGCAGATCCAGATCAGTTGGCTTCTGAAGAAGCCAACTGATCTGGATCTACACTGTTTGTAAAGGCCGGGTATATCCAGGTTCAGCAGAACAAGGGTTAATTTATTCAGCATGACATGGCTTAAAATGGTGTCTGTTGCTAGTTTAGTCCAGCAGGTTAGTTAGAGGAGTCCAAGGTGCCAACTATTTGGCCAATGAGTAACTAAACTTGACTTTTCATTTTTTTCTGCTAATTTTTGCAGTAACTTTTTTATTCTTGATTTTCAGCAGTAAGGTGTAGCAACTAATCTCAATTTGACATTGAAAAACATATTTTTTTGCACAAGAACCTGATATACAATTCCAAAAAAAAAAAGTAAATTAAGACCATATAATATAGGATAATTACAATGTACAGCTATTTTTCAGGGGATGCAACTCTGTCAAAGTTATTTTGCTCCTTTCCATGGGAGCACATTCTTTCCTTTTACAGTAGACCCCTTTTCCAGAAAGTACTTATTGCAGAAAGGATGCCATACAAGCTGGCTCTCTTGTTGAAAAATGACTGAAAATGTGCAAAAGATATTCTAAAGCTTACTAGTGATCATTTTTACCTGCGAAGAATGTTGGGTTTGATCGCTAAGCTTGAAACTTGATCTTTAAGTTGACAAGCACAATTAATGTAGCAGAGGACATTCTAATTGTTTTCCCAGAGAAAATAAGTATTAACATTTCATGTGAATTGTCTGCTTGGCAGATCATTTACATTAAATGTTATTTTTAGACTTAGTATCTCTAAAAAATGAAAAAAAAATATACATAGATTTCAAAATGTCATCTGCTGCAGTAAATGTTATGATTGGCACTTTAAGGGTTAACAGAATTTAAACAGTTTGATTTGCTATTTTGTCAAGTTGTACTTCCATATTTACCCTTTAGTATTGGGACAGACATGCCTCAGCATATAACAGCATAACATCTGATCTAGATCTACACCATTTGCCCCTGGTGTTCCAATATTTTGGAAAAACACAGTACTTCCAAAACACTGGGTTGCATCAAGCAAAAAAATGCCTTCGGACAGAAATGGCCCTGACCACTCATCACAAAAAAAAACGCCTATATTATATTGACCCCCTTAAACCCCACTTTTATATATAATAAAACTGGGGTTTACATTATTTTTCTTATTTTGTTAAAAAAAAACCCCATAGATTGTGGGTACTCTTTAGAAACACCTCAGCGAGGTGGTTCTAAAGAGTACCCACAAGCTATGTTTTGAGCAGGAATATGAAAAATATCAGAATTTTTTTACCTGAGAGCTTTCCTTTTTTGGTCGTAAAATTTTCAATATATTTGAATAGGCATGTTTTCGTAATGTGATGTAAGTCTGATCTGGGCCTTTGCTGTCCGCTTATGCCTGAAGACATGTTTTCACACGGCGCAGCCCAATTGTTTGCCAATATCAAGCTATTACACATTCAATGCATTTTACCTGTTCAGAATCAGACTCCTGCACAAAATGCACAAGAGCCCTGTTATCTTCTGGCTGCGAACACACTGACTCCCAAGATCCCCTAGGGGTACTGCCCCAAGTGAAAGGGAGATAACTATAAAAGGAAAATCCTGAATCTTTTGAGCTTTCTGCTTGAGCAGTGTTAGAGTCAACTGAGCCTCCTCTACCGGCATTAAAATCCTGCCAGATCAGAGTCATATCTGCTGAGGCTTCACTATCTGAAGAATGAGATGAGAACTTGCGAGAATGTGTCTTCTCAGCTTTCCGCCTGTCCAATGTCTGACTTAAACTAGAATGTTCAGGATTAGTTCGTTCGGAAGTATCACTTTCATTACTAGAAATACTCGACATAGAATAATTATCATCATCATTGATAACATTTGAAAAAGACGAAGCTCTCACAGGAAAACCCATAACAGTTAAATTTAGATTTCCGACGTTCTCTAGTGATTTACTGATAACTTTGTGTTTTCCCTTTTTCTCAGAGTCCAGCTCATTAGAACCTCCACCAAGAAAATTTTTATACCATTTTCTCTTCTTTCTGTCATGATGTCTGCTCATAATTTCAGAAGCAGAAGATAATGGCCGTCTGGTTCTTTTCCCGCTCATTGCACTAAATGTGTTTTTTCCATGTCTTCTGGTACTTTTTTTTTTATAACAAATTTGCTTCCAAACAGAACCAAGATCAATATGGAGAATTCAGAAGATGTCTGCACCAAAAAAAAATATCTTGCGATATTAACGCTTAAAACGCCTATCACAACTGCAGCAGACAACATTTTTATTTATTCATTTATTTTTATTTTTCGAAGAAAATAAGTCTTGACATTCAGTGTAAATTTACAGACACTTCTAATAAATACACCAAACATGTTTTCATAAAAGAAAAAAGAAAAAAATTCTTTTTGGATGAAAAAAAGGCATGTTAACCCTTGTCCTGCTGAACCCAGATATACCCTACCTATGCAAACACTGTAGATCGAGATCAGTTGGCTGGATCTGCACTGTTTGCCATAAAATATGTGAATTTTTAGACACGATCAGATCAACTAATCTGATTAGCGGAAAATTACTAATGGGTGTGGCATCTTAATTTATTCAGCAGGACAAGGGTTAATATGCATGAAACTTAACAAAAGTTAATTTTGATACAAAAACATTTATACGAATAAATATAGGATGTAAGAGGTTGAAGTTTTGTTTCCAGGCTTAAAATAAAAAAAAACAAAACAATGTCTTCTACTGCAGTTGTGATTGGTGCGTATACAAGGATTATCAGATATAATATCAGATCAGAAATGTATAAACTCATTTCTATAGTTAATCAGCATCCATATCTTTGCTATAATACAGAAGTGTCCTTGAAAAAAAAATGCAAACAGGAATAAAATCCCAAATAAATGTTAGCATTTTCTACACATTCAGGACCTAGTTATTCAAAGCACTGTTAGCTTAACAAGCTTGTTAGTGGTCAAACTGTTAACTGTTCTAGTAAGTACAATATATAATTCACATGTATTTTTGCTAAAAAAAATGTGAGAAGCTTTTGCAAATGCAAAATTTTTTCAGCAAAAATATTAGCGTATTTTCCATATTTAATGATCAAAGTTTTATCAATACATTAACTAACGACATTGTTAGTTTTGAACCACTGGGCCCCGTTCTTCACCAAGCATTTCAGAAGAGGACAATTGGATATTTTTTCTTATTTTTCCCAGAAACTAAGCTTTTACACTGCATGCAAACTGTAATGATTTGTTTGAAATGTGAAAGCCTGTTTTCTGGGAAAAAAACAAGAAAAAAATATTTCAATATATGGTTTGCTGAAAATTTTGCCTAGCATGCTAAACGTTAATATAGAAGAGTGTTGATGAAAAAAAAATGCACAAATAAATTTCCAAATGAATGGTAGCATTTTCTACATATATTTATTAATTTGTTCTTTATCAACTCAAATGGACAATTAAAGAGTTCCATACAATGATCTGTTCGCCTTATTTTGAAAAAACTCACAATCATACATCAGAACTATCTGGATATATATGACTCTATTTACAGAAGCACTCCAAACTCCTACAGGATGAATATGACTTTATTAGGATACTATAATCAAATCATATACATATGTATACCAGTACCCCATGGGTGTTTGAGTGCTTCTGCATAATTTATAAGAATTATAATACAATTCATTAATCAACCTCTAAAGTTGGCAGCAGATGACATTTTGATTTTTTTTTCTGAGAAAATAAGGCTTGACATTTCATGTGAATCATCTGCCTAGCAGAAAATTCACATGAAATGCAGTCTTATTCTCCCTGAAAAATAATGAAAAATAAGTTTAGAATGGTGCCTGCTACCATTTTGCATAGTGCTTAACCCTAGTCCTGCTGAGCCCGGAAATACCCTGCCTTTGCAAACAGTGTAGATCAAGATCAGTTGGCTTCTGAAGAAGCAAACTGATCTGGATCTGCACTGTTTGCCACTAAGTATATGAATTTATAGCAACAAAACAGCTCAAGAAATCTGATTGGCAGAAAATTACAAGTGGGCATGGCATCTTAAAGGGTTAAAATCAAATATTTATAACACAGTTCTACATAAGATGACATAATACTGTATTTGACCTAATTACTGCACATACCCCATCTTGGATCTCCGATTGGAACGATTTTAGTTTCAGGTCAATTGGCTTTTGGGTTTAGGAGAAGAAGCAAAAAATAGATTTTCAAAATGGCCACCATGGCGGCCATCTTGGATTTCCGATCAGCATGATTTTAGCTATTTTTGATCTACAAGTCACCCCGATGCTTCCTACCAAGTTTCGAATCAATTGGCTTTTGGGTTTAGGAGAATAAGTGAAAAATAGATTTTCAAGATGGCGGCCATCTTGGATTTCCGATCAGCATGATTTTAGCTATTTTTGATCTACAAGTCACCCCAATGCTTCCTACCAAGTTTCAAGTCAATTGTCCTTTCGGTTCAGGAGAAGAAGCGAAAAATAGATTTTCAAGATGGCGGCCATGGCAGCCATCTTGGATTTCCAATTGGAACGGTTTTAGCGATTTTTGAGCTACAAGTCACCATGATGCTTTCTACTAAGTTTCGAGTCAGTTGGCTTTTGGGTTTAGGAGAAGAAAGAAAAATAAGATTTTCAAGATGGCGGCCATCTTGGATTTTCGATAGGCATGACTTTAGCTATTTTTGATCTACAAGTCGACCCGATGCTTCCTACCAAGTTTAGAGTCAACTGGCCTTTTGGTTGAGGAGAAGAAGCAAAAAATAGATTTTCAAGATGGCGGCCATGGCAGCCATCTTGGATTTCCTATTTTAGCTGTTTTTGATCTACAAGTCACCCCGATGCTTCCGACCACGTATCGAGTCAATTTGCCCAGGTGTGTAGGAAGAGTAGGCTTTTAAAGCAATTGTTGACACCGCAAGACACATGACGAACTACGGACAACGGACATTGACTGATCACAATAGCTTACCATGAGCACTTTGTGCTCAGGTGAGCTAATAAGTCTTTCAAATCCATGTTAAATATATATCTGTAATTATAAGTTGTGATATGTTGTATTTTATGAGTGCTGCATGGTAGAATGGCATTTAAGCTAAATATGCAATCCTCTTGAAATATTGTATAAATAAATAAAATAAATAAATGGAGAAATAAAAAATAGCACGAAAACATGAGTACCGTAAAATCTCTATTAGACGCCCAGGCTCTAATAAACGCCCACCCCCCGATTTGGATGTTAAAAATGGCGATTTTTTTGGACAATTCTCGAAAAATTACAGCCTCTATTAAACGCCCACTGGAAAAAAAAAAAACCTTACCTTATGCTGAAAGTTTCCAAATTTGTTGCTTGATCGCCGAACGCAAAAATCTTTTTCTCTTGTGGTCCAAATTAAAACGTAAATACAGGGAATTTTCAGTCCTCCGCCTTGAACAAAAGTCCCTTCTGCAGCGGAGTAATTTCGGAAGTGATATGAACAATACTGCCCTCCTTGTGCAACTGTGTCAAAGACTGACATAAACCTTCCGGAATATGTCCGACAGTATTATCGCCTTTCTTTACAATGATCGCACTGTCACTATGCTGATTATCAGGCTCAAAGAAACAATCCAAGTTTGTCCCACAAGAATAAGTAATCCGGTAAACATGGTGACCTTTAATAACACATTTGACCGACACGATCTTGCTGACCGCCATCGTGTGTTTGACGCGTGTCTTCCTAACATCAAAGGCGGCACCGCAGCATTTTCCCGCGGAAAGTTTTAGAGCCAGCGTCCATAAACACGTGGTCGATTAAGGTTGATCAATAAACAATGAGCTACAACTACACAGAAAATTAAATTTGATTACACTACACTGCATAGTAAGTTGAAAAAATATTAGTCAACCATTGGAAGTATTCAGCCAATATACGGTATGCCTAGCGGGACATTGGCAAACAGTATAGACCCAGATCAGACGCCGCATCGACCACCGCGGCATCTGATCATGGTCTACACTGTTTTTGCTTAAAGTTCACACGTTTCTGTTAATTTTACCATAAACAAAACAAACCTATTACTGCAAAAGGAGTGCTCAAAACTTATTAGGTGGAAGATTCCACTGTCATAAAAAGGGTTAAACCTTCAATAAATTCAGCTGATTTAATGTCAGTTATGTCAAGGACGTAAATAATACACGTCTTTGGTTATGTATAGAACATAGGAAGAAATATATGAGAGAGTACACACGTTTGACTGCCCCTCGCAAATTCATAATACGTAATCGCAGCTGGCAGCATATTTGCAGAACTGCAAAGAGGCCCGATGCGGGAGATCGTGTATTATAAATTCATCATGTTAGCTTTTACTCCCTAATGAAGCCTCAGTGGCCAAACTATACTTGTTAATGAAGCTAAATGACAGACAGACAGGAGAGCCTTGCCTCTGATGTTGATTCATAGGAACTTTTTTGTGACATTGGATTCGAAGGATCGGAAATTAAACAAGTCAAACAGAATAAAGGTTTTATGTATTTTGCCATTTTACGCGAAACGAGAAAAGTGTTAATGATACTCGCAAAGTAAAGAGAGATGTGGTACTACTACTATTCTATTCTAAGGCACGACTATTGTATCACCAGTCATTTTCTGAGAAAACAAGATGGCGGCCATTAGAAAGAAACTGATCGTTTTGGACCTTCATATGTGATTTGCAGGTTTCTATAGCCTCTAATAAACGCCCATCCACCTCTTCATGAATGATAATGATTCTAATAAACGCCCGGGCGTCTGTTAGAGATTTTACGGTATATAATGTTGACTCCCTTAAACTCCACTTTCATATAGTAAAACTGGGGTTTACAAGGGTATGCATTACTTTTCTTATTTCTGCTCAAAAACCTAGATTATTGGTACTCGTTAGAACCACCTCACCAAGGTGGTTCTAATGAGTACCACAATCTATGTTTTGAGCAGAAATATGAAATATATCAGAATTTTTACCTGAAAATTTTCATCGTTTTGGTGGTTAAATTTTCAGAATACTTGAATAGGCTTGTTTTCCTAATGACGTCTCACCAAGACAAGGCTTGTTTTCGTAATGATTTCTCACCAAGACACACCCCCTACAATGGATTCCAATGGAACTGCCTCAATGAGATGATTCCAATGGGTATTCAGGAAGTATGCTTTGATACTAGTATAACAACAAAACTCTTTGTTGTGGTCATTGTGGTCATCAGAACCCGCAGTCTTCAAGCCCTATACTCTATAAAGGACCTAAACATTAACCCTTGTCCTGCTGAACCCGGATCTACCCTGCCTTTGCAAAACAGTGTAGATCCAGATGAAGCCAACTAATCTGGATCTGCTCTGTTTGACACTAAGTATGTGAATTTATAGCAACAATATGGATCAAGTAATCTGAATGGCTGTAAATTAGAAGTGGGTGTGGCATCTTAATGTATTCAGCAGGACAAGGGTTAAGGCTGACATACAAGGAAAACTAACACAATCTCATGAACAATTCTTGTCTCCCAACTGCCATCTGCAGTAACTACCAGAGTCATTCAACACTTAGCACTCTGGAAAACATTTTCAACAGACAACAAATCGATGATATTTTTCTTGTTTTCCCCTGGAAACAGGTATGCCATTTTTTGCAAATTGTCTCCATTGAAGACAATTTGCATGAAATGCATGAAATGTCATACCTGTTTTGTGGGAAAAATAAGAGAAATATCATCCATTTGTCATCTGCTAAATTAGCCCAGAGAATGGTAAAGATTAAACAAGAAAACAAGGAAATGTCGACATTCGATTTTGTTGGTGAAGTAATTCAATCTTCTCTCATGCATCAGGTAATGGCAGAAAAGCGCTCATCGAGCATAAATCCATTTCACTTTCTCATCACAGCATGCACTTAACCATAGTCCTGCTGAATCGGGATCTGATCTGGATCTACCTGTTTGCCATTAAGTATGTGAATTTTTATCAACAATCTGGATCAAGTAATTTGATTGGCTGAAAACTAGAAATGGGCGTGGCATCTTAATTTTTTCAGCAGGACAAGGGTTATTAAGAGGACTGGATACACTTGGTAGATTTTCTACTATTTTGTACAAGGGAGACAACTTTTGTGACTTCTTAACTCTTTGCATGAGAGGTAATTTTGCATGCTTTTTTTTGTGGTCTGTAGATTTTTTTTTTTAAATTAACTTTTTCAAAACAAATCTTTCAGGAACACCATCAGTGTGTCAAACAGTTTGGATCCAAATCAGGCCTGACATTTTGTTGGGCCTGATCTGGGTCCAAACTGTTTACAAAGGTTATCAGCAGACTACAAATGTCCCCACTAGCGGGGAAGAGTTAACGGCTTTCCTGTGCATTATTCCTCTTCTTCAGAAGAGAACTAAAACACTTTGACAGAGCTGTCTCCCCTGAAAGTGTATATCAATTGCTCTTAAATTATGGAACCACTGGTGTACTGGTGATGATATAATAGCATGGATGACAAATATTCTAGAAGACAAAGCTTGGAATTTTATTCAAAGGAGGATGACTAACATGAAATATAATGCCTTAGAAATTTTAATACAAATTTTAAAATTCTGCATCATAGCCCTGAAATTATCAGGTAATTAACAAAATTTTAATACTAATACTAATAATAATAATAATGATAATAATAATAATAACAATAATAATAATAATAAGTGATACTCTCTTGTTTGAGAGCTGAGGTTTGCAACAGTGCCAAAAATCTTTCATTTACGCTCTGACAAAGTCTGGATGTGATGGTGTGCACTGATGCCCTTTGAAAGTAACACCCTCACTACAGTATCGGGGCCCAGACACACTGACATGATACTATCACATTAGTCACAGACTGACATTGATGTGGTTGGCTGAGTGCCAAGTGAAAGAGCAGCCAATACCATTTTTTTTTTTTTAAGTCAGGTATAACCAGCTTGACCTCAAACCCACATTCTTCCAATCTGAAGGCAGATGTTCTACCTGTCACAGATGATGGTAAATGCCCTAAAATTTTGGCATATGCAAACAGTGCAGACCCAGATCAGACTGCTCCTCAAGGAGCAGTCTGATCAGGGTCTCCACTGTTTGTCATTCCACAAAGCATTTTAAGAAGTAACTATACATAAAAATCAAGACTAAGGCCAAATAAGTATGGAATAAAAAGTTTGAAGCTTTTGGACAGTTATGGTTTGTATCAATATGGATGTTATATAATCATAGAAAATATGACAAGGCATCTTAATTATATATCTGTCAATGATATTGCCTCAAATAGTTTTGTTTGTTTGTTTGATTTGGGCTTAACGTCGCTTTCAACCTTTTTCAGTCATATCGCGACGGTGTCTGGATGTGGCAGGGAGCTCAATGCTCACTTTTAGAGTGCTGCCTCACTGAAATATCACGCCCCAGACACTTTGACATGATATTCCACCCAGTCACATTATACTGACACTGAGCTGACCAGTTCTAGCTCTACTTTCTTAATGCTGAGCGCCAAGCGAAAGAGCAGCTAGTACCATTTTTAAAGTCTTTGGTATGACTCGGCCGGGCCTCAAATAGTTAAGCATCTTACAGTCAGAGCTGAAATGCTAGTTCAGACAATTCTCATTTTTTCTAGAATAGATGAGTCTTGATTCTTTCAGCCAAAAAGAACTGATACCTTTCAACCTCTTTATAACACGGTTCATTATAACATGGTTTTGGATATAACATGGCTCAAAGATGGATCCCAAAAATATATAGATTATATTGAAAAATGACAATAAATGGTCAATTTTCAATATAATCAATACATTTTTGTTTGGATATAACACGGTTGTTTAACTAACATGGTTTATGCTATTGGACCCCAAGAATAGTGTTATAAAGAGGTTGTGGTGTATTTTTCTTACTTTTCCAAGCTAACATATGCTGTCAGTACTCATTAGAAGGCACTCGGTGACAAAAACATGTTGTGGGTACCCATTAGAAGTGCCTCACTGAGGCACTTTTAATGAGTAGCCACAACATGTTTTCATGGAGAAATAAGACAAATATGTACCTGATACCCTCTCTTAATTCAAACTATGCTAAAAGTCTCGTCCATTACTGACCAAAGTATATATTTTAACGCCACATACTGGTTCACAGTCACAAATTGGTTTAGATAAAAGCATTCAATTACGTCTGTCGAAGATGGATTATAGGAAGCACGCAGCATTCCACTTCCAAGTTTTAAGACAGACAAACTAAAAGCAAGATGACGTGTCAGGCTGTCTTATTTTCTCAGCAGAGATCTCAAGTACCATTCAAGAATACATCCTTTCATCTCAGCCATCTTTCCACAAATAATTCTAAATATACCAAGATCTGCACAGTATCCAGATAATATTTTTATTATTTGTCCATTAAAAACATATGTTGTGGGTACTCATTAGAAGCACCTAATGAGTACCCACAACATACATGCCATAAGCTGTGGACTAAAATCTGTGAGAGAAGGCAAAATTTTAAGGGAGATTTGACAAAATTCTATGAGATTTTCTTAAACATTTCTTAAGTTTTATCTGGTGCTATGGCAAAAGCAAAACTTCAAATGGAATTGCATTTTATCAAAGATCACTGGATAAAATTGTTCCTCTGTTGTTGTGTTGCAGTCTTATACATAGAGTCACATCCATTTGTAATTAATATTTCCTTTTACCTGCTTATGATTATTATAATAAATATCTCCAGGAACATTAATTTAGTTTACTTTTTTTTTTATTTTTAACCCTTGTCCTTCTGAACCTAGATATACCCTGCCTTTGCAAACAGTGTAGAAGCCAACAGATCTGGATCTACACTGTTTGCCTTTTGGTATGTAAATTTATAGCAACAATCCAGATCAAGCTATCTGATTGGCTGAAAATAAGGTGGGTGTGGCATCTTAATTTATTCAGCAGGGTTAACATAAATAGACACTGGAGCCACATATATGACAGTACTGCAACGATTGCCTTCTAGAGACATATACTAGATTCTCCAGGAAAACATACATTGTTATGTAGGTCATTAAAAGGGCCTTGCTGAGACATTTCTAAATGGGTTCCAAAAACATATGTTTCCTTGGGGAAACAAGAAAAATATTTATGTGGATACCCCTTTTATCTCGAGCTATGTGTCAAAATCCGACCATGGTCCAAACATGATCCAATAATTGTAGTTCCATAAACACTTAGTATACTGGGCAAATTCGACAGAAAATAAACAAGAGAACCTGGCATTGCATGCAAATTGTCTCCTTAACCCAGACAACAGAGTTTAAGTTCCCTGCAAATTGTCTCCTATTTTGTTATATTGTTTTCCAGAAAACAGGATACAGCAGTTATAATCTGTTTAATAATTAATCCACTAAAATAAACCAAAATAATATCATGACTATAAAGGCTGGTCATCAAGTGACCAGCCTTTATATTCATGATATTGTTTGGTTTTATTTAGTGGATTATCAAAAAGAATTATGAGAAATATATTTAGTCACTGGAGATTGGAGACTGGAGCCAGTCTACATGTCAGTATATGAAAGCTGATCTGGGCACAAGTACTTGGTTTTACTTTCAAATGGGGAAACTTTAAAATTCCCTTCTGGGGGATGATTAAGTTGTCTAGTATGTAAAAAGACATTATGGACAAGATAAATAACTAATTTAAATGTTCAAATAGCTGCAAATCAATAAAACAATGCAGCTAATATAAATATCCACAACATAAAAACAATTCCTCAATTTTTAGAGAGCAATTTAACCTTTAAAGCGACAAGCAAAATTGTAGCAGATGAAATTCTAAAAAAAATGTTTGTTTTTTTTCTTCACAGTGAAAATAAATATTGACCTTTCATGTGAATCATCCATTAGGCAGATGATTCACATGAAATGTCAACTTGTTTTCTCAAAAAAAATAAAAGTTGTTGCCTGCTGCAGATGTGATTAGCACTTTAAGGGTTAAATGACCGAGTCTGCTTTAAGAATTATAAAAACTATGGTATTTACCCTAGATATTGGGACGTTTTTGCTCTTTACCAAATTTATACTAAACTTTTGAACAGTTACATTTTCCTACCTACTAATGTTTCTAAAAACTGCTGGATGAGTGTCAATACCTCTCAGACATAATGCTTCTTTTAGACATTTTCATGCTTTTCTCCATGGAAATATATGATATGGATACCATAGCTCATGAATACCATATTCGACCTAATTACCACACTGTGGGCTTAGTTTTTTAAAAAATACTCGTACCTGGAAAACTTGTAAAATATTGTCCTACCCATACTAAGAGTACACTTTAAATAAAAAAAGATCAGCGAAGGACTCATCAAATGATGCTTATTCAATGTGTGTGTGTGTGTGTGTGTGTGTGTGTGTGTGTGTGTGTGTGTGTGTGTGTGTGTGTGTGTGTGTGTGTGTTCTTTTTGCTTGTTTCTTTGTAAAAGCATATGTTGTGAGTACTCATTTGAACTGCATTGACAAGCTGATGCAATTCAAATGGGTACCCACAACATATGCCTTTATAAAGAAGTAGACAAAAAGTACATGGCTGTAATCTGAAAACTAGGGAATTGCCTGACTGGGCACTTATGGGGTATGTGCGGTAATTAGGATGAATACAGTAGTTGCTGTTTTCAACCAATAAGTATTGATATTTTTCTTATATCTACATGAAAATATACATGTATCTTGTGGGTACTCATTGAAGTGCCTCAGTGAGTGTAAGGTGCTTCTCATGAGTACTAACAATGTATCTTTTTGTGAAGAAATAAGGAGACTGTTTACCTGATACACCATCGAACAGGCTGTAGGTATTCATAAGAACTGATGTTTTCATACTTGCACTTAATATTTGTCAATGAAAACTTATGTTGTGGATGATTATTAGAACCACACCATTGAGATAGTTGTCTTGGGTATACGCAATATAAGTTTTTGGGCAAAAACAAGAAAAAAATATCTGATTGGTAACTCTGTACCTTTTAGTTTGTCTAAAACCTGCTGGATAAGTGGCAAACAATTAGACCTTCAGATCAGGTGCCAGTCATCCTGTGATGTACGATCTGGGTCTACACTGTTTGCTCAGGCCTGCCTGTCCAAATACTTAGAGTAAATACCACAGATTCTTCTGGAGTTTATCTCTGAAGTCTGAGAAAATGGAAAAACATTTTTTTCATGACAGACATTCTAATCTTCAGTTAATCCATTTTATAAGAGTGTCAATCAAATCATCTCTCTCTCAATGCATAGAACCATTGGCAGCCAGAATAAAGCAATCATCGATAATCAGATGCATCAAATTTGCAGCCTAGCTCTAGGAAAAGGTATGAGATAGCATGGACAAACTGTGAAAGCCAAGACTAGACTGTGCAATAAACAATATGATTTGGATCTTTACCATTTACAATTTACAAATTTATAATGTCAAGGAAAAGCAAAGACTGATGTGAAAATTCTTAGGCCGCAATTCTGGCAATTTTACTAATAATCCAAACTACACCACAACCTCTTTATAACACGGTTCATTATAACATGGTTTTGTATATAGCACAGTTCAAAGATGGATCCCAAAAATGTATAGATTATATTGAAAAATGACAATAAATGGTCATTTTTCAATATAATCTATACATTTTTGTTTGGATATAACACGACTGTTTAACTAACACGGTTTATGCTATGGACCCCAACAATAGTGTTATAAAGAGGTTGTGGTGTATTGAGATGAACAGGCCTTAGCAAGCAGTGCAGATCCAGATCACATGCCACAGAACATAGTATGATCATTTTTTTTTTTTTAAATTATTTTTCTGGGGCAATTCCATACTTCAAACCATGCTCACATGGAGTATGGTTAACCCATTGTATACTGAATAGACTCTCCCACACTATATATTGGAAGAGTCCAATTTCAATTTTAGGTACATCCGGCTATGAGATTTATATATTCCTAGCAAAAAATGGCTAAACTTTTGCAAACAGTGGAGACCCTGATCAGACGCCGCGTTCTGCAGCGTCTGATCTGGGTCTGCACTGTTTGCCAATTACCCTTTTACAGGTCTCCCAACTACAATAGGTTAATTTATCAAAGACAGACAATATCAAAATACCTTTAAAATATAGCGGGAAAATCATTTAATCTTTTAGAATGAAGGTATTTTAAATTTGCTTCTATATATAGACTTTCAGAAATCAGTATTCAAAAGGAATAAGATGGTCCTGTATTGCTCACCTGATCACTAGATAAGTTCAGAGTCAATTGGCCTTTTGGTTCAAGAGAAAAAGTTCAATATAGATTTTCAAAATGGTGCCATGGCAGCCATGGTGGCCATCTTGGATTACCAATCAGAATATTTTAGCTACTTTTGCTCTACATGTCACCTCAATAATTCCAATGGCCTTTTGGTTCAAGAGAAGAAGTTCAAAATAGATTTTTAACATGGCTGCTAGGGCAACCATCTTGGATTTCTGATCAAATGATTTTAGCTATTATAGATCTACAAGTCACCCCGATACTTCCTATCAAGTTTCAAGTCCACTGGCCTTTCTGTTCAGGAGAAATAAGTTAAAAATAGATTTTCAAGATGGCGACTGTGGTCACCAGCTTGAATTTCCGATCAGAACAATTTTAGCTATTTTTGACAAACAAGTCACCCAGATACTTCCTACCAAGATTCAAGTCAATTGGCATTTTGGTTCAGGAGAAGTTCAAAATAGATATTCTAGATGGCGGCCATGAAAGATTTTAGCAATTTTTGATCTGCTAGAAACCCTGATACTTCCTACCAAGTTTCAAGTCAACTGGCCTCTCGGTTCAAAAGAAGAAGTACACTTAAGATTTTCAAGATGGTGGCTGTGGGGGCTATCTTGGATTTCTGATCAGAATGATTTTGATCTACAAATTGCCCCAATACTTCCTTCCAAGTTTTGAGTCAATATGCCTTTCTGTTCAGTTAAGAAGAAGGCAACAGATAATTTTGTGGGCATTTGGGTATTTAACCCCATTAAAATTTAATCAATTGGGTAAAATCGTATTTTCATTTTTCGGTTTGAGTAAAGATCCTCCCACCCCACAAAATGAAAATTAACTGGGTAAAACTTATAAAACTGAAGGAAAGAGCACAAAAATAAGCCTGATTTAGGTATTTAAAACATGGAATTTTTTTTTATTATATTTGGCATATGAAAGAGAAAAACACATATTATGTGCAGTAATCACAATATGAAATTGTAATCATGTGCTTTCCTGGCCTTAAAACTTTAATTTTCACCCTTGAATTTGGAAATAAGTGGGTATTCTGTCAAATCAATTGGGTATGAATACCCAAGTTTTTGAAAATAATTGAGTATTTGTTCAAAACATATGGGTATTTTACTCAGATACTCCCCTTATCTCTTGCCCTGCAAGGGCAAAAACAGATTTTTCAAACTGACTGCCCTGGTGGTCACATTGGATTTCTGAATGAAATGACTAGTTATTTTTGATCTACAAGCTGTCCTTATACTGCCTACCAAGTTTCAGTCAGTAGGCCTTTCAGTTCAGGAGAAGAAGCACAGAATAGATATTCAAGATGGCAGTCATGGCAGCCATCTTGGATTTTCAATCAGAATGATTTTAGCTCTTTTTGATCTGCCAGTTACCCTGATATTTCCTACCATTTTCGAGTTAATTGGCCTTTCAGTTTGGAAGAAGTTCAAAATAGGTTTTCAAGATGGCCACCATGGTACCACCATATTATTTGGATTTCTGACTGGAATGATTTTAGCTGTTTTTGATTTTCAAGTCACCATGATACATGTACTTCCTACCAAGTTTTGAGTCAGTTGGTCTTTTGGTTCAGGAGACGAAGGGCAAAATAGATTTTCATGACGGCTGCCATGAAAGCCATCTTGGATTTCCTATCAGAATGATTTAAGCTATTTTTTTTTTATCTACAAGTTGCCCCAATATTTCCTACCAAGTTTCAAGTCAATTGGCCTCTTGGTTCAAAAGACGACATACACTTATTTTCAAGACAGCGACTGTGGAGGCCATCTTGGATTTCCGATCAGAACAAATTTAGCTATTTTTGATTTACAAGTTGCCTTGATATTTCCTACAAAGTTTCCAGACAATTAGCCTCTCAATTCAGGAGACAAAGCACAAAATAGATTTTCAGGATGGCTGCTATAGCGGCCATCTTGGATTTCTGAATAGAACCATTTTAGCTACTTTTGAGCTACAAGTTGCCCTGATAGGCTCCCTACCAAGTTTCGAGTCAATTGACCTTTTGGTTCAGGAGAAGAAACACAAAATTGTTTGTCATTATGGCCGCCATGGCGATTTCCAATAGGAACAATTTTAGCTTTTCTTGATCTGCAAATTGCCCTAACACTTCCTACCAAATTTTGAGTCAATTGGCCTTTCGGTTCAGAAGAAGAAGCGCAAAATATATTTTAATGATGGCTGCCCCGGTAGACGTCTTGGATTTACTATCACAATGGTTTTAGCTGTTTTTGATCTACAATATCCCAGATACCTCCTGCAAAGTTTTGAGTCAATTTGCCTAGGGGTGTAGCAGGAGTAGGCTTTTAAAGCAAATAGTTAATGCCTCACAACGTATGACAGACAATGGACATTAACTGACCACAATAGCTCACTTTCAACATTTAATGCTTAAGTGAGCTAACAGGAGACAAAATTACTAACTGCCAAACAAAAAGTGACACCATGAAAAATGCCGAATGGCATTATGGACAGGTTTTTCAAATAACGAAGGAAGTGTTTGTTTGTTTGATTTGGGCTTAACGTCGCTTTCAACCTTTTTCAGTCATATCGCGACGGTGTCTGGATGTGGCAGGGAGCTCAATGCTCACTTTTAGAGTGCTGCCTCACTGAAATATCATGCCCCAGACACTTTGACATGATATTCCACCCAGTCACATTATACTGACACTGAGCTGACCAGTTCTAGCTCTACTTTCTTAATGCTGAGCGCCAAGCGAAAGAGCAGCTAGTACCATTTTTAAAGTCTTTGGTATGACCCGGCCGGGGATCGAACCCGCAACCTCCCGGCCACAAAGCGGACGCTCTACCACTGAGCCACTGTGCCGGTACGAAGGAAGTGAGAGTTGTCTCTCTTGCACATGAAACACCTACAGGTCCTCCTCTTCATCCCTACCAAATATGAAAGCAATTCACTGAAGAATAAAGATAACATATAACTTTGAAAGAAAATTAACCAAAAGGTTAACCTCGGACGCCGCCCTGCCGCCCGGACATAGCTGTTTTAAAGGACAGATTTTTTTTAAAAACCTAACAGATTTTTTGGAAAAACACGTTAAAAAAAAAAGCAAGTTTTTTCTCTTGAATATATCTCCCTGATGATGTGAGCTCTACATTTCTAAAATGTAGAAATACCCATGAGGAAAAAGATACTTAACAGTTCCACAATATTAATTGAATATTGGAGTCTGAACTGTACATCAAAAGAACCAGATTCATCCTTACATACAAATTCTTAATAATATATGGGAGCAGTACACAAAAAGGCATCTGTATATTTGACAACGAATGCTTACACTACAGCCGGTACATCTGCCTACCAGGACCTTTGTGGCTCTCTTACATAATCGTAGCTCTTGGTAAGAGGGTATCAGGTATATATCTTTCTTATTTCTCCACAAAAATGTGTGGTACTCAGTAGAAGCATCTCAGTAAGGCACTTCTAATGAGTACTGATAACATATGTTTCCTTGAAGAAATAAGACAAAATATTACTATTTTTTGGTTGAAAAAATGCCTTATGTGGAGATATAACACAACAGACAGATAATGCAGAATGCACCAGAAAGCAACAAAGAAACAAATAAGATTTTGTCTATTTCGCACACGCTGAGACAGCTTTTTCATTTGAGGCAGCCCATATAAAAACAGAAGCCAACAAATGACTCCTTAGAATTAGATTTACTGTAGACAGTCTGTATACCATAACTGTCCTAAAATTTAATACACTAATTTTTCTTACAAAATGACATAATATTATACAGTAGAGTAGACACAGATCAAGCTGTTCCTTATTTCTATGAAAAATAATTATCATAAGAAAAAAAAAGCGTAGAATGCTTCATGCTCTAAGGATTGAAATGGACTGTGTTACAAAGATATGTTAATGGGTGTGAACATTAGGTATCTTGCCTGAGTCATAAAGATATGAAGTTTTAACCCTTGTCATGCTAATCACAGAATTACCTGATTCAGTGGATTAGGCCTACTTCAGAATCTCCAGAAATGAACTAAGCCATTAATCCTGGGTTCTCTGACAGTGCAGGGAGAGTACTTTCAGACAAATCTAGGTCCATATGCATTCAAGAACAAGCTGTGAAATTAATCTCCAAAATCAGTCAAATTTCACCATTTTTCCAATTGTTTTTTTTTTTATTTTTTATTTTTGTTTTTGTTTTTTCAGGCTCTTGTGGCTACCACCCTAGCCCACAGTTTGTGTTGGTTTTTTTTTTCAGTCAGACAAGGGTTAACACATGCAGACACTAATGCTGATGTTGGCACTGATGCCAATGCTAATACATGCCAAGACAGTGTTATAGCTCTTTTGGTGAGCCAAAAATAGACAAGTTTAGTTAACAAATATGATTAATAGCAAAGACAAAGAGGGTTATTCACCCACTGAGATGATTAAAAAATATAGGCTTTGAATCTATATATCCAAAGATTAGAAACACAGTCTTCCTTGAGAACAAATTTTCTTACTGTTATTTTAATATACTGTATTTACCTAAGTTATAAGTGGGACATCTTAAGTCCTTACCATACTTGTCTTAAAATTTGAACAAGTCCATTTTTTACTGCCTGCTGACAAGTGGCAAACAGATATTATTCAGATACTACAAAATGCAGATTCTGATCTGCCACTACACAGTTCACTCAGGCAGATAATGTCTAAATACTTTGGGTAGACACAATAAATCTTAACTCTAGTCCTGCTGAACCTGGATATACCCTGTCTTTGCAAACAGTGTAGATCCAGATCAGTTGGCTTCTTCAGAAGCCAACTGATCTGGATCTGCACTGTTTGTGATTAAGTATGTGAATTTGCATCAACAACCTTGATCAAGTAATCTGATTGGCTGAAAATTAGAAGTGGGCTTGGTATCTTAATTTATTCAACAGAACAAGGGTTAATTAAAGCATGTTAGAGCCCTTCACCAGAAAATGTACCTTTGGACATGGGTGCGCAGCAAATACTCATGTCAGCCTCTGCATCTGTACAGTCAGATCAGTGCCTTTGCTGTCATGTGTAAAAGCCTTGGATCATAATGGCTATATCCACTGATCATCCAGTTAAGACTGATCAGACTGTATGTATGTACAGGCATATATGAGTGTTCACTGGTGCATGTTATAAGAAACTTTTTTCACGTGTCACTTATTCCCTTGTCATGCTGAATAAATTAAGATGCCACACTCCCCGTACCTCAAATTTACGAAAACTACGAACAGTTCTCTTCGTAAATGAGTGGATTCTTTTGTATTTTTGCGTAATTTTGTCCGGAGATTGCGTATATTCTTGTAGTTTGTTACGAAGGTTTGCGGAAATCTGCGTATTTACGAACAAATTTCCGTACATACGTAGAAATATATTCGTAGCTGTCTACAAACGAACGGAGCAATCTCGGCACTCTGAACGGAGTACTTCGTAAAACTGTGGACTTAGCATTTTTCAGTGCGGAATCGTTCGTAGAATATAGACTTAAACTTATTTCAGTTCGTATATGTATGGAGATTACTGGACTTAGAAATTTTTTAGATCAAATGAGAACATAGAATATAACTTAACCAATTTTTGGTTCGTAGTCTTTCGTAGCATTCGGAGTGTGCTTAGAGACCTTTGTAATTTAATATGCATAACAGATTCACAGAAGACTTTGTTGCCATGGATACAAAATGGTATCAATTAAGATATCATAAAAGTAGTTGCTTTATTGCTTTGAAACCAAAAAGTTCAGTCATTTATAGAGCTACTCTGAGGCAACATAACTATAAAGCTAGTTCATTAGTGAATTTAAATTATGGATTAGAAATACATATACTTGGTTTTTGTGTTTTACATGTAAAATGGAATAGTCTAAATGACTTTAATAGTCCATGGAAATGTTATTGCTGATTTCAGAAAGTTGGTGGTTTCTTTTGATTACATGTATTTCAATAGAATATAAGCAAATCAAAAAGTTGAATTCTAAGTCTTGCACTTTTTATTTTTTCATTCACAATACGTTGATAATAATGCTTTTCTTCAAAAGAAGTGCTGTAAAATTGTGGTAAAATCTTTTTTCCATCACTGTTAACAGATATACAAAACACACATGTACATGACTTTTTAAGTAGATTCCAATGACTAATAACCTTTTTGTAAATACAAAATGCTTTAATACAAAATAAACTTATGTTATACTTCATTTTGTGGTAGAAAAAGCATGCTTTATGGAGTTTTCATAATAATTTTGTTACTGCCCTACCTTGAAATCCTGGAGGTGCTTGCTATGTTCATTTGGAGGCCAGCCTAGGTGGCTCCATTGGATGCACCTCCAACTTGTGATTAGGTTACAGGTTTGACCCCCATTGGGTCAGCAACATTATTTCATAGGGATATGATCATGAAGTACTTTTTATGGTCATTCTCTCCCTTCTGCTGTCGTGTAAGAAGGGCAGTTGTCAGTTTCTGGCGAAAGAATGTGCACACTCACTGGTTAACCACTTAGAGGACTAAGCTGCCCAGTAAAAGTGTGGTTAGGTAAACTGACCAGGCTCTACATGACCCCATTAAGTTGACTGGGCCGTAAAACCTCAACACAAACAAATGTTCATTTGGAGACAAATAGGTAGTCATGCGGAGCTGATTACAAACAAGCGGAGTATTAGGACATTTTCTACAAACCTCTACGCAAGATACTGATGGTAAGTGTGCGTAAGCATGCGGAGCTAGTTACGAAAAACTACGCAGTCATGCGGAGATGATTACAAACCAGCGGAGTACTGGGACATTTTCTACGAAACTTTATGCACCATACAAATGGTAAGCTTGCGTAAGCATGCGGAGCTAGTTACGAACAACTACGCAGTCATGCGGAGATGATTACAAACCAGCGGAGTATTGGGACATTTTCTACGAAACTTTACGCAACATACAAATGGTAAGCGTGCGTAAGCATGCGGAGCTAGTTACGAACAATTACGCAGTCATGCGGAGATGATTACAAACCAGCGGAGTATTGGGACATTTTCTACGAACCTTTACGCAAGATATGAATGGTAAATATGCGTAAGCATGCGGAAATTTCATCCCAATACTCCGCTTGTTACGAAAGTGCGTAGCTCATTCCAAATGTGGTGGTAATCGTAGAGATTTACGCATTCTCCGCTCTGTTTTCCATTTTTCAGAAAAAAATTGCTTCGTAGTAAAAGTCCCAATACTCCGCACAATATTTTCTTCGGAGTTATTCGTAGTTGCACGGAATCCTTCGGAAATTTGAGGTACGGGTCATTCCTAATTTTTTTCAGTCAATCAGATAACTTAATCCAGGTTGTTGACATAAATTCTCAATGACAACCAATACAGATCCAGGTCAGTTGGCTTTGATCTGGATCTACACTGTTTGCAAAGGCAGAGCATATCCGGGTTCAGCAGGACCAGGGTTAATTAACAATAATTTTAACACATTAATGACAAATGTCTCACACAGTGGACTTTGGGAAATTTACAGTGTAGACATAAATCAGATGCCGAAGAAAGTGTATTCCATAAGATTCTCCATTGTTTGCTAACAAACTATAGGAAATAACCTTAAATTTTGTACAATAAAGTTTCTGACAAAATTACATATGCAGACCCAGATCAGACTGTTCCTTAAGTCTGATCAGGGTATGTAATGTAGGCCATTTCTATAAGTATTTTAAAAAACAATTGCATACAAAAGCCAAATACAGCAAAAAAAAAGTATGAAATAAAGCGTTGGAACAAGGACATTTACCATACAAAAACTGCAATATTGTAAAACACTCCTATAGCCTTTAAATATGAAAAACTGAAGCTCCACTTGGCATAAACAAATTACCAATAAATTGTTCAAACAGATAATATCAATCTAAGAAGTATATTCCATTATAGTTTGGCAACAAACAGAAGCCAATCCATAACCTTTTCACTGCACAAAAATTGAGCACACTAACACTCCATAAGTGGAATAGATCCAAAATTACTGAATACCAATAGGAATTTAGCACACAAACCAGAGGATTTTGTAAAGGAGGACTATTTGATGATAATTTCAGAATAGTTTTCTCCAGCTCTCCATAAAAACTTACGTTGTGGGTTACTCAGAGAGACACTTCTAATGAGTACCCACAACATCTGTTTTTATGGAGAAATAAGAAAAATATCCCATAATTGTCACCAAATACTCCTCCTTAACAGATAATTTTTGGATAATTTTCTCCAGTTCTCAATAAAAAATCATCCCTGAATTATTACCAAATATTCCTTCTAACAGATAATTATGGGATAATTTTCTCCAGTACTCCATAAACACACTTGTTGTGGGTACTCATTAGAAGTGCCTCAGCAATGTGTTTCTAATGAGTACACACAACATACGTTTTTATTGAGAAATGAGAAAATTTATCCCAAAATTATCACCAAATTTTCCTCCTTAACCTCACAGAATAAGTTTCATATAGACTGTGCATCAGCACTAAGCATTTTATTAATACTTTGCATGCTCGGTAAACATTTCAGCTGACAACATTCTGAAATATATATTTTACTTTTCCTAGAAATTAGGATTTGATACTTCATGCAAACTGTCTCCTTAAGAGACAATTTGCATGACGTGTCAGATCCTAATTTCTAGGAAAAATATGAAAAATATCATCAAGCTGTCATCTGTTGCATTTCCCCTGAGCACTGTAAGTGTCAATACTCCAGGTTTTGGGGCTAGCCAATATCTGACAGCCACAAAGTCAGAGCCAAGGCATAAACAGAGATGTGTGGAATCGATGATATCAATTGAACACACACTCACATTATGTAATAATACACCATCGTAACTTAACCTCTGACTTCCCGAACTGTAGGAATCCGATTATAGGGTGGACAAGTAGCAGCTTTTCTGAAAGCCATTTTGATCATTTGGTACTCTATTAGCCCAAGAAAAACACAAATGGAAACATTAGCAGTTACGTCCGCCATAATTTAGTTCAGATTTCCAGGGAAGAATGGTACCATAAGTACTCTAAATATTTGAATAAAGGGTATCCACAACAAATGCTTTTATGGAAAAATAAGAAACATTATCCCAAACTCCTTACTTTGTGATATTTCTGGGAAAATTTTCTCCAGTTCTCCATAAAAACCTACATTGTGGGTAGTAATGAGTACACACAACATATGTTTTTTTATGGAGAAATAAGAAAAATTCTCCCAGAATTATCACCAAATATTCTTCCTTAACCTCACAGCAGCATACACTAAAAAGTTTCATACAGACTGTGCATCACCAATAAGCGTTTCATTTATACTCCAGGTTTTGGGAATTGCCAATATCTGACAGTCGCAGAGCCAGAACTGAGGCATAAACAGAGATGTGTGGAATCAATGATGACATCAATTGAACACACACTCACGTAATGTAATAATACACTGTTGTAACTTAATCTCTGACTTCCCGAACTGTGGGAATCTGATTATAGGGTGGACAAGTAGCAGCTTTTCTGAAAGGCATTTTAATCATTAGCTGAAGAAAAACACCGTTTGAAACATAAAGCAGTTAATGTCTGCAATAACTTACTTCAGAGCTAGAGATAAGTATGGTATCATAACCCATTGTAGTCGGGAGACCAATAAAAGGGTAACTAGCAAACAGTGCAGACCCAGATCAGATGCGGCAGAGCGCGGTGTCTGATCAGGATCTCCAATGTTTGCAAATAGTTTAGCCATTTTTCTCTAAGAATATGTAAATCTCAATTATTATTAGCTAGGTGTACCTAAAATTGAAATTGGACTCTTCCAATATATAGTGTGGGAGAGTCTATTCAGTATACAATGGGATAATCACACTAAATATTTGGCTGCTGTAGCTCCATACATAGACTGGCTTCAGTCTCCAGTGACTAAATATGTTTTCTTACTAGTGACCAGCCTTTATAGTCATGATATTTTTTTGGTTTTATTTTAGTGGATTATCAAACAGGATTATGAGAGAAATATTTAGTCACTGGAGACTGGAGCCAATCGACTCCATACATAGCTCTGGATAAGAGAGGTATCTTGATATACATGTTTCCCTATAAAGTCATAGCTCCAGATAAGGCACTTTTTACAACTGAAAACTATCAAATTTTTTCTTAATCCTGTATGAAAACATATGTTGTGGGTACTCATTAGAAGCACATCACCAATGCCCATCTAATAAGTATCCACAACATATGTTTATGCAAAAATAACATCACGGAAACATTCTTCTCTGGAGCTATGAAACAAAATTCTTCTTTATTTGAAGTGATGTGGTCCAATAATTCTGTGCATTTCAATAGTTTCTGGCAATTTTCTTTAAAAAAAAGCTCTAATATCTAAACAAAATTGTGGCAGGCAGCAGTCTAAATGTTGTGTTTTTTTTTTTATTTGTTTTTTTTTTTTTTTTCAGAGAAAACAAGACTTGAAATTTCACATGAATCATCTGCTAGACATATAATTCACATGAAATGTTAAGCCTTATTTTCTCTGAAAAATACAAAAATAAAAATACAAATGTCCTCTGCTGCAGTTGTGAATACCATTTTAAGACTAACCCATGAAGTAAAAGCACCAAGCAAAATAATGTATCGAACAACATTCTACTTTTTATTTCTGAGAAAATAAATTTTGACATTTCATATGTATTGTCTGCTTTTGCAGACAATCAATCACATGAAATATCAAGACTCGTTTTCCCTGAAAAATAATAATAATGAAAAACAAGAGGCCCAGGGCCACCATTCGCTCACCTGATAAAACAGATATTGCATATCTGTTAATGCCATGCAACTACTTCCAGTATTGCCACAGCAACTAGGATACAAATGTGACCATACCATTTTGTTTGTGTTGAGGTTTTACAGCCCAATCAACTCAATAGGGTCATGTCAAGCGTGGTCAGTTTACCTAACCACCCTTTTACTGGGCAGGCTTAGTTTGCTCATACAATAAACGGTCAAGGATCATCCTAGTATCATCATTTGAACAAACTTAGTGGACTTTGTCCCTTATGCTGTATACTAAAATTCAGCTTCAAAGCCTTCTTAGTTTTGGAGAAGAAGATTTTTAAGTGTTTTACCATACATGGACATGGCAGCTATCTTGTTTAATGGTGCCAAACCATTTCAACAATTGTCAATATCCTTTCGACTGAAAGCTTCATGTGAAATCTGGTAAAAATTGTTCAAGCGGTTTCAGAGAAGAAGACATTTAAAGATTTCATGATTCCATACATGTACATAGCAAAGGGCAAGGACAGAAAAACCCTGAAATTTGTTTCTTTAAACCTATGTTACATCTGAATATATTGCTCTAGAGTGGTTCATTTGCTCACCGCAGTACCGGGTAGTCCCGGGAAAAACATCTGACATCACACTTTTTATCAATACACACAAATAGTGACTACGTCACACTTACTGATTAAAAAACGTGATAATCAATTTTACCTCTGCAGCCATTGTGTCAAGACATCTTCACAGCTTGAATTTATTTTTTCAATGCCATTGTGGGGTTACGAGTATTCTCTCCCATTCACCATTTGTTTATTTGTTTACTGATTATTCTGTTCTATTTTGAGTTTAATTTTTCATGTTATTTTTTTTCGGTTCAAACTTATGTTTTTTCGTATTTTCGATCGGTTTGTTCTGTTTGTAATTTTTTATTTCTCTTCATTTCAGTTTGTGTTTTGCTTGTTTCTGAACACAATAATGTCTTCTCAACAGAACAAGCATTGTCCCCGAGGGCCAGATAAAGGGTGTGGAAAAAGTATGCCCTCCGATCATGTAACTTGCAAGTCACTTTGGGGAGACTCTTGTTCTGTTTCCAACCCATGCAATATCTGCAAATTTGTTCTCATAAAACTTGGAAAAAAAAAAACACTCAAAATTAGTTCTTAGAGCTGACAAAGCCAAGACAGCTGCAGCAGCTGTCCCGTCCAAAAGTATCCCTTCTTCTCAATCTTCTGGGGATAAAGGACACTCTGATTTTTCCCGATCGTCTCAATCAATCATCAACGTAGATGTAGACGCTTCTGACAGATCATACGAGACTTCTGACCATGAGATGTCGGAGAGAATCCCTCGTTCCCTTGGTCATTCTACTTGCTCAATAAGTCCTGTCACGGGATCTTGTTAGCCTGGCAAACTAACTAGAGAGGTAGTGTCTAGAGTGGATTCACCTCTTGGACAAGGTAGTCGACTAGTATTGTCTCTCTTCCTAGACAGTATAGGTTAGAGTCAACACTTAGTCATTTCAGTCAAGAGTCAACACTTAGTCATTTCAGTCAAAGGCAACCTAGGTTGTCTTGAAGGAGCAGACACAGGTCTAGTTCTTCTAGTCTCTCCTTATCTTCATATTCATCTTCCTATGAGCCTTTGAAACCCATGATTAACTTGGATCCTCCTTCAGTTAATCCAGGCCTTAAAGATGTCTGCAAACAGGGTTCTTCTGTACCTTCCTCCCATTCATTACAGTTCAGTACATTGGAAGGATGGGAAAAGTTAGCCAGAATGGGCATTCAAGTGACTTCCCACTCTGAAATGTTTTTATGTGGTACTGGTACATTGAAAACTATCCAACAAGAAAATTTATCCAAAGAGGATATGTTGGAAGTTTCTCGTTATTTACAAGCAGTTGCCACATCACAGTCTCATTTAGCTGAAATTTTGACAAGATTGGCTTCTGGTTCTTTATTAGCTCAAAGGGATGCCATTTCAGATTTAGATACTGACACCCGACAATCCTTACGAGTACAGCCCACTGAATCTTCTACTGTTTTGGGAGACAAGTTTCCAGAAGTTGTGAAACAGTATAAAGATAGCCTAATGCGCCATACATAGCATCGTCCATACAGCAGGCTGTCACTGGGACTAATAAAACTCAGTCTTCTTCATTTAAGAAGAAACCTCCTAAGCCTACAGAAACTACAAAGAAGCCTAAACAGCAATTTGTCTGTTACTGTCGGTTCTAACTCTTCTAGATCTAATAACTTTTCTCAAGGCAAACAGTCTAATAGAGGTCAGAAGAAGCCTTCTGGCAATCAAATCTCATAAAGACATGCTAAGAAAGGGACAGGGCCTAAGCCCTCTTCCCCTTAGGGGTGCCCACTTCGGTTCCCAGGCCTCCTGTCAATTTGTAGGAGCTTCAATTAAATTCTTACAAACAGCAGGTACCGAGACCAAACCTACCTGCAGGGGGAAGACTTTCTGTTTTCCTAAAGGCCTGGGAAAATATCACCGGACTCCTGGACACTTCCCATTGTCCAAAGGGGGGTGGGGGGGTCACATGGTGGTGTGTACAAAACAAAGTGTACATCAGAGCCAGGTACCTCCCAGGGAGACTGAATGCTTTGGCAGACTGTTTTTCCAGGAAAAGCAATGTTGTTCAGATAAAATGGAAGTTGAACCAATGTGTACTGTCTCATGTATTCAGAATATGGGGTAGGCCTCATATAGACCTATTTGCAACATGTCTGAATAAAGGTTAACCTGTGTTTGTTCCACCAGTGCTGACTCCAGAGGCTCATGCAACAGATGCTATGTCTCTCAGATGGAAAGGGATGTGGGCTTATGCCTTCCCTCCATTTCCTTTGATTCTTCCATCTGTAAAGAAAATACAAATGGAAGAGTGTCTGGTGTGCTCCATAGCTCCTCTTTGGGAAGGTCAAGCATGGTTTCTAATGCTCATGTCACTTCTGGTAGCTCCTCCAATACACCTGCCTCTGGACAGGGTTACCTCCATTTCAACCAGTGTCACAGTTTCTACATCCCACTCTTGGGATATTCCTCTTACATGTCTGGCTGCTATGCAGGGGGGGGAAGGAACTTAGGGGTAATTTTGGTACGGGTGTGCGAGCCAGTATTTCAAAACCTACCTCATTCATATACCTGGCCTTCGAAAAAACGGACCCATTCATATACTTGATCATCCAAAATGTTGACCTATTCATATACTGCCCTTTGATTTTTTGTACCCATTTTTTGCTGGTTATTACACAAATATCACAGTCAATTCATATAATACCAAGAGGATAAGCAGCCTCAAAAAAAATCCTGAGCAAAAAATATGTGCTTATACTAGGATATCAGAAAAATGGGGCCTTTCACACAGGAATCCAGAAAAATCGGGCCATTCATATACTTTTTGTTGAAAAAAGTGGGCCAATCATATACCTGGCAGCGCTGAAAAAGGGGGCTATTCGGCACGAACATCCGTACTATGCCATATATAGGAAATTACTCCCCCCCCCCCACCCCCTCGAGGTTTTGTCCAACTTAGTTCGCAGCTTTGAAATTCAGCGCCCTAGAACTAAGCCTCATTTTCCAAAATGGGATCTTGCTTTGGTTCTTACAGTTCTAGTTAGTCCTCCTTTTGAGCCACTGGAGTCTTGTGACTTCAAAGAACTTACTCTCAAAACTGTGTTTTCCTTGCCTTAGCTTTGGGTTGAAGGTGTAGGATATTCATGCCTTGTCTTATTCTGAAGTTTGTTTTTTTCTTTAGAAATGTTTCCAGGTTTTCTGGCAAAGAACTAACTCCTCTTGGTTCCTAGCTCTTCCATTGTTGTTCCATCTTTGAAAGGTGAAAATGTTGATGTTAGCTTATGCCCAGTTAGGGCTCTTAAAATCTATTTGGCAAGGGTTTTGCAAAGAAGGAAGAACAGAAAAATACTGCTCATTGCTCACTTTGAATTTTATGAAAAGGAGATTTCATCAGATTCTATTTAAAGATAGATTGTACAGGAAATCGTTTTCCTATGAGTCGGACAACCTTGAGGTATCCAAGGTTAATGCTCATGAAGTGGGAGCATGGCCATCTTCCTGGGCATGGTATAATACTAGGTTCCTCTGGATGAAGTTGTCAAAGCTGGTTTTGGTCCTCTGAGAATTCATTTATCAGATTCTATCTCAGAGATACTTCTATGATAGTCAGAATCTTTTTATGAATTTTCATATTTGTGAGTTAGACCTACAATACATCTGAATCATTCTCCCTCCTCCTCCCCTCAATTTTATTTTGGAGGTAAAATTGATAATCACATTTTCATCAATAAGTGTGACGTAGTCACCATCTGTGTGTATTGATAAAAAAGCGGGATGTCAAACGTTTTTTCTGGGACTACCCGGTACTGCTGTGAGTGGGTGAACCCACTCAAGAGCACTATTCAGACGTAACATAGGTGTAACTAAAAAATATGAAAATTAATAAAAATTTTCTAGATTTCAGCCATTAGTCTTTCATACTTTTTGAGAAAATGACATTTCAAAATTTTTCCCAAATATATATGAGGGTTCAAATTTGACCTTGCTGTGAAAAAGTCAAAGGTCAGCCTACGGCCATTATTTGAACAAACTTGGTAGACTTTGAGTCCTGGATGCTATATACCAAGATTCAGCATCAAAGCTTTCTTGGTTCTGGAGAAGAAAATTTTTAAGTGTTTTTACTACATATGGTCATGGCTGCCATCTTGTTCAATGACATGGAACCATTCAAACAAATTGTAGAAACCCTTTTGAAACCCAGAATTAAGGCCCCATGTGAAATCTGGTGAAAACTGCTCAAGCAGTTTCAGAGAATACATTTAAAAATTACACAATTTATACATGTATACAGCTTAGGGGCAAGGGCAGATAACCTCCAGGGGACAAAATTTTGATTGTAACTAAAAGGTTTTACTATTTTAATCATACATTGTAAGTTTCAGCCATTAGTCTCTAATACATTTTGAGGAAAATCGACTTTTCAACATTTTCCCCAAACAAATATTTGTACGAGGCACATATCTGACCTTGCCATAAAAAGGTCAAAAGTCAACCTACGACCATCATTTGAATAAACTTGGTAGACCTTGAGTCCCCTATGCTATATACCAAGATTTAAATTAGCCTCCTCGCTTTCTTGGTTCTGGAGATGAGGATTTTTAGTGTTTTTACCATATAAGGGCATGATGGCCATTATTTTCGCTATGCCGTCGGCTTTCACAAGTATAACGATAGCACTTCGCTCTGACGATAAACCGGTTCGCGCCCTTTAAAGAAATCGAATCCACTCGATCACGTGACAACTGTCAACAAGTCTAGAAGTTTGCCACGTTAAATCATATTTCGCTCTGCGCTCGAAGGAGAAACAGCTACTTTTAAATTATCACGGTATTATTAGCGTCGGTAAGTAACTGAAATATTGCCCTACCCAAGGACGAAGTCCTGGGAAACTGTCAAGCAGTCTTATTGAAATTTTGAATAAAAAATGGGCACTGAATGGGACGATGTCCTGTCGTTAGATGGTGAAGAAGATGAAGGTGAGTTTTCTGGATTCAGCCCACTTCATTCTGGGGAAGAAAGCAGGCAGGTTCTGTCTGTACAGAAAAAGAAAAAACAAAAGTCTGGTGTAATTAAAAAACCCCAGAACAGTACGAAGGGTACTAGAAAAAGGGCGTTGATAACGTCCAATAAGGAAAATGAAAATAGAACTGGCGTAGCCAGACAGGAACAAACAGGGACTAGTTCCAGCTTGTTAGACATATCAAAATTGTCAGACAGTGACATTATTAAGTTGAGGGAGGTTCTAGGAATAGTTCCACCCCAGTATGCTGATGAGGAAGATATAACTTCAGTTTTTGGGGATACCTTAGAGAACTTGCCTGGGTTACATGTGCAGGTAGATTCTGCAGATATATCTGATGGGGAGATGCTTCATGAAGGTAATAGGCAATTACCAGATGATTTGAGCGAAGCATTATTTGAAGGTGAAGAATGTGTTGAAGATGACTGGGAGCTTCCCAGATTAAAGGCTCCAGAGAAAGGCAAGGCAGTATTTGAGTCCTTGGCAAAATTAATTAATACTTCATGCACCTCCCAGTGTGATACAGATTCTTTGGTTGCAAAATATAAAATTCCGCAAAATTGTGACCGTGCATGTCCGCCTGTTGTTAATCAGGAGATATGGAAAATTTTGGACAAACGTGCACAAAGTCAAGACAAGGGTATTCAAGATATACAGAATTTGGTTGCTACAGGTATCACCCCTATTATTAAGTTGGCAGATGTTTTTAAAGCCCAGTTTATAGCCAATACAGAAGCAAAGACACTATTGTCAGATGCACTGACTTTGCTGGGTCAAGTGCAATATAATTTATCAGTTAGAAGGCGTTATATAATAAGGCCAAATTTAAAAAAGAAATACACTAATTTGTGTAATATATCTACACCAATATCAAACCAGTTATTTGGGGATGACATTGCAAAAGAAATCAAGAACTGTGATTCTATGTATGGTCTTGGTAAGGACCAAGGCTACAGAATGAATGTCTACAGGGGCAGGGGAAGTAGATTGCCCAGGAGAGGATATTCTGGGAACTATGGTTCTGGTTATGGCTATGGTTCTGGTGTTCAGAGTCATCGTTTTCAGCCTTATCCTCAGAGAGGACAGTTTAGAACACCTATGCGAGGCCGTGGGGTAAAAAGATCTACTACAGCCACAGCCACATCCCCAAATGATCAAAATTAAACCAGGTAGGTGTAGTAGGTTAGGTAAAGCACTATGTAAAAAATTGGGAAAAAAATCACAAATGATCCTTGGATACTTCAGACAATAACTGGATATCGTATTGTTTTTGATGAACAGCTGGTTCAGAGGCATATACCAAATGAAATTCCATTTAGCCCAGAGCAGTGGGTCATTGTTGACAATGAGGTGAAAGAGTTGCTCAAAAAAGGTGCCATTGTTGAGTCAGTATCAGAACCAGATGAGTTTATATCTACTATTTTTATTGTTCCTAAACCTAATGGAAAGTTTCGTCCTGTTATAAATTTGCGATACTTGAATGAGTTTGTGCATTATGACTATTTTAAACAAGAGACCTTTAAAGTAGTTTTAGACTTGCTTCAGAAAAATGATTTTCTCACCTCGGTCGATCTACAAGATGCATATTTTTCAATCCCTGTTCATGAACAGGATCAAAAGTATTTAAAGTTCACATGGAATGGTTCCCTGTACAAGTTTATTTGCGTTTGTTTCGGTTTAAAATCGGCACCTTTTTTGTTCACAAAGGTATTAAAAGCCGTTTTTGCTTGGTTTCGGCAGCAAAATTTTAGGTGTTCATATTATATTGATGATTCTTTGAATATGAACAAAAATAAGGCTGTTTGTCAGAAAAATACTATGACCATGGTAAATACATTACAATCTCTGGGATTTACTATTAATTATAAAAAATCATCACTTGTACCCTCATAGAGAATAGTGTTCTTTGGATTCTTGATTGATTCAGTCCAGTTTAAGATTTTCCTTACTGAAGAGAAAGTACAAAAAATAATGTTAAAAGCAAACCATTTGCTGGAAAAATTAAAAGTTATGGTAAGGGAACTGGCATCATTCATAGGTTTAGTCATAAATGCATTCTATGCTGTTTTAGAAGCACCTCTGCATTATCAAAGCATGGAGAGGAATAAAATAGTAGGTTTAGGAGTGGATATGAATTTTGATAACGAGGTAACTTTGACTAAAACTAGTATTAGAGACATTCAGTGGTGGTATACAAATGTCAAAACAAAAAATGGTAAGAAAATTAGACCTGAAAAAGTTCAGAGGCACTGTAGATCAGATGCCAGTTTTCTAGGCTGGGGTTCAGTAGACCTGGACTCTAGTGTATATGCCCAAGGCAGGTGGAATTTCGAAGAAACTAAACACAATTAATTATTTGGAACTTTTAGCAATAAAATATGCAATACAATCCTTATACGAAAAAGAGAGAAGGGTACACATAGAAATTCAGTCTGACAACATATCAGCAATAATTAAAGTATATCAATGATATGGGGGGAATAACCTCAGAGCCTATGGATTTATTAGCTACAGATATTTGGGAATGGTGCTTGTTGCGCCAAATTCATATATCAGCTGTTTATGTGCCTGGATGTCAGAACACAGCAGATTTTTATTCAAGAAATTTTTCAGATTCGACTGAATGGCAGTTGAAGATGGACATTTTTAAATGTTTATGTGACCATTTTTTTGTCCCAGATATAGATTTATTTTCTTCAAGATTAAACAAGCAACTGGATGTATTTGTCAGTTGGTTTCCTGAACCCGGAGCATTACATTGTGATGCATTTTCATTTTCTTGGCATAATTATAGGCCATATATATTTCCACCCTTTTCATTAGTAGGAAAAGTAATTAACAAAATTATTGAAGATAAAGTGGAAAAAGCTATCCTGGTTTTTCCACTTTGGAAGTCACAGTCTTGGTTTCCTTTATTACTTGACAATTCTTTTCCTGTTAGATTGCCAAGACACAAGGATTTGTTAGTGTTGCCACCAGACCTGTTACCGATTACATACAAATGTATTCGATTACAATTACAATTACTTTGTAATTTCATGATTACAGATTACAATTACAATTACATCTTTCCTGAATGTAATCAGTTACAATTACAATTACATTGCAATGTAATTGATTACAATTACAATTACTTTCTTGTTGTTCCGTCTTTAAAAAAATTCTAGTTTAAATTAATAATCTGTTTTATTGTTCTTTCAAAGCTTCATGCATGGCATGCTATATCTTCTGACAAGATGTTATTCATATTCTTTATACCATATATTCATTTTTTTATGATATTCCATTTACTATACATTTTCTATGACGTATGGTTATTTTTTACTCTTCCTCTTGGTACCATGAACTGGTTCAAAGGCTTGTAGTGCCTGGCTTATTTTGTACTCCCTGGGGTGCAATATAATTCTGTCAGGCTGTTCATCTTAAGCATTGATATATAAAAATGAAGTTTTTTAAAAGTAAAACATATTTTAACGAGTAATACTTAACCTATAGATAATGTGCTATTCTCTTCTGTTTTCACACCTTCCACAGAAAAAACGACCTTTCAGTCGTTAATTAAAGTCTTAAACCAGAAGGTCCCTTAGGCAGTTACCTGTGTGACGTAACTCTTCCCGCTCAATTGACCACGTGTCAGTTTCTTTTATGTGTAAAACACGACACAATTAGGAGAGATAAGCGAGGGTGGACGGAGGGAGATAATTGATTATCTATAGGTTAAGTATTACTCGTTAAAATATGTTTTACTTTTAAAAAACTTCATTTTAACTTAATAATACATTAACCTATAGATAATGTGCTAGAATTTACAGAATAGGAGGGAGGTGCTCTCCTAATTCTAACACCAATAATATCTCACCACTTCTGGTTAAGACTCAGGAAACTCAAAGGAATCAGATACATTCTAATTCTATATATAATAGAAAGAATGATCTAGATTCTTAAAAAATAGCATATCTTTAAGGTGTTATGATCTAACAACCTTATATATAATAGTAGACTCTAGAGGAAGCCAGTTCTTAAGTCTCAGAGACCTAACATTGGCACCCCCCCCCCCCCAACCTCTTTTTTTCTTTTTGGGAAACAACAACTGGCTTCAAAAAGAAAAGGGAGTCATTGAGACATAACATCGATTTTCCATCGCAAAGTAAGCTAGGAATATAGAAATATTTTCAAAACAAAATTTGTAAAACAAAAAGCCAAGACCATACACTGTAAGTAGTCTATGTAGGGTCTTGAATAAATAAGGAAAAGTCTACTCGGTGGAGTTTCCTATAGATAACTGACATATGTAGATATTTTGGATAAAATTCTAGATATGTGAAGCTATGTAATTGTAATAGTCTAAGCTATTAGAATTATAAACTAATTAGATTCTGTTAATTGGAGTGACAGGACAGTTTCCGATGAACAGACACAGACTTAAAATAACCATAATATGTAATTATTTCCCTTTGATCAAATTAAAGAAGGGGAGATAATAAAAGTAGATGGAGTTAACTTAACTATAACTAAGTTATCCATCAGAAGAAAAAGGTAGAGACAAACATAATGGTTAAAACTATTGCTACACTAATTGTATTGCGAATTTTTAGTCAAGCAATAAAATAATACAGAGTTTGCATATAACTGCTGGGAAGAAAAAACAACCTTAACCATTGATAATTAGTTTTGTCATAGACATATAAAAGCGTTTGATGTCCTGACAAAATAATAAAGAATAAACTGTCAACATCATAACTTAAGAGTTTGACAGAGAATAAGAGAGATAAGAATAAGGTTGATCGCAGCAAACTGTAAGACGGTATTAGTTTGGCTAAATCTTACCGTATTGATAAGATTAAGCAATAATAAATAAGCTGGATAGAATCTTTCTATACCAGAAGATTGCCATGAAAAGTACTCCTGAATAAATAATCATGGAAATCAAGAAATGTTAAAAAATCCACTTTGATACGAATCAAAATGTTCATAAAAAGAGAAGGACTCAGAGAAAAAATAATAGTGTGATAATCTCTGAAGAAAGATTATACAATAATACTGATTAATAATCTCAAAAAACACTTAATTTATAAGTTAAGAGATAGTATTACTATTCTATATGCATATTTAAGAATAGTAAGAAATATATTAATACTAAATTAAAATTATACTACGGAACAAAATTCCTGCTATAAATAATAGGTTAAGCATAACTATTTATTAAGCAAGGAATTATTAAACATATAACTCTCTATAAAATTACTGCCCAGAAATTTTATAGATAAACATTCAATCAAATTTTTAGAATTGAATATTAATAGAATAAAATCTATGTCTGCATAATTGGTAATTCCTGAAATATCAAATTACGTACTCGCAAATGAATTCAGGAAGAAAATACATATATATACTCTCGAGATCTATGCGTAAACCAAAGAGAGTAATAATATTATTACCACGATCCCTGACGGAAGGGTAAAAACATGTATATGAAAGAGATAATAATTAATTTAACGTCATATAGGTTTAAGATAAAATTTGTTTAATCTTTAACCAATATGCAGCAACAGTGACTCGATATTCTGTATTCGTACGTAGAAAAGGAGTACTTAGTCATTAGAATTTTGTATGATTGAAATAGAGATAATGGGATCTAAAAGGATGTATCTCCATGAACTGAATCGAAGGATAATATCCATTCTAAAAAACTAGGGCTTGTTTTAGGCTTAGTTTAACAAGCGTAGAATTGAATTATTTCCAAGTATTCATGAAGTCGTTATGCTCTGAATACTGAGAAAAATGTTAAAATATTGTTTAGGAAATAAAAAAGTGACTGTTCCACAATGTTAGCTAGATTTAAACCTGGAACATAGCGAGAAGGTCAATCTAATTTAAAAGTAAGATGAGAAAGATAAATAATGAAGATAGATATATAAATATCGGAATAATATATTATCTCCAACAATTATCAAATAATCTGAATGTTTAAAAGCATAAATACTACTCAAAAGTTTATTTACCGAATGTATAATCGGAGAAAACTTTCAGTATGTTCAAAAACGTATCACAAAAGTAAGATCTGACCAGGAACGTAGGTGCAGCACTTACTAAGTTGTGAAGTTACTATAAACATATTTTATATTATAAATTGAAGCAGTGCATTTCAAAATCATCGACGTCTTGAAATGACTTATTGTGTGGAAAAATAAATAAATATCCAGTTTCGGAAAAGATATTTATCTATAAATATAGACCATTTTTGATGCGGACTGGAAATCAAGATATTAATCTTTGCATTATTCGCAAACTGAACTTGAACTCTTAGCGAGAATTACTATGATCCCTTTAACGAATGTAAACATAAAGAAGGGGTAAAGAGATAATTAAGTGTGTCTTAATTCTTTACCGGCTCGTAATTAAGGATGTTTTCCCTTTTGTCTGAGCCTAGACTATAGATTGATTAATATAAATATAATAATATCTGCTATTATGAGGTAAACTCTCGTTAATTAACCTCTAAGCATATATCAAAAATATATATCAACATAATCTAGAGCTTCGGTAAGTTTAGAGGAAGGAAATGATTGACTTTGGCAGTTTCTGAATAGTTACAAAGTCAATAAAACAAAATATCAAAAGTAAAGTATTGTATATAATATCTAATTTAGGCAATAATAATCTGTCACGTACTGAATAATTAATGCCTTTACTAAATATGTATCCATTGTCAATACCAAAGTGCAAGAAAATTTTGATTGACATGGACTCTAGTTATAAATAAAATATTAGAGGTATAGAGCTAGTCGAAGCAAAACTATTCCTCAATAAGGTAAAGTAGACCTATAATATACGAGGATTAATTGGGTCTAGAAATTATAATCATAATAAAATTATTATTCCAATATGAAGAATCTTCAGCGTAATAGATTCTTACTGAGGCAAAAATATCTGGTATATTGCTATCATAGTCTTAAATGAGCCAGAAGAAAAAATAAAACAGGCAAAGTAAAGAACGTATCGAATTATATCTATGCCTAAATATAAGATTTTTTTCTTATTTATTATTTTATAGCAGAGTTTAGACAGAGCACGACTGACCTAGACTCTTATATAATCAATCAAAAGATAGTATAAAATAGAATAATAGCTTATCGGATCAACTATTTTCCATGTAGAAAAGGCAAAAGGAAAATATGTACCTCAACTAGAATTTTAAATCGTAGTAATCTAGAGAGGTAGCGAATAAATAAATAAACTGTTAATTTATTTATCTGGTTGATGTAAATTTCCGATACCTTAAGAATGAAAAATTAATAGAAAGTAGAAAAGATCGATTGCTACTTTCTTGTCAATTTACTCCTTAGATTTCATGCTGATTACATATCGGAGCATGTAGAAGAAAAACAGAGGAGGAAAGAAGAAAATTTTTTTAGATTTCGTGTATATTTTTCTTCTTATAAATAACGATAGTTTTATAGTTCACCTTTGCCCTAGAGCCGAATAAGGTGAATACGTAAGAAGTTAATCTCTTTGTAGCGAATAAAAGAGATATAATTATAGCTGGAAGTATCTTCTACACTTAGTGAATGAATTGCGAATTTGATCGTAATCGATAATTCTTAATTCATTTTCAATAATAAATATATATATAGAATTTAAGTCAAGTTCAAAAGTGACTGGACAGAATTCAACAATATAAATGGCTACTAGGTATTAGAACCCATCGCTGTCATTCAATAACCTATAATCCAAGACTATACATGTCTATAGTGGTTAATAAATAAATATACATGTATGTTGAGCGAATAAATAAATATATGTTGAGCGAGTACTAGTGACTACTACTCGGACACTAGTAATCTGACACAAAGTCTACGAAACTACTGCCCGGTGGAACTTCGTTAGAATGACCTGGCACTACTCTACGAAGTGCCTCCCAATGAAATTTTCGTTAGAGCCGGAATTTAACTGCTTTCTAGCGAATTAAAGAGATAAAACATAATTTGAATGACCTGGCACTAGTCTACGAACTGCTGCCCGGTAGGAATTTTGTTATAGTCGGAAGTTTAACTCTTTCTAGCGGATAAAAGAGATAAAACATAAGTTAATTTAAAATATTAATGGAATTACACACCTATAATAAGTCAATGGAATATTAAAGATTCTAGTCTGATTCGGGAAAGACTGTACAGAATTTTTTGTATAAAAAGTTATTATGTATTTCACTTAATAACCTATATCCATTGACTTAAACGTGAATGGAGCTCTATGAACGATAATAGATTGTTCGGGAATTAGTGATCATTATTTTGACACTAGTTACCTGACATAATGACCGGACACTAGTATTCGTAACTGTTGCCCGGTAAAGTTACAAGTAATTTGACAAATTGATCGGATAGTAGTATTCGTAACTCTAGTCCGATGAAAAAGGGAGATTATATATGAAAACTGAGCGGGCACAAGTATTCGAAACTTTTTCCCGAAGATAATTAATTATTAGGCAAAATTTGACCAGACACTTTCTGTAAAAGTTTGCCTGGTGAAAAATCAGACATAATATAATAATATGACCGGGTATAAGTATCAGAAATATTACTGATACTTTGCCCAGTGAAAAATTTTTTAATAATTAGACATAATGACCGGAAGTTAGTATACGTGACTATTTTGTCCAGTGAAATATGTCAAAAACTAAGTCTTTCCAGAAATTAATTAAATTATTGACTGGAGACTAGTTGACTGGTGCCTGGTTGATCGGTGACTGGTGACTGGTGACTGGTTGACTGGTGACTGGTGACTGGTGCCTGGTTGACTGGCCACTTGGATGACTGGTGACTGGTGCCTGGTTGACTGGCACCTGATTGACTGGTGACTGGTGAAGCTGATTGCCTGGTGCCTGGTTGGTGACTGGTGGACTTAGACTTTATCGGATACTAAGTACCCAAAGATGCCACCTTGATGGGTCTTACCCCGGCAGTATAGCCATATGGGGTGGGGCTCCCATCAGTAAAGAATTGTCTTATAACCCATCAAGGGTTGACAAGTTCTTTACAATCAGCTTCTCCACCATGAGAATCTTTAGCCAACTGAAGATCTCTGCAAATAAAAGTCCAGGAAAAACATATCGCAATTGCTGAATAACCTGGAATGAAAAGAACAAAAATATTCTGCATATATAAACACGACTATCGAACCGATCGCGCACGAGCGTTGTGCCGTATAGCGAGAGTCGCAAAAACGCATGTGGAAAAAGACCAGTCAAAAAATACATGAAATCGAAAATTGAAAATTTTAAATAATAACACAGAAAGTGAAAGGAGTGATAAATAAACAAAAGAAACACAAGGATACATAAATTTATCCGTGAGGAAAGAAATAATCCAAATTTCTATCACAGGTAAATAATCCTTGTTGAATTTCTTTGTCCACAGAAAAGAAACTGACACGTGGTCAATTGAGCGGGAAGAGTTACGTCACACAGGTAACTGCCTAAGGGACCTTCTGGTTTAAGACTTTAATTAACGACTGAAAGGTCGTTTTTCTGTGGAAGGTGTGAAAACAGAAGAGAATAGCACATTATCTATAGGTTAATGTATTATGAAGTTAAAATGAAAACAACAATGGGATTAAATCAAGTTTTCATCTGTTATAAATAAGTTTAATTTGCATAAGCAGCAGTACTAAGCTTCATGGAACAAAGGAAAGAACAATACCTTCTCTATATCTAAAAATGTAGTTTGGTGGTTGATCAGGGAGGGGGGCAGGGAGGGGGGGAGAGGGGGGACAAAAAAAATCAATCTTGGCCCGGGGCTGTACAGTTTAAAATTTGCAGTGAATAAGTTTTGTTAGGACATTGCTTTACCTGTCAGTAGACCAGATATGAGGAGTAAATTGCTGATTTGAAGGATAATTTTCCTTATCTTTCAATGAAAACATATGTTGTGGGTACTCATTTGAACTGTCTTGTCAAGATGGTTCAGATGAGTACCACAACATATGTTTTCATTGAGAGACAAGAAAAATTATCCCTGAATTATGACTAATTTACTCCTCTTATTTGGTCCTCTGCCTGTATGAAAGAACCAGCTCAAAACCTGTCAATGTCCTCAGGCAATATGTCAAAACTTAACACAGGTACTTTATAGAAGGGTATAATTGGACCAGTTTTAGTAAATGCCATAAATAATTCAAGTATTTGGATACTTGATAAATAGGCCTATGCAAACAATGAAGAAAAAGTACATCAGGGTCTACATCCTTTCAAATTCAAATGTCATTGTTTAGATGCAGAAATATATGACAAGATCACACTCCAACTATAAATTATGACAGGTCAACTTAACAATTGTCCAAATATATATTACTTTTACAGTAGGTCAGCTGACATGAGAGTTATTGTTGGCAGCATGCACACAATAAACATGAAATTATATAAGTCAGTAAGTTTCTGTAAAAACACTAAAATTTTCATTATCCATATTACAAGTGTGGAGACAGTGAAGGCTCTGGTGGGACTGCACAAATTCAAAGCTGCACCTGAAATGCCTCTTTTGGCACATGCCTTTACCATTATCACATGGATTAGTCAATTCTGATCTGGATCTGCAATGTTTGCCTGTCTGTCCGAAAGTATAACACAATGTTAAACAAAGATGTTATATCCAAACAAAAACATAGAGATATATTGATAAAAGACTATAAATGTTTGCCAATTTAATTACTTTGATTATTTGCTAATCCATATCAGCTAATCCATGTGTGAAACTTCAATTTCCTTTGATCTCGAAGATGTATTTTTTAAATTTTCCTTAATCTCAAAGATGTATTGATTGTTTTAAACAAACCAATACAGAGTCATTAAGTCATTAAATGTATACAAATCAAAATAATTATCTCCAATATTCTTGTTTCTTGTCAAGTTGTCAAACCAGAAATGATTTTTTTTTTCAATTCTATTCCTTCTGACTTACTTTATTTAAATATCCATATTGTAATCGTATTGTAATCATCAAAGTAATCATGATTACAGGCTATTTTGCAATGTATTCGATTACAATTACAATTACTTGTAATCATAAAAATCAATGATTACAGATTACATTTTGATTACTCAAAACTTGTAATCAATTACATGTAATCACGATTACTGATTACAATTACAACAGGTCTGGTTGCCACACAACAGAAGATGTCACCCATTATGCAAGACAATGCGGATCGTCGCTGCGATAGTATCAGGAAGGCGCTCCATTACAGAGGACTTCCGGAAACAGCTACAAATCTCATCATTAGCTCTTGGCGGCTTGGGACCAGGAAGCAGTACAGATCAGCTTGGCAGAAATGGTTTGTTTGAAATAGTATCAGGTTTGGAAATCCATTTCAGACCACTGAGGTGGTAGTTATTAGATTTTTGAATTATTTATATTGTTTGAATAAGTCCTATTCAGTTATTAACTCTTGTAAAGCTATGTTATTACAAACTTTACCCTTTTTTGGGAATAATTGGTGTAATAATTGTCCACTCATTGCCAGATTTATGAAAGGGGTGTACTGCCATAGGAGACCTACTCCCAGATATTTATTTACTTGGGATGTATCCTGCGTGTTAAACTTTTTATCATCTCTTTATTCTCTTGAAGATTTAAGTTTAAAACTATTAACATTTAAAGTTACTGCTTTAATTGCTTTGGCAGCAGCTCCAAGGGCACAAACATTAGTATATATGAACCTTGATAATATGCTGACAAAAAGGTGTGAGGTGACATTCACATTTCCTGAGTTGTTAAAGACATCAAAGGTTGGTCAGGCTTATACCTTGAAAATTGAACATTTCAGAGATGAAACATTGTATATAAAAGTAACACAAGGTGTTAGACGTTAAAGAAGTAAGTAAGTAAGTAAGTAAGTAAAGACTTTATTTAACGAGGGTGACAACATTTAGCAAACAAACTAATCTTCCATGAGGCCCTCAAATATATGATACAAATATATGTTACAATATTTTACAATTTTTACAGTATAAATGAAGCATAGGACAATTGACTGCATAAATATGATTAAAATAATGCACCCACAATGGTCCCAAAAGTCCCCTTTTTGACAGCATGCTCACTTGGAAAAAAAAACAAAAAAAAACAACAAAAAAACAGATTTGTGGGTGGTTTGGGGCATATATTTCCATTGCACAAACAGTCAATATCCCCTGGAATGAAGACATAAAGAAAAGCAAATATTTATACCGCAAACTCCTAAAATTTGGGACACCTAGAACAATTGCAGTTTTAATTTCATGTAACAAAAATGTGTCCAAAAATGTACATGGAATGATAAACAGTGAAGACCCTGAACAGGTCTATACTGTTTGCATATGCCTGTCTGTCCGAAAACATAGGATCATTACGGTTGTATAAGATGACTATTTCACATTTTTACTGTATATATGAAGAAATCGCAGCAAAAAAAAAAAAAAAAAAGAAAGGTCCATGACAGTTATTCAAACAATTGACAATGAATATTTCAAAGCTAGGAAATTAAGGCAGCATATAAGAACCTTTACTCAATGCCAATAGTTATTAAATGAATAGTTTTCATACTTATATTACAGAAGATTCAAATTATTTATACTACAGTATTTGTAGTGCTGACCTTCATACAGTGAGAAGATGTGAAAAATGACATGTTTATATCACATTATCTACAATGAAATAAGACAAAAATATAAATATAAAATAGAAACAAAGTAGAGAAACAGACTGTGTGATCATTTTCTTGTTTCGATTCATCCTTAATGGCTGTGTCACTGAGTTAGCCATTTGATACATCTATTATGGAATGTTTCAGCTGTCTGACTACATTTAACATTATTTGGGAGACAGTTCCAAACCAAACAGCCTGAGTAACGCATGCTTTGTTTGAAGCACTCCTTTTTCGGTAATGGAGGAATAAAACATCCTGAGGCTGATGACCTCAGATTAACTGACATGTCCATTTCATTTCTAAGTGTAAAATTTTCAGAAATATAAGAAGGGGTTAAACCATTATAGACTTTGAACATGAATTTTGCTTTTCTCAGAAATAAACGATCATAAACAGATAAAATCTTTAGAGACTGCATAGCCTCACTCGAGTCCTCAACATTGTAGTCCAGAATAACGCGACATGCACGTTTTTGCAGCCTGAATATTTTCATTTTATTAGACTCACACGAGTTGCCCCACACAATACTGCAAAAGTCAATGTGAGGCTGGATAAAAGATTTATAGAATTGCACACGATGTGCTTGTGATAAAAAGGTCTTGATTTTTGAAAGAAGCCAGATATAGGATGATATTTTCTTACAAACATGCATAACATGATTAGACCAACTTACATTGTTGTCTACAAAGACTCCCAGTATTTTATCACTTGATATCATTTTAAGTGTTTCATCCATGTATTGAAGATTGAAATTTGTGTTTTGCAACCTTAGACGTTTTTGGTTGGTAGTTACCAACATTACTTTGGTTTTTGCTGAATTTAAGACCATGCCATTGTTTTTACACCAGATATGGAGTTGGTTTAATCCATTTTGGAGATTTGCCTCAATTGCTTCTAATGAGGTTTGGATGTCATATAAAGTAGTGTCATCAGCATAGAGGTCTGCAGAAATGTTATTCACATAAAGTGGTAAATCATTAATGAAAAGCAAAAATAAGAGTGGCCCTAAAATGGAACCTTGAGGGACACCACAGGTAACCTTTTCAGTGTCGGATTTGCAATTATTTAGGGAGACCATTTGTTGCCTGTTCGTAAGATAGGTATCAAACCACATAAGTGCTTCATTGCTTATGCCATATAGTTGTAATTTTGATAAAAGAATTTGATGGTCAACAAGGTCAAAAGCCTTTTTAAAGTCGACAAGTACAATTCCTACCATTTTTCCATTGTCCATTGCATTTAACCATGAATCAATCATGTGCACCAGGGCAGTTTCACAAGAATGTTGTGACCGAAACCCTGACTGGGTCTTATGTAATAAATTATGCTCATTAAGGTAAGCTGATAAGCAATCATGCACATGCTTCTCAAGGACTTTTGATAAAACAGGTAGAATTGATATGGGGCGATAATTATTTACATCATCATGTGGGCCATTTTTATGAAGTGGAGAAATTTTAGCTTCTTTCCATTTTCTTGGGAATGTAGATTTACGGATACTTTGATTGCATATGTGTGTTATGTCATTCGAAATATAAGGAGCTGCAACTTTAAGTAATCGAGGCCCAATATTGTCAGTGCCAGTTGCCTTACTCGAGTCCATGGTTGAAAGTAGTTTTAGAACTTTTTCTTTTTCTATAGGACTAATACTGAATGTTGTGTTTTCAGATAGCTTAGACTTGCAGAAGTTTCTTAATTTTTTATGACTTGCATTTGAAACTGGTTCTTTAATTTTGGCGGCAACATTAACAAAGAAATTATTAAATGCATTGGCAATCTCTGTGGGATCCTCAGTGTGTATCCCCTTGTTTTTGATAGAAGAAATTGGTGTATTCCTGCAGCTTTTTCCTGATCCAATTTCTTGAAAAAGTTTGTATATACTTCCTGGTTTGTCTTTATTGTTATCTATGTATGTCTGATATTGGTTTTTCTTAGCTTCTTTTATCATTTTATTAACTTTATTTCTCCAAAATTTATAGTCATTGTCACTATCGAGTGATTTGTGCCTATCCCTAGTCTTCATAGCATCGAGAATATCTGATGTTATCCAATCTGGTTGAGTTTTACGTTTAACCCTGTGTTTTTTGATAGGAATATGTCTATCTACTACTTCTAAAAACAGGTCAGTCCATGCTTCAAGTATATCATCAGGGTCTTCAAACAACTTGATGAGATCCCATGGTACTGCTTGAAGATCACTTATGAAATTGGCCTCATCAAAATGTTTGAATGACCTATAAGATATAGTGTAATGACTGTCTTTAGGAATTTGATTATGCATTTTTCTTGTTACAAATACTGGAAAATGATCACTCAGTCCTATTTTAGGAACATGTACAGACTTGACATTTTCAGGACAGTTAGAATATATGTGATCAATTAAGGATCTGCTGTCTGAGGTTACTCGTGTAGGTTCAGAGACAAATTGAGTTAACCCAAATGGCTCCATATAATCATTCCAGACTCTCTTTATCTGACTGTCAAGTAAGTTTCTGTTTATGTCCCCTAACAAATAAATTTCTTTTTCCTCTTGCAAAATATTTTCTATGCAGTCTTCAAAATATTCATTCCATAGCACAGTAGAATTAGGTGGCCTGTATATGTTACCTACTAGGAAGGGTCTGCTATTAATTGGTTTGATTTCTACCCATATGCATTCAATATTTTGATGTTCTAAGTCTGATCTTCTACTGCAACAGACACCTTCCTTCACATAAACTAGTACACCACCACCTGCATTTTCTGCTCTGTCACGTCTAAATGGCTTTTGATACCCACTGATGTCAAATGGTGCATCAGGGTGTAACTCATTTAACTTGGTCTCGCTAATGCCTAAAATATGGATAAGGTTGTGTTCATAGTTGAGAAGTAATTTCAACTGGTCTATCTTATTGCTAAGACCTTGAATGTTCAAGAGTAATAGTTTCATATGTAACTTTTAAGGAAGTTTCTACAAGTACAGTTGCTAGATGGTTAAAGTCTGTTTTAGAATTGTCAGCCATAAATACTGAGATATTTAAGGCTCATTCATATAGAGCTGCATTTGTGTCAGCTGCATATAATAAAGGTTGTAGTTTGAAAACTGTATTAGATACAGCAGACTGGTCGTCAGATAAAAATTTTAGAAAATTTTATTGGAGACAGTCATTGAGAAGAAATCAGTTATCTTTCATAAATGCAGTTTTCCAGTAGGAAAATAAGCTTTGTTAATCCAGGATATTTGGGTTAAATTTCTGGTATTGTTTTGTTGCCTTTGAAGATGCTATCGTTATACTTGTGAAAGCCGACGGCATAGCGAAAATAATGTCCCATCATCCAAGCTTTAGTGCCAGATGAGGGGCATTATTGGAGAAATGCCGGAGGCTGAGCAAGTATGCACCCCCCCATATGTATAGTATACGAGTATTGTATGTTTGGGTTGGTTGCCCACCCTTTTGGAGGTAAAATGCAACAAAACAATTTCAGGTCTTTAAATTTATGATTTAACGTGGCAAACTTCTAGACTTGTTGACAGTTGTCACGTGATCGAGTGGATTCGATTTCTTTAAAGGGCGCGAACCGGTTTATTGTCAGAGCGAAGTGCTATCGTTATACTTGCTCAGCCTCCGGCATTTCTCCAATAATGCCCCTCATCCGGCACTAAAGCTTGGATGATGGGACATTTTGTTTAATGGAACTAAACCATAAGAACAAATTGTCAATACCCATCCAACAGAAGGCCCCATAGTAAATCTGAAGAAAATTGCTCAGTCCAGAGGCAAGGGCAGATGAACCCCCAAGGGACAAAATTTTGATTGTAACTAAAAAGTTTTACTACTTTAATAATACATTGTAAGTTTCAGCCATTAGTCTTTAATACATTTTGCGACAATGACTTTTCAACATTTACCCCACATAAATGTATAGGGTTGCAAATTTGACCTTATTGTAAAAAGGTCAAAGATCAACTTACTGTCATCATTTGAACATATTTGGTAGACCTTGAATTCTTGATTCTATAAACCAAGATTCAGCCTCAAAGCTTTCTGGGTTCTGAAAAAGATCTTTAAGTGTTTTTACCATATATGGGCATGACAGCCATCTTGATTTATGGACCATGACCATTTGTATAAAGTTTCAATCTGCCTTTAACAGAAGGTGCCACATGACGATTGAAGAAAAGTGGCACATGGGTTTCAGAGGAGAAGTTGTTCAAAAGTGTAAATGGACGACTGATGGACGGGGAGTGATCACAACAGCTCATCCCAAGCCTTTGGCTCAGGTGAGCTAAAAAAATTCCAAATATCATCTGCTGCAGTTGTGAATGCACTTTAAGGGTTTAGATACATTTATGGACATCAGAAAACAAAATTTATGAGATTGTACATACATGTAGCTCAAAATAGTAGCAAACAATATAATAAGGATGATTTTTGATTCATTGATGATGGTGTCACTGTGTAAAATGGATGTAAATTTCAGGAAACATTAATGTCAGCATAAACCTCCCAGAAAATTCATGACATAAATTTATGTTCATTTAAAATTATTGTTTCAGTAAGAGTACTTTTAACCCTTAAAGCACCAATCACAACTAAAGCAGACAACTTAAAATCTTTGGTAAGCCAAAGATATTTTTATCTCTTCTATGTTCCTTTATGTATCAAACTGCCCTGGGCTAACGGTACATTTTTCTTATTTCTCCATGAAAACCCAAGCAGTGGGTACTCATTTGGAGAAGCTCACTTCTAATGAGTAACCAAACTGTTTTTATGGAGAAACAAGACAAATATTTATTTTGACTGGTTGGGCTGGAGTTTAATGGCCCAGTTAACACTGTTAAGGTCATGGTGAGCCAGTCTGTTCACCTAACCACACTTTTTCCTGGGCAGGCTTAGTCTTCTAAGCAGTTAACCAGTACTAAGTTTTGTGCACTCACTTTCACCAGAAACTGACAACTGTGCTTCTTCAATCAGAAGAAGAGATATTTTAGCTCTACCTGTATTTTCGTACAGACAAGCTAAAAATTTCAAAATTTTGAAAATCCCCCGTAGAATGTAGACCACATATACTCCTATTTTCTCTATACACTATGAGGAAACATGAGTGTATTACATAAACTTGTTAATAAACTTTTGATAATGTGAATTTTTCCTTAAAATCTCTTGTAAGCCTTATTAAAAGTTTCCTCTAAGTATGTTATCTGTGTATTGAACTGCCCCAGGCTAACTGCACTGACACTAAACACAGTGGAAGAAAATTTAATAAGATTTCCTTTTCTCTCCAATTTCTGTAAGACACATTAAATTTTGTTAATCACATCCATGTTATTTGTTATACAAATCCAATTATTTAAATGTTGCACTTTAATTGGCTGACATTCACATTATCAATATTGAACACATCCAAATAACATCCTGATTTGACCTTAAGCACTCTCCAAACAAGTTCAGCAGATCTTTCTTATTTTTCTCAGAAAATTGGATATGGCATTTCATGCAGATTGCCTCCCTAAGGAGGCAATCTGCATGAAATGTCAAATCCAATTTTCTGAGAAAACCCAATTTTCTGAGAAAAACAAATATTTCGAAATGTTGTCAGCTGAAATTTTTGCAAGTATGCTAAATACCAGCCAACAGTTCATGAAAAGGCACCATAACAAAAATATCTGAAACATGATGATTCAGATCAGCCTGTGTATCCACAAATTTTTATCAGAGTGCACACAGTCACAGCAAACACTTGGACCTTGCTAAATCTTAATGACAGTGAATGAATACCCTGATCAGTCTTTGTGCAGGCTGGTCTGGACCATCTACATTTGTTTGCATTCCTGCAAAGGTACATTGCCTCAGCCTGGCTCATGCAACATTTTTCACATTCCACAATACATGTATCTTGAAAAGGGAAGTACTGTGCACAATATCATATAGTGATCAAAAAAGGTCAGGATGCAGTCAAGTTTACAATCACTATAGAAGGAGAAGGCTCCAAATGAGAGTCCTTTTTTATTATTACAACTGCTTTTTTCCTTTATAGAGAATTATTCATCTCCATGAAAAGATACGGTTGTGGGTACCTATTTGACTTACCTCAACCTCAAACTCTTGATTAAGTACCTACATGTATTTTACAGAGTATGTTTGCTTTCGTATATATATATATATATATATATATATATATATATATATATATATATATATATATATAGTTTACTACCTGGCCTCTCTGAATTGGGGACAATGAGTATAAAATCTTCCTTAACCCTTAAAGCGCCAATCACAACAATAGTCGTCTGCTTTGTCTTCTTCCGGTTACTTTAAGTCATTGTTGCAAACAGTGTGGACCCAGATCAGACTGCTCCTTTAGGAGCAGTCTGATCTGGGTCCACACTGTTTGCCTATATGCAAAATGTAAGCTTGAAAAGTTTGCAAGAAGATGCAGCTGACAACATAAGCAGACGATATTTTCAGATGCAGATTTTCTTGGTGCTTTAAGGGTTAAATGATACAGGTATGGGAAATAAACAATTGTGCAAGTGGCAACAATTTAACTGCCACATTTTACAAACTAGGTAAATCCCTTTGCTATGTAGATCTGCTAAGTAAGTGAGATTACTCACCAATGTTCCCATTGCTGCTTACATTTTAGGACTACTGCAAAGAAAAGTCAGAAGACCCACTGCGTGGACTTCCCTATAATTTTCCACTACCAATCCCACCCCTTCCCATCCCCTAGTGTCTGAATCCTGAATAAATGAAGTATTTCTTTTTATGGTTGTGTTTAAGACCTCACAAACAGTTTTAGAAACCTTTTTCTCTGTTTAACAGACCATTTCAAGCTTAAAATGTATGAGATAGAACACATTTTGAAAAATTAATAAAAACTTGAAAAAAAAAATAAAAAGATACTTAAGAAGTCAACAATAAAAATCTTGAAATTTACCTGGCAAGCTGTAGGATTTTGCTATTTTTTTTTTTTTTTTTTCTTCTTATTTAACAGTTAACTGCCTTCAATTCAGAGGAGCTCTTGTCTTATCTTCTTCCTATAAGAACTTTCTTAACCCTTATCCTGCTGAATAAATTAATATGCCACGCCCACTTCCAATGTACAGCCAATCAGATTATTTGATCCAGATTGTTGCTATAAATTCACATACTTAATGTCAAACAATGCAGATCCAGATCAGTTGGCTTCTTCAGAAGCCAACTGATCTGGATCTACACTGTTTGCAAAGCCAGGATATATCCGGATTCAGCTGGACAAGGGTTAAGTTTGATTAATAAAGATAAAAGTGCTATCAAATAAATATAATAATTTGATCCTCAGCTTTTTTTGTTAAGTATAGTTAAATTTTATGTGACACTCACCTGGTATACAATAGCCCCTGGCCTCCACATATTTTATATTGTAGATTGCTAGTTTCTACACATAAAGTGTCAGTATTTTTCTTTCTTTTTTTTCTCACTCTTATTTCTTTGCTGTATTTGGACTATTCACCAGAAGAGTGCCCCAATGTGATGATTTTTTTTTTTTTTTTTTTGAAGAAAATAAATACTGACATTTCATGTGAAATGCCTGCTTGGCAGAAGATTCACATAATATCTCAATACTTATTTTCTCTGAAAAATAATAATAATAAAAAACAAAAAAAAAACCAAATCAAAATTGTTTTCTGCTGCAGTTGTGATTTGTGTTAGGGTTAGACCCTGAAGCACTACAGAAAACTGAAGCAGACAAAACAACCAGGTACCCATTAACCAAGTAATTATGGTAGGCCTTAAATTAGCAAATTGAAAAATGAGGAATTTGACTAAAACCCTTAAAGGCTCCATATTCCTCAAAAATAAACATATTATTATCCAAGAAAGGTTTAATAAATTGATATATGGTAGAAATACAATCATATAATGTGGCACCTGATAGCCAGTATTCATTCTTGAAATGAAACATCTTTTCATCTTTTTTTCTTCTTTGTTTGTTTCTTAATTAACCCTTGTCCTGCTGAACCCGGATTTATCCTGTTTTTCAAACAGTGTAGATCCAGATCAGTTGGCTTCTGAAGACACTGATCTGGATCTGCACAGTTTGCCATCAAGTATGCAAATTTATTGCAACAGTCTGGATCAAGTAACCTGATTGGCTGAAAATTAGAAGTAGGCATGGCATCTAATTTATTCAGCAGGACAAGGGTTAACATATGAGACAGGTCACGAATGGATTAAATTTTTATGAAACTGGACTATTTTGAATTCCAAACGGATTTTTTTTTTAGACACTTTAAACTTTACTTTTTTACACTTTATTTTTGGCACATTAAAGATTAAGAAAATGCCTTTGAATGGTAATTCTAAGTAGAAAATTCATTTGCTAAAACACTATACTCCCAGAAATATGCTTATATATGAAAGACAAAGAATGAAAACAGAGAAAATATTCTTAAACTGTATTGTTTTTGTGTTGGGGTTTTACGGCCCAGTCAACCCAATGGGGTCATGTCGAGCTTGGTCAGTTTACCTAACCACACGTTTATTGGGCAGGCTCAGTCCTCTAAGCGGTTAACCAGTATTGTGCACATTCTTTTGCCAGAAACTGACAACTGCCCTTTTTGAATCATTTAAGGCACAACAATTTCAGAGCTAGCAATGATTCTTACACTGTTCTTAATTAGTTCTCAATTAAACAATAAGAACTGAGCTCAAAAAGCCTTGTTTTTCTTTTCCTCTTGAAATTGTAGAAAAATAGTTTTAGAATTTCTCGCATCACGAAAACATGTCTATGATATTTAGGCCCCCTTAAACCGCACTTTTATGTAGTAAAACTGGGGTTTACAGGGGTATACATTATTTTTCTCATTTCTGCTCAAAAACATTGATTCTGGGTACTCATTAAAACTGCCTCTAGGCAGAAATATGAAAAATATCAGTTTTTCAGTTTTTGGTGGTGAAATTTTCTATATATTTGAATAGGTGTGTTTTCCTAATGAGATTTGCAGCCCGATCTGGGCCTTGCTGTATGTTTTTTTTTTTTGTTTTTTTTTATTTGGGTTTTAAATCTTGCCCTTTCAAGATTATTTCACTTATATCAAGCCATTTGTTCATCAAAGGTGGGCAAAACTGGAGAACCCGGGGAAAACCACCTGACCCGTAAGCAAAACTTGGCTTTCCCACATGTGACCCAAACGAGGCTCGAACCACAGCGGTGAGAAGCCTAATGGATTAACAGCCAACTCTTCTATCCACTAGGCTACGGGGTCCCGCACCTTGCTGTCTGTACTTTGTCAGAAGACCTTCCTATGTCTAGCAGACATAATGTAATTTGTATGTGCAGGAGTTTGTTTTTTTTTTCCGTTGCCCTTGTTTCCAAAATAAATAAAAAAATAAATAAATAAATTCTTTTCTCTTGAAGCAAGAAAAATAGTTCTAAAATGCTCCAATTTTCAGAATTATCTAGGCTTTTCTGTCTGAACTCTGTCAGATTTAATCCTTCCTATGTCTGCCAAAGATAATGTAATTTGTATGTGCAGGAGTTTTGTTTCCTTTGCGCTTGTTTCCAAAATAAATAACTAAAAAGAAATATAAAAAAAAAAATCTGAAGTTGTTTTTTTTTTTTTTTTTTTTTGTTTACAAATACTAAGGGAGGCAACTAAAACATTACACTACTGAAACATCTCTTGTTGCTATTTCCCTTTATATGCAGTATTCCTGAATGGTCTCTATCCATTTTTTGGGTCAGTGAGAATTAAAAAAGAAAAAGAAATGAAAAAAATATTTAATACTGCAATTCTTTTGTGCAAAAAGGTCATCTGCTTCTGTTTCTATATTAACCCAAAGTACTCAGATATCTTAACATTTACCACTATCAAGGCAAATTCTGCAGATAACAAATTGATGACATTTTTCCCAGAAAACAGGATTTGATATTTCATGCAAATTGTCTCCATTGGAGATAATTTGCATGAAACATCAAATCCTGCTTCCTGGGAAAAAAAAAGAAAAATATTTCAAAATATCATCTGCTGAAAATTTTGCCAAGTCTGCTAAAGGGTTAATTACTTAACCATACTAAAAATTGAACCAATCAATTTTTCTACCTGCTGATGTGTCAGTACATTGCTGAATGAGCCGCAAACAGTGTTGACCCAGATCAGATGCTGCATTCTGCAGCAGAATGCAGTGTTTGATCTGGGTCTCTACACTGTTTCCTCAGGCCTGTCTATCCGAATAATTAGGGTATACATGTATATGGGACTGCAAATTGCTGGTCATAGCAAACTGCTGACCCTGATCAGATGCTTCATTATGGGGTCTACATTGTTTGTCAAGGTACATTATGGAGAATCATTGGCATGAATATTTGGGGTTAATATGGTATACTGAGTAGGCAAAGGGCAAAGACCTTGGAAATTAAGCAGTCTAGACTACACTGGCCTTTCTACCCAGTCAACCAGGTATATCTATCTATATTGAGTCTTTGAAGGTTAACCTAAAACAGATTTTGTAGATCAGACTTTTTTTTTATTATTATTTCCAAAAAATGTTTACTTAGCCTATCAAATTTTTGTGTTATTTATGAATTGTCCAATCAAACATGATTTAAAATCTAACTTTCAATTCCTCTTGATATTAATTATATAAATATCAACAGCTACTGATGTCTGCCATCTTAATGCAGCAATTGAAGGAAGTAATTTTAAAAAAAATATACATCAATGATATACACTACAACCTCTTTATAACACAGTTTGTTATAGCATGGTTTTGTATATACGGTTCAAAGATGGATCCCAAAAATGTATAGATTATATTGAAAAATGACCAGAAATGGTCATTTTTCAATATAATCTATACATTTTTGTTTGGATATATATATTTTTGTTTGGATATGACACGGTTGTTTAACTAACATAGTTTATGCTATGTACCCCAACAATAGTGTTATAAAGGGGTTGTGGTGTATCACTTAATGATTGCTGAAAGCTGCAACATAACTCCAAAACAACCCTGATGCATCAATTTTATACCCAATTACAATGAATAATTTTAAATAACTCTTAACCCTTCTCTTGCTGAACACGACATGCCCTGTCTTAGCAAACAATGTAGATCCAGATCGGTTGGCTTCTGAAGAAGCCAAATGATCCGAATCTGCACTGTTTGTCATTAAATATGTGAATTGCTATCAAAAACTTGGATCAAATCTTGAATCCGATTGGCTGGAAATTAGAAGTGGGCATGGCATCTTAATTTATTCAGCATGACAAGGGTTAACATTTAGCATGCTAAAAATTTTAGCTGATAACATTATGAAATATGTTTTTCTTATTTTTTTCCCAGTAAAATAGGCTTTGAAATTTCAGGCAAATTATCTACTATGGAAACAATTTGCATATAATGTAAAAATCATCATCAATTTGTTGTCTGCTGAATTTGCCTATAGAACAGTTATGATTAAAGCAATAAGCAAAATTGCAGCAGACAACAATCTAATTTTTTTTTTATTAGTTTTCAGAGAAACTAAGATTTGGCACTTCATGTGAATCATCTGCAAGGCAGAAAAACAGATGATTCACATGAAATGTCAAGCATTAATTTCTCTGAAAAAAAAAGAAGAAAAAACTAAAATGTCATCTGCTGTAGTTGTGAATTAGGTAACACTTTATGGGTTAACCCTTGTCCTGCTGAACCTGGATATACCCTGCCTTTGCAAACAGTGAAGATCCAGATCAGTTGGCTTCTGAAGAAGCCAACTGATCTGGATCTTCACTGTTTGCCATTCAGTATGTGAATTTATATCAACAATCTGGATCAAGTAATCTGAATGGCTGAAAATTAGAAGTGGGCGTGGTATCAATTTATTCAGCAGGACAAGGGTTAAATTAAGATACAGTCAACTCTCATTATCTCGACCTTGCTTATCTCGAATAACCACTTATCTTGAAGTGAAAATCTGGCCCCTGCCTAAATATGAAAATCTAACAACAGGCAAAAATATTGTGGAAAAGAGGAGCATTTTAGGAGCAATTTCTCCTCTTTCCCACAATATTTCCAATATGTCTTTAACTTCAAGAGTCCAATTACATATATATTTGTTAAATGTGGTTTTCGATCTATTGTTTTCCTCACTTCCTCAACTCTGATATGTCGATGTACAGATATCTCGAAGTGTTTCAGAGAGTCCCTTGGAATTCAAGATAACGAGTCAACTGTATTAACAAATACCAGAAAATTGAGCTCCCTTAGACATCAGACTGGATTGTTTGGGTGAGGTCACATATAAAATACCACAATATTTGCTGATGCTAATGCAGATTTAATTTTGATGGCAAATCTATTTTGTTGCTGAATTCACCTCAATCAGGTCTTAAAGCTGACATATTCTAAACTTTTTCATTTATCAGTGAAAATATGTCTTGACATTTTATGTGAATCATCTGCCAAGCAGAAAATGCACATGAAATGTCAAGATTTGTTTTATTTGAAATAAAAAAAAAAAAGATATTAGTAGTATAGGGTCGACACCCTATACTACTGATATTTCAAAATGTTGTCTGCCGCAGTTGTAATTGGCTCTATATTCCATGTCCAAATTTTGCCGATTCTGCAATAATGAGAACACTTTTCTTGGAATCATCTTAAAATCCCTCCTAATGGTTTTAGGCATATCAATAGAATTACCATTTTCCAGGGAATTTATTCAGACCCTCAGGCCAACAGACATTGTATCACAAAACTGACAAACTCATTTCCTGCGAAATCTACTGACCATTTTGGTAATGAAAACCGTATTCATCCCAACACTTAGCATGCTGGGTACAATTTTCAGATGACATCTTAAAATGTTTTTCGTATTTCTCTCAGAAAACAGGTTTTGACATTTCATGCAAACTGTCTCTAATGTGAAAAAAGAAAAATGTCAATTTGTCACCCGCTGAATTAGCCAAGAGAGTTATTAAGGTAAAGTATTCCGATATCACATCACAAAAACATACCAATATAATTCTGAACTCCTTAAACCCCACTATTATATAGTAAAACTGAGATTTACAGGGGTATACATTATTTTTCTTATTTCTGCTCAAAAACATACATTGTGGTACTCATTAGAACCACCTCACTGAGGCAGTTCTAATGAGTACCCACAATCTATGTTTTGAGCAGAAATATGAAAAAAATCAGAGTTTTTTTTTATCTGAAAATTTTCATTTTTTGGTGGTAAATTTCAATATATCGTTATCTCGAATTCCAAGTGACTCACGAGATATCCGTACCTCGACATATCAGAGCTGAGAGAGTGAGGAAAACAATAAATTGAACAACCACATTTAACAAATGAATATGTAATTTGACTCCTGAAGTTAAAAATATATATATAAAATAACGTGAAAAAGAGGAGAAATTGGGAGCAATTTCTCCTCTTTTCCACATTATTTTTTACCTGTTGTCATAGTTTCATGTTAAAACAGGGACCAGATTTTCACTTCGAGATAAGCAGTAATTCGAAATAAATGAGTTTGAGATAACGAGGTTCGACTGTAATTGAATAGATGTTTTTGTAATGGACAGACAGGCCTGAACAGACCCTGCATAATGCTGCTTCTGATCAGGGTGTAAACTGTTTGTCATTCATCCAGCAAGTTTCAGACACCTCTAACAGTCAGTGAAACGGACACTTATAAATTATAAAGTAAGGAGTTAAAGTGTCTGAATACTTAGAATAAATATGGTACCCATAATTTCTGTGTCTACATGGGAGACTGAAAGAAAATTCAACGTTGTCATATTATCCATCACACTGACATTGTAATGTCAATATTCAGGCTTCAGTATACAACATTTTGAAATACATTTTTTTTATTTTCAAGGTCCTAATTGTTCTAGATCTTTGCCACTGGATAATTAATACCAGGGCCCAGTTGTTCAAAGCTAACGACATCGTTAGTTAATGATTCGTTAAAATTTACATTGAGTGATACGCAAATATGCTGAAATTCTTTGCTGAAAAAATGTGAGTGCAAAAGCTACTCACATTTTTTTCTGCAAAAAATATCGGAATATTGTATATTGAATCCGCTAAATCAGTTAACAAAATGACCCTTAACGAGCTCGTTAAGCTAATGATGCTTTGAACAACTGGGCCTAGGTTGCAGCTTTGATGGTGACAGTTTGGAGCTTTACATTTCTTTTAACCCTTGCCATGCTGAATAAACTAAGATGCCACGTCCACTTCTAATTTTCAGCCAATCAGATTGCTTGATCCCGATTTTTGCTATAAATTCACATAGTTAATGGCAAACAGTGCACATCCAGATCAGTTGGCTTCTTCAGAAGCCAACTGATCTGGATCTACACTGTTTGTAAAGGCAGGGTATATCGGTGTTCAGCATGACAAGGGTTAACTTTATGTAAATTGAACTGAGATGATGGAAGGGTAACAATGAAAGGTTCTGCTGTAATGAAGCAGTATACAGTATTAACCCTTGTCCTGCTGAATAAATTAATAAGCCACGCCTACTTCTAATTTTCAGCCAGTCAGACTTTTTGATCCAAATTATTCTATAAATTCTCATACTTAATGGCAAACAGTGCAGATCCAGATCAGTTGGCTTCTTCAGAAGCCAACTGATCTGGATCTCCACTGTTTGCAAAGGCAGGGTATATCCGGGTTCAGCAAGACTGAATTACTGAGTTAAGCTGAATTCTGCCTGCAGTCCAGAGCACTAACCACCATTAATTCAGGTTGCATTTTTCTATATACAGTCAAACCTGTCTTAAGCAGCCACCCATGGGAAGCTTAAAATGTGGCTGCTGAAGGCAGGTGACTGCTTAATACAGTTCAAATATATATGTCTTTGAATTTTCGGACAACTTTCCTCTGGCTGCTTAATACAGGTTGGCTGCTTAATAGAGGTGACCACTAACACAGGTTTGACTGTACTATAATAAAGAAAATACTGACCGGATTTCCAGCATCTTCTGTAATCTGCACTTCAATTCTCTCCCCATAATCCACCGACTCATGTCGTGACAATAACCCTGTATCAACTGTAAAACCTTTAGAAAGCTTTTGTACAGATCCAAGATTTTCTGTTGTGTGTCTACGTCTTCCCTTTTGCAATTTTCGACTCAGAATGTCCAGAGGTTGTGGGAGTCCTCTGGTTACAGATTCATCCGAAGTTGCCATAACTTATATCACTGGTATAGATTTTTCACTAACATTGTTTTTTATATATATAAATGATACTGGAACTGCTTTATACCACTATCATTACATTATGAAAACATGCCTATTCAAATATATAGAAAATTTCACCTCCAAATACTGAAAATTTTCAGATAAAAAACTGATATTTTTCATATTTCTGCTCAAAACATAGATTGTGGGTACTCATTAGAACTGCCTCAGTGAGGTGGTTCTAATGAGTACCCACAATCTATGCTTTTGATCAGAAATAAGAAAAATAATTTATACCCCTGTAAACCATAGTTTTACTATATAAAAGAGGGGTTTAAGGGGGTCAAAATTATATAGGCATGTTTTCGTGATGATATCATTCTTTGGTAACACAAAGTTTAAAGATGTACTCCACAAATGTTGTATCCAAACAAAAATTTATAGATTATATAGATAAAAACTGACCATAAATGTTGTATCCAAACAAAATGTATAGATTATACAAAAAAAAAATGACCATAAAATCCAAACAAAATTATGTATATAGATCATATAATAAAATGATCATTGTCATTTTTCTATATAATCTATACATTTGGTATATATATTCAGTTTTATATATATCATCTATGCATTTATGTTTGCATAGATTATTTAGGGAAAAGACCATTTATCATCATTTTTCTATGTAATCTATACATTTTTATTTAATTACAATAGGATGTGCATGTTTAACTAACAAGTGGTTTCTGCTTTTGATCCCAACAACACTCTGTGTTATATTGAGCTTGTAGTATTTGTTTCACAAATATGAAGAGATACTGAATTTTAATTCCTTTGTCACATCCAATCTCATTAAAAGTCCTGATTTGGTATCTAAGTAAGAAAATCCTTCATTTCATGCCGTTTCATGTCATAAATGTACACCCTTTTCTATAAGTATCTGAGAGATCTGCAGGCAAAAGAAGTGTCAATAAGCTAGTGCTTATATCTTTTTTACCCTGCCATGCTCAATAAGATGCCCCGCCCACTTCTAATTTTCAGCCAATCAGATTCCTTGATCCAGATTGTTGACATAAATTCATATACTGAATGACAAACAGTGCAGATCCAGATCAGTTGGCTTCTTCAGAAGCCAACTGATCTGGATCTACACTGTTTGTAAATGCAGAGTATATCTGGGTTCAGCAGGACAAGGGTTAATGACACATCAACCCTTGTGGCTCAGTTTGTGTCATCTTCCTGGGATAGGAAGAAAAGAGACAGAAGAGCAAGAAGAGGAGGGCTGGGAAAGAAAGAAGAAAAGGGGAAAAGTGAATGACAGTGCACAAAGAAATATGAAATTATGCCCTCTTCCCCCTAGTATAGCAAGCCCTTAAACTATCTCCCTATAATGCAAGTGCACCAGAAGAAAGCTTAATTCCTTAATTGTCTATCCACAGAGCAACCATTGAAGAGTTCTTGAATTATGTGATGATGATGATGATTTTGTTTATTTGTGCACTTTCAACAGTACTTAACCCTTAAAGCGCTAAGCAAAGTTGCAGCAGATGACATTCTATTTTTTTTTTTTTTCAATACATTAATTTTCTCAGAGAAAATAGGACTTGGTTTTTATTATCATTTTTAGAGAAAATAAGACCAACATTTCATGTACTTTGTCTGCTAGGCAGACAATTCACATGAAATGTAGTTTTATTTTCTCTGAAAAATATATATATAAAAAAAGAACAAAATTATGTCTGCTGCAGCTGTGATTAGCACTTAAAGGATTAAGCCATACTGTGACAATCAATGGGTGATTATGAAAGGTTCTGTGCAATGAAGCACCATACTCAGTGAGTTATAAATTGAGTTCTGCATCTAGAGGGATTCAAACCCAGAACTCATGATGCAAAGCTTTGTTTTATATTCATATGTTCTGGAATCTCATACCATTATTCTCCTAATACTGTACAGAGAGTTCTCCGGGGGAGTTAACTGGCTGCCATATTCCACTAGCTTATGCAATTCTCACATATCGAGGGTTGAGCGCAAAACTATTGTAACTCAAACATATTTTTGAAACCCTTGTTTAGGGACAACTTGGACCCCTTTGTAAACAATGCAAATTTAGGTGCCATTGCTCATACGAGCAATGGCACCTAAATTTTCATTGTTTACAGAAAGAAATGTTGTAATCTTCATAACGCCTTCATGGTGAGGAGATTAGGTTTGGGGGAAAACAACCATCTGACTTACGCTAGTCTTGCGCTCAACCCTCGATATGATTTGCAGCAAATAATTCCAAAATTACTGCTGTTTTCTCTAGAACCTAATTGAACAATTTTTTTCTCAAGTATTATTTCTTCTTATTTCAATTTCTATTGAATCTTACAATTGTCTATATTAGGAAATCCATCTGTTTTCAACAATATTGTGTTTCCAGTCCGATTTTATTGTTTTTCTAAGTTTAATTACAATTCTTCTTTTTTTTTTTCCTTTCTTTTTTTTTTTCAATTGTTCAATCATTGTTCAATGTAGTGAGGGATGTCTAATCAGGTCCTTCTCTGCTGATATGTATTCTACAGTATCCATAGATTTTGTAAGTGGGCAACATAGCTCTTGATACTATTTTTTTTTTTTTTTTTTTTTTTAATCAAAAAGTATTGATATTTTTCTTATTTCTCCACAACAATATATGTTGTGGTACTCATTAGAAGCATCTTGGTGAGGTGTTTCTAATGAGTACCCACAACATATGTTTTCATGGAGAAATAAGAAAAAATATTCCCCTAATATCCACTCTTCTGATCAAGCTGCAGAAATGCACTGTGAGGCTGACCTGGGACCACAAGACCAAAATATGTTATAAGCACCTTTTTCCTTCACTGTATATCAAATATTTGAAATGATAGCAATTTGTATAATTTATATTGACAAAAAGGGTAAATCAATCATATTCTGTAAATACTCCAGAAATTGAGCCAGTAAAACATAATGACAAAACTTACAAGATCTTAAACTCTGGGTAAAAATTTCAGTCGCAGCAACATTTTGATTTTTTCTCAGGCAAATAGGATTTGACTTTTCCTTAGAAGAAAATTTGCATGAGGTACATGTCAAATCCTCTTTTTCTGAGAAAAAAATTGAAAAATATCATAACTTTGTCATCTACTGAATTTGTTCAGAGTGGTAAAGGTTATAATGTTTGTTTTTGGCTTGTAGAAAACTGATCAGCAGATACCGCTCAAAAACAGCCACCTCCCTTATAATAATAGCCACAGTTCTCCTATCCTAGCCCTTGTCCTGCTGAACCCAGATATGTCCCGCATTTGCAAACAGTGTAGATCCAGATCACCTGGCTTCTGAAGAAGCCAACTGATCTGGATCTGCACTGTTTGCCATTCAGTAGTTGAATTTGCATGAACAATCTGGATCAGGCAATCTGATTGGCTGAAAATTAGAAATGGGTGTGGCATCTTAATTTATTCAGCAGGATAAGGGTTAGTGTTGATACCAGAGGCCAGAGTGGGATCACTGACCCCAAAGAAATAAAGTCAGCACTATAATGATGAAGTACTGAGAGATGTTTTACAATGTACACCCTGATTAGAAGCATGTCTTAAAAATTTCTAAACACTTAGGATTAATTAATCATACCACTCAGTTTAAGTCTTTTGGCAGCAAATTTCAGATGATATTTGCCATCTGCTTTGTTTCTTTAACAAACTATCAACTGGAAATAAGTTTATATGTAAAGTTGAAGTGAATGTTGAATGAAATAAGTTTATATGTAAAGTTGAAGTGAATGCTGAATGTCAAACAGCATATATAATGATGAGGCTGCTCATTATGAGCCATCTCATCTGGATCTACACTGTTTGCAAAAGCCTATTATCAGCGCCTGTGACAGTGAAAGAGTTAAGGTACTTTGTTTTCCGCAATAAATATATATATTTTCCTTATTTCTGCATGAAAACATATGTTGTTGGTACTCAGACACATACGTCTAGATAATATCTAGAGTGGAAATCAGGTAAATATTTTTCTAATTTCTCCATGAAAACATATGCTGTGGGTATTAATTAGAAGCATCTCACTGAAGCACTTCTAATGAGTACCCACAACATATGTTTTCGTGGAGAAATATATCAATACTTTTGGATTGAAAAAAGCATGTTATCAAGCCCATTGCAGTGCTTCTAATGGGTACCAACAATTTATTGCATAAAAAGCAGTGTCGCCGTGTATTAACAGCCGTGCATTAACTGTTGAAATGTATTAACATGGCAATTCACACGTTGTTAATGCACGGCTAGGCAACTTTTAATATGAACGTGCTGGGGCCACAGATTTGCTGCTGTGAGGAGATGTGTACTGCCCGGCCCTAGAATGAGCAAAGTCTGTGGAAATTGCGTTTGCGAGACATCGGTTAAAAGGCGAAACAAAATAGTGCAAGAAATAACGTGAAATGTAGCAAATGTTTTCTTTTTTATGCAATAATAGCGATCGAACATGGTTTTTCAATGCATTAATATTTGCCAGGTCCCTTGGGAGGTGTTGAAAACTGCGGCCTTCAGATTATCAGAAAACATACCTTCTGATATGTGCACTCAACGAAGACTTAAATCAGCCTGCACATCTGTGCAGTCTGATAAGTTTTTGTTGTCCAGATGAAGAAACTGCATCCTTGGCAATCCAAATTGTGCCAAGTGAAGATTTTGATCAAACTGCAAAAATGCACAGACTGATCTGAATCTTCACAGACATAGTCTGACGGTATGTTTTCTGATGTTTTGGCTCCATTGTTTTTGTGCCAAAATAAGAAAAACATTTTTACCAGAATACCCTCTCCTATCTGGGGCTATGAGTGAATAGGGTACATCGACTTTTTTTTTTTCTGTGAATTGCAAAGTAATACAGTGTGGTAGTGGTCAAACAGTACTATGCCTTGATCATGCATACCACATAATTATCCTGAAATTATGGCATTTTAACCAATTTCTGTAATTGTCCTAGAACTTGTTGTACAGGACTAACTTCAGCGGACTTGTTAAGAACTAACTCCAAAAGACTTGTTACGTAGGAGTATTTGATTATAAGTTTGGGATAATTTTCTCTATTTCTCCATAAAATGTATGTTATCAGTTCATATTGTCGAGGTGCTTCAAATGAGTACCCAGGTACACCATATGATTTTATTGAGAAATAAGAAAAAATATCCCAGAATTAATTACCACCAAATACTCCTCCATAAATCCTTTGAACTATAACTACCCAAAAATTTATTTTAGCTAATTACTGTAATTATCCCAGAACTCTAAGATTTTTTTTTTTATTATTATTTACGTGTGTGTGTATACTTCTGGCAATATATTAAAAATGACCTGGTAGAACAGCAATCAGTACAGATCCTGATCAGACTACACACTACAGTCTGATCAGGATCTGTACTGTTTGCACAAGCAATTCTATCTCACTATGACGCAAATGACCCTCATGGGTTGATGCGTCATTAAAGCCAAACTCATCATGATCTGTCCCAGTGGTAAGGGTACCATTCATTAACTATTGATTTTGAATGGTGTTTATTCAACCAATAAATTCAGACAGCTGGCTTTGGCTTTGTGGCACTGAAATGTATGGTAATCATAAATTTTTAAATAAATATGCCATATTTTTGCTGCCACTATAGATTTCCAATTAGTAACAAAAAAATAATATATTTGTAATTGATGGTAACTTTCAGTACAATAATTTCTAAAGCGCTAGTCCATAGAACTGGACTTACAACATGCTAAGATCCCAAACAGGATGGCTCAGTCCTTTTTTTTTTTTTTTGTTTCAAAGAAGTGGTGGGGTGGGGATGGGAAGATAGTCATGGACGGAGAGTTTATCAATATTTAACTATCTGGCCTCAAATAGAGTGGGGGCTGGTGTCCATCAATATCTTTGGTTCCAGTCTTTGCTAGCACAATCTAGAGAGAACCCACTGGCAAGAGCCCAATATCTTAAGTTTAAATAAACAATATCTTACTAATTAATTTAGCCATAGACACTGAATAAACACATATACATAATAGGATCAGTAAGTGTAATGCACCAATCATTTGAAACACCATCCCTATGGGACCAGTGAATAATGGGGCTTTTAACTTTTCAGTTTGCAAAGCCCTGGTAAATGCCCTGCACTGCAGGCGACAACTGTTTAAGGTAAAATCCCCTGATGGCCAAAAAATCCGAACAAATGGTGAAACACTGAGCACTACTGGCACTCATCAGAGGTTAAATCATGGTACTTAAGCCCCACTATGTCCCTGTAATAATCCCCGGCCCCATATATCTTCTGCTGAACGTCTACAGTTTTTTATCATTAACCCTTAAAATGCCAAGAAAAACTGCATTTGAAAATGTCTGCTTATGTCGTCTGCTGAATATTCTTGCAAACTTTCCAAACCTACTTTTGCATACTGGCAAACAGTGTGGACCCAGATCAGACTGCTCCTAAAGTCTGATCTCGGTCCACACTGTTTGCAAAAATGACTTTTAAAATCACAAGCAGATGACAAAGCAGATGACAATAGTTGTGATTGGCGCTTTAAGGTTTAAACCATCCAGTTTTGCAAACACACACTGTTCTCAAATCTGAATATTATAGACAGACTTTACTGTTTGAGTATGAAATTACAGTCGAACCTCATTATCTCGAACTCGCTTATTTCCAATTACCGCTTATCTCGAAGTGAAAATCTAGTCCCTTTTTTAACATGAAACTATGACAAAATGTAACAAAATAATGTGGAAAAGAGGAGAAATTGCTCCTCTTTTCCACATTATTTTATATATATATTTCTAACTTCAGGAGTCAAATTACATATTCATTTGTTAAATGTGGTTGTTCAATTTCTTGTTTTCCTCTCTCTCAACTCTGATAAGTCAAGGTACGGATATCTTGAAGTGTTTCAGTGAGTCCACTGGAATTCGAGATAACAAGAGTCGACTGTATTGTACAAATGTTGGCATATATGAATACACTGGAACCTCTTTATACGAGGGTTCATTAACCCTGTCCTGCTGAATAAATTAAGATGCCGCACCCACTTCTAACTGTCAGCCAATCAGATTCCTTGATCCAGATTGTTGATATAAATTCTCATACTGATTGACAAACAGTGCAGATCCAGATCAGTTGGCTTCTTCAGAAGCCAACTGATCTGGGTCTACACTGTTTGCAAAGACAGGGTATATCCAGGTTCAGCAGGACAAGGGTTAATTAAAGAACAGTCTCAGATAAAAGTTTACAGGTAGACTACAAAAGTGTTGTTTCCAAACAAAAATGTATAGATTATATAGAAAAATGACCATTTATATAATCTATACATTTTTTGCTCAGATACAACATGATTGTTTAGCTAACACAGTTTTTGCTTTGGATCCCAGCAATACTGTACCAAGAGATTGTGGTGTATTTGCTTCCATTTTTGTTTGCATCTGTTTGCATGGAAAGACAATGAAAATGAAGACCCTGCTTTTTTAACCCTTAAACTGCCAATCACAACAATTGTCGTCTGCTTTGTCATCTGCTTGTGATTTTAAAAGTCATTTCTGCAAACAGTGTGGACACAGATCAGACTGCTCCTAGCAGTCTGATCTGGGTCCACACTGTTTGCCTGTATGCAAAAATAGGTTTAAAAAGTTTGCAAGAATATTCAGCAGACGACATAATTATACGACATTTTCAGATGCAGGTTTTCTTGGCGTTTTAAGGGTTAAATTGTCAAGCCATTTAATTGACCAGTGAGGAAGGTAACTTAACTATGACTCTTTAGCCTCTGTCCTCCACCTCAAGCCCACAGGCTGCATTGGAGATGGTACTGAATAAAGAATCTACCAACAAAATCATTACGAAAATATGCCTATTCAAATATACTGAAAATTTTACCACAAGAAAATGAAATTTTTCAGATAAAAAATTCTGATACTTTTCAACGAGGTGGTTCTAACGAGTACCCACAATCTATGTTTTTGAGCAGAAATAAGAAAAATAATGTATACCTCTGTAAATCCCAGTTTTACTATATAAAAGTGGGATATGAGGGGGTCAAAATTATATAGGCATGTTTTCTGTGATAGCATTGAATAAAATATTTGACCAATCATCTATCATTAATGCTTAGCACTCTGGGTAAAATTTTCAGAAGACAACATTAGATAATACATGTGTATGTTCATTTTTTTCCTAGAAACCAGGCTTTGAGATTTCATTCAAATTGTTTCCTTAGAAAACAGTGGTAAAGGTTTTTCACTTTAAGTTTCCTAACTCTCTGACCTTGATGGCAGGGATAGAAATAGCACAATTAAAATTTGGACCAATCCAATAACACCTTTAAACCTTCTATGGAGTTCAAAAAATATATGCACTAAGAAACTTTAACCAAAAACTTTTTTTAACAATTTGAGTTGAATGCCAGTGCCAACAACTCTACTGGTGAGATAAGTAAAATTTCGCATCAGAGATGTTAACCCTATTCCTACTGAACCCAGATACACTCTATCTTTTCAAACAGTGCAGATCCAGATCAGTTGGCTTCTAAAGAAGCCAAATGATCTGAATCTGTACTGTTTGCCATTATCTGAATCGTACATTGATGACGGGTTTCAGTTGTTCTTCCCCTAGCCAGAGCTCTTAGGTAAATAAAAAATGTTTGCTGAAAAAAAAAAAAATTGCTTGGAATAAAATATGCCAGAAGATGTTTCTGTGATTCCACAATGTACCCACTGAATCTAGCCATAAATCCACTTGACTGAGTGGTTTAGCACTCCTCACTTCAGATCAAGAGGTTTTAGGTTTGAATCCCATTTAAGGCAACTGTGTGGCGTTTCATCGCATAGAACTTTTCATTATCACCCCGTCATCATTTGGAAATGACTTAATAATGTTGAAAAAGACTTAAAACACGAAATCATCATTCTCAGCTTCTCAATATGCTCTAAGACAGGTTTTGCCTTGACAAGGCTGATATTGGATTCATTAACTATGAAGAACACTGGCTTGAAATTTGATTTTGGCTGATTGCAACATGATGATTTATTCTCTTAATTTATTGAACCAGTTTTGTTGAGAATATTCAGGGAAGCTGAATCAATGCTTTTCTTGAAGCAAATTGGCTCACTGGGAGATGAACATAGACTTTATTTGTTTATAGAAGTGATAAACAGCTAATATTCTTGTTGATTTTCTTCCCATGAAAACATTTTGATATTTCAGTCTGAACCTGAGAAAATATACCTTGTGATATGCATTACGAAAACGCGCCTATTCAAATATATAGAAAATTTCACCTCCAAAAACTGAAAATTTTCAGATGAAAAACTCTAATATTTTTCATATTTCTGCACAAAACATGGCTTGTGGTACTCATTAGAACTGCCTCGCCGAGGCAGTTCTAATGAGTACCCACAATCTATGTTTTTGAGCAGAAATAAGAAAAATAATGAATACCCCTGTAAACCCCAGTTTTCCTATATAAAAGTGGGGTTTAAGCGGGTCAAAATTATATAGGCATGTTTTCGTGATGTACATCCTATGAAGACTTGGATCTGCCAGCACATTTTTGCAGGACTATCAGTTTTGACTCTGTCTACAGAAGCAACAGATCCTTGTCTAGCCACAGACATCAATGTGAAAACCTGGATCAGACTGCATGGATATTTCTGTTTCAAACTGTTTAGAAAATCTGAGGGCCCTTGGAAAAATGTATCATGAAAATATACCTTTATATTTTTTACCCCTTAAACCCCACTTTTATATAGTAAAACTGGTTTACAGGGGTAGACAATCTTTTTCTTATTTTGCCCAAAAACATAGATTATGGGTACTTGTTAGAACCTCCTAAGCGCTGCAGTTCTAAGAGTACCCCCTGTCTGCGTTTTGATCAGAAATATGAAAAATATCAGAACTTTTACCTGAAAACTTTACCTTTTTGGTAGTGAAATTTTCAGTATATTTGAACAGGCATGTTTTTATAATGGGATGGGCCCAAGATTATTTGTTAATGCCCAAGAATCTTTAAATGCTCATGCTATTTTTCTTAATACTTCAAGGAAACATGTTGTAAGTACTTATTAGAAGCACCTCTGCTGAGGTGCTTCTAATGAGTACCCATAACATACAGTCGACTCTCGTTATCTCGAATTCCAAGGGACTCTCTGAAACACTTCGAGATATCTGTACCCTGAAATACCAGAGCTGCAGAAGTGAGGAAAGCAATAAATCGAACAACCACATTTAACAAATGAATATGTAATTTGACTCCTGAAGTTATATTCCTTAGGAGCAATTACTCCTCTTTTCCACAATATTTTGTTACCTGTTCTTAGATTTCCATGTTAAAACAGGGACCAGAATTTCTCTTTGAGATAAGCAAGGTCGAGATAACGAGAGTCGAGTCGACTGTATGTTTTAGAGGAGAAATAAGAAAAACTCAAAACTTTTTGGTTAAAAAAAAAGAAAAAAGAATGACACTTTATCTGTAAGCTATCTGTTAGAAATAAATCTAACCCTTGCCATGCTGAATAAATTTAAATGCCATGCCCACTTCTAATTTTCAGCCAATCAGATTATTTGATCCAGGTTAATTATTGATACAAATATACTAAATGGCAAACAGTTCAGATCCGGATAAGTTGGCTTTGGATCAGTTGGCTTCTGTTTGCAAAGTCAGAGTATATCCGGGTTCAACAGGGTTAGGGCTAACTCATTGTAGTCAGGAGACCCATAAAACAGTAACTGGCAAACAGTGCAGACCTAGATAAGACGCCGCAGAATGCGGCATCTGATCAGGATCTCCACTGTTTGCTAATAGTTTAGCCATTTTTCTCTAGGAATATGTAAATTTCATAGCTGGATGTACCTAAAATTGAAATTGGACTCTTCCAATATATAGTGTGGGAGAGTCTATTCAGTATACAATGGGTTAACAAATACTGACCCACACTAGCCCTCTTATGTGGAGCTACGATAAACTGCTAGATGAGCAGTGAACAACATAGAACCTGATAAGATGCCATATTCAGCAGTATCTGCTTGGGTCTACATTATTTGTCTTGGGTTACATATGGTAATACAAGTGGGGTCTGCAAAAGTCTCTCAGGCAAAAATATACATGGCTCATAACAATCACTGCCATTGATTTTCCAGGCAGTTCCATATCAGTTCAATTTTACCTTGGTAAAATATATTGAAACAAATGACATATTGACATAGGAAATACCATGTTTACAGTAAGTATTCCGACACCTGATTTCCTTGCCATACTTGTCCTAAAACCTAAACATGTTAAGCATAATATCCTAATAATTTTTCTAAAAATTGCTGGGAGAGGGGCAAACAGTGAAGTCCCAGAATGCCATGTTCTGTGACATCTGATCTGAGTCAACGCTGTTTTCTCAGGCCTGTCTGTCCATAAACTTTTGGTAAATAAAGTAATAAGCCTTTTGTATAATATCTGATTTCCGATTAGCCCATGAAACCTAATGCATTCAATTTTTCATACTTAACCCTTGTCCTGCTGAACCGGGATATACCATGCCTTTTGCAAACAGTGTAGATTCAGATCTGGATCTGCACTGTTTGCCATTCAGTATGTGAATTTATATCAACAAACTGAATGAAATAATCTAAAGGATTAAAATTAGAAGTGGGTGTGGCATCTTAATTTATTCAGCATGACAAGGGGGAGAAAAGTCTTTGTTTATTTGTCACATTACTTCTTGTAAAGTAAGCAGCAAATGTATTGAGGTTTATGGAAAGCAGTCTAATCTATGCTATTTGTCAGCACCAATAAGATTTATTAACCCTTGTCCTACTTCAACCTGGATATACCCTGCCTTTGCAAACAGTGTAGATCCAGATCAATTGGCTTCTAAGAAGCCAACTGATCTGGATCTGCACTGTTTGCCATTCAGTATGTGAATTTATATCAACAATCTGGATCAAGTAATCTGATTGGCTGAAAATTCGAAAAGGGTATGGCATCCTAATTTATTCAGCAGGACAAGGGTTAAAACCAGAGGCCCTTGGGTCACAATGCTCACCTGAGTGAACTGCTGTAAAAGCTATATATATAATATTTTGAATTATTCTGCAAAGTTTCAGCTTTACCTTCCTTATAGCTTCTGAAGAGTAAATGTTTTTCATTTTATTTTTTCACAAGTTTTGGTTGCCATGACAACCAATTCAACCACTTAGATGGAATTTATATATTTGGTAGAGGACTACTAAACAGAACATTTCTGTATGTGGTAAGATAGAAAAAAAATGGCCTAATTTCCTTTTCCCATCATATGTCTATGAAAACTTTAAATTGCCATAACTACAAAAGCACACCAGCAATGGCAACAAAAAACATAATTTTTGTAGAGGCTAATGTTTTTCTTGAAAGCTTCAGCTTCATCCCCCTTATGGCTTCTGATGAGAAGATTTTTGATTATTTTGTTTGCAAATTTAATGCTCGGATTGCCATGGCAAACAATCAAAATCAGCGAATGGAGAACACCTTCTGAAAATGCTGGTATTCCAATAAATATTATTATATTTTATTCTATTCAGTGTTATAGCTAGTCCCAGATTTACTTGTAGACAAAATGCATAAGGTCAATGGTGCATTATGGATCAACAAATGATTTACTTCCATGTCCCAACCAAACCTTACGGCTTCTGATGAGAAGATTTTTGATTATTTTTTTGCAAATTTAATGTTTGTGTGGCAAACAATCAAAATCAGCGAATGGAGAACACCTGAAAATGTTGGTGTCCAATAAATATTATTCTATTTTATTCTATTCAGTGTTATATCTAGTCCCAGGATTTACTTGTAGACAAAATTCATAAGGTCAGTGGTGCATTGTGGATCTACAATTGATTTGCTTTCGTGTCCCAATCATACTATGTTGTCTACAACCATGGACATAGACAATGATTGAATGTCTGTCCCAAAACTTAGAGTCATAATGGTAAATGAAACACCAGATCATTAATATTTAGTATAGGACTTGCTTTTATAAACTAGATACTACATCAATGGTTACTGTATTTACTATAAGTATTTGCACAGACAGAGCTGAGAAAATTGTGTAGATCCAGGTGAGAAAATTGTGCAGATCCAGATCAGATGCCTCATTCTGCAGCATCTGATCTTGGTCTACTGTTTGCACAGGTTTGTCTGTCCCAATACTTGAGAATAAATATGATAAACCATGATTAACCCTTGCCATGCTGAATAAATTAAGATGCCACTCCCATTTCTAATTTTCAGCCAATCAGATGACTTGATTAAACTTTTTTTATTTAAACTGACATATTGAATTACAAACAGTGTAGATCGGGATCAACTGGCTTCTGAAGAAGACAACTGATCTGGATCTACACTGTTTGTAGAGATGGGGTGTGTCCTGGCTCAGCAGGACCAGGCTTAATAGTAAGACTCAGCATTTCGTTATTTCTCAAAAACAAAAAAGTGTAGTCAAGTACTAATTAGAATGATCCAGTGGGGCAATTCTAATGAGTACACAGATCATATATTTCTGTGGAGATTTCAGAAAAACAGAACAAGCAGAGAACAAGCATAATCTCAATATCTTTCTTATCTACACACTGATTAACAATAATTTAAAGGTTCCTGATGATGCTGGTTTCCCCATTCTGCCACTTGTAAATCAACAAAAAGATTGGCCATCAAGTAATTTGACTTCCCTCTGAGCCAGAAAGAAGTCCAATAATGCACCAAATCAGGAAGATACTGCTGTCAACAATGTAAACATCTTAACCCTTGTCCTGCTGAACCCGGATACACCCTGCCTTTGCTAACAGTGTAGATCCAGATCAGTTGGCTTCTGAAGAAGCCAACTGACCTGGATCTACACTGTTTGCCATTCAGTATGTGAATTTATATCAAGAATCTGGCTCAAGTAATCTGGTTGGCTGAAAATTTGAAGTGGGTGTGGCTTGTTAATTTATACAGCATGGCAAGGGTTATGAAATTATTTTACTCAGAGAGCTCCAGAATGAAACATAGCTCCAGACAAGGGAGATTCTTAAAGGAATGACCCTTGAGGGCAATGAACACAGTCACAAAACTAGAAACAGCTTAAGTGTCATTTTCTGGGCCAGACTAGCTTGTTCAGGGTTGAGAATAGTCGCTAATAATCAATCCTGATATCTAAAAATTCAGTCCAAAAACTACTAATATTTTTCTTCTTTCTCAATAAAAACATATGTTGTGGGTACTCATTAGAAGCGCCTCCCTGAAGTGCTGCTAATGAGTACCCACAGCATACGTTTTTATTGAGAAATAAGAAAACCCATTATGGGGATACTCCCTCTTATCTGGAGCTATACAACTAATATTTAGTTTGTTAATTAGTTTTTAAAGTTATTTCAGGCATATACTAAGCCAAATAACTGCTTCAGACAGAAAAAAATGGCCTTGTGAAAAAGTGTAAAAGTGAATTTCATGCTTAATCCTTGTCCATGCTGAATAAATTAAGATGCCAGGCCCACTTCCAGTTTTCAGCCAATCAGATGACATGAGTCAGTTTGTTGATACAAATTCACATACTTGATGGCAAACAGTTAAGATCCAGAGAAGATGGTTCTTCCGATCTGGATCTACACTGTTTGTAAAGACAGGGTATATCCGGGTTCAGCAGGACTAGAGTTAAAATGAAAGTTCTCTGAAAGTTAAAATGAATGTTTTAGCAGATTCAATACACAATATTCAGATATTTTTTGCTGAAAAAATGTGAGTAGCTTTTGCACTGCAAAAGCTACTCACATTTTTTCAGCAAAAAATTTCAGCATATTTGTGTATCACTCGTTGTAAATTTTAACGAATCGTTAACTAACGACGTCGTTAGCTTTGAACAACTGGGCCCAGGATTACTGCTGAATGTCCAATCCCTGCTTGTTTCAGTCAATTAGGCCTCATCAGTGAACAAGGATCCAAGTATCCAAATAAATATTTTTCTTACTTCTGCATGAAAACATATGTTGTGGTTACTCATTAGAAATGCCTGCATAAGGTGCTTCTAATGAGTACCCACAACACATTTTTGTGGCAAAATAAGAAAAATATTTTTTTTGCTAGAAAAGGTGCCTTATCTAATTCTATGAAGAACATTACAATTTTTCTCAAAATACACCAACCTCGGGGAGGGGTAACTTCCTATATATGGCATAGTATGGATGTGCGTGCCGAATAGCCCCCTTTTTCAGTGCTGCCAGGTATATGATTGGCCTCCTTTTTTCAACAAAAAGTATATGAATGGCCCGATTTTTCTGGATTCCTGTGTGAAAGGCACCATTTTTCTGACATCCTGGTATATGCACATATTTTTTGCTCAGAGATTTTTCGAGGCTGCTTATCCTCTTGGTATTACATGAATTGACTGTGATATTTGTGTAATAATTAGCAAAAAATGGGTACAAGAAGTCAAAGGGCAGTATATGAATAGCTCAACATTTTGGATGATCAAGTACATGAATGGGTCCGTTTTTTCGTAGGCCAGGTATATAAATGAGGTAGGTTTTGAATACAATGTGTGAGGCCATCAAAGACTCAGATCAGCCTTTAAATCCACCCAGTATGGCAACTTGGCAATCATTCCCATTCATCTGTCTTTGGATAGCCTGAAGGCTGTAGAAGGCACATATGCAATCAGTGAAGACTCTAATCAGACTGTGCAGATGTCCAGGCTGATCTGAGTCTTCCTGGTCGCACAAGTCTTATTGCAGGTTTTGTCGTGTGCTGACTCATAAAAAATTTACCGTTTGCTTTATAAAAACACAAAATTCAGTTTTATATCTGCCAACGGAAATGATTTGGCAAATACAGACTGTCAGCCAAAACCTATAAACATACAAAAATGTACAAACTACTGTGACTGGGTAAAGTATCTGATTTTGCACAAAATGAGAGGCCTTGGAAGCCAAGAGGTCTAAAGCACACTTACAGATCACTAACTTCTCATCATAATACCATTTATTACATTTTCAGCAGTGATTTACTGAGACTTATCAGTGAATTATAATCTATAATTCACCGAGTGAATTATTTCATTTTGAACATTTTGACGTCATCATTGCTAGGCAACGTTGCTGACGTAGTTGGTAACAACAATAACAATAGTTGATGTTTCACGGAAAATTTGATAAAATCATGGAAATCAGACTGCAATTTTCACATCCAGTTGGCGTTTTTGAGGTAAGACCTGTAACACAAATATAAAGTATGATTTTCTTGATAATCCAGTTCAACTTTCGTGACATTTTTGTGTCTGTATTTCAAGCACAGGATGATTTTTGCATTAAAGTGAAAACAAGATGGCGACTGATTTTCAAACTAAACCACGCCTCTTGAAATTCATGCACTGACTGGAACTATTTTGGTAAGAAATCATAACAGCTGAATGTAAAAATTGAAAGGTAAAACATGGATGGAAATGTAACAAATAGTTTATTTGGTTGTTCTGATCAATTACAGAGAAATAATTCACTTGTGTTCTATGGTTTGCTTAGAGCACTAGTAAATTATTTCTCCGTAATCGATCAAAACAACCAAATAAACTCTATATATACCCTAAATATTTGGACAAGTCTGTAGACACAGAGTGTGGCATCAGATCAGGGTCTGTACTGTTTGCCATTGAGCTAGCACTTTTTCTGAGACGCATCACCAATGGGCAATTACCGTATTCAACCTAATTACTGCACATACTCTTATAAGCGCACAGTCAAGTAATTTCTTAGTGTTCAAATTACAGATTGTATACCTTTATCTGCTTCTTTATAGCAGCATATGTTGTTGGTACTTATTTGAATTGCCTCGACAAATCGAGGCAATTCAAATATGTACCAACAACACTATGCTTTTATGAAGAAAACCAGAAAAAAAATATCTCATAAGCATCATTAAATACACCCTACTGAAGTCATTTGCTCATCTTTCTTTAAAGTGTGCCATAATTAGGTGGATATTTTGCTACTTACGAGTATCTTTCCTAAAATTTTGAAAAACCTAAGCGCACAGTGTGGTAATTAGGTCAAATATGGTAAATGACCTTGTTCTATTTCTAGAATACCATATCAATCCTAAGTACTGGGACAGACAGGCCTGAGTAAACACTGTAGACCCAGAATGATCAGTGTCTACACAGTTTTCTTTAGTTTTTAGGCAAATGTTGTGTTGTTGTTTAATGACGTCTACCCTTGTGGGTCCATCATGAAAACATACCTATATAATTTTGACTCCACTTTCATATAGTAAAATTGGGGTTTACAGGGGTATTCATTATATTTTTCTTCTTTCTGCTCAAAAACATAGATTGTGGGTACTTGTTAGAATGCCTCGGTGAGGCAGTTCTAACGAGTACTCACAATCTATGTTTTGAGCAGAAATATGAAAACTATTAGAATTTTTATCTGAAAACTCTCAGTTTTTTGTGGTGAAATTTTCAATATGTTTGAATAGGCTTGTTTTCGTAATGTATTGTGTGTGGTCTTCTATAGAAAGAGAGAAAAAGGAAAGTGGCAAACAGGGAGAGGCAAGGCAATAAGTAGTAAAATGGGCTTTATTCAAATTTTAGGATAAGCTTGGTGATTAGTTAAGGTGTTGGAGCCTGATGATGAGACTATTTAGCTGAATAGGCTGTCCAAGCTCTTCACTGTTCACATACACAGTCAAGGCCTTTTTTATCTGACATTACTTGTATTATTTTTCTTATTGAAATTATGAAGTATCATCTATATAACGTCTCTTGAATAGGCTGCCTTTGGACATAAAAGTATTGATCAGGATAAAAAGCATAATTCTCATCAGCAAATTATATTCTTTATGACCAAAAAGCTTTATTACAGACCTAAAGATAAAAAAATCTAGAAGACTTGTTAAAGAGGTTATCTAACGATAATTCTGTGGTAATTTTCTCCAATTCTGCATAAAAACATATCCTGTGGGTACTCTTTTAGAACACCAGGTAGCAATTTTCCATAAAAATACGTGTTGTGGGCTACTCAATAGAAGTGTCTTGGCGAGGCACTTCTTAGAAATGAGTACCCACAACATGTTTTTTTTTTTTTTGTTTTTTTTTTTGAGAAATAAGAAAAAAAATATCTTCAAATTATCAACACTAATACTCTTCCTAAATAGGACTATAACATTTACAACTCTTTGGGCTAATTCAGCAGACTTTATGATATTTTTTCTTATTTTCCCAGAAAATAGGATTAGACAGGAGACAATTTGCATGAAATGTCAAATCCTGTTTCCTGGAAAAAATAAGAAAAATATTTCAAAATGTCGTCTGCTATGCATTAATTCCTCATCTGCAATTCATTGCTCCAGATAAGATGCTTTTTCCAAACCAAACAATTTTCAGATTTTTCTTATTTCTCCATGGAAACATATCTTGTGGGTACTTCCCTGCCACACAGTATTCAGATTTTTCTAATTTCTCCATGGAAACATATCTTGTGGGTACTTCCCTGCCACACAGTATTCAGATTTTTCTTATTTCTCCATGGAAACATATTTTGTGGGTACTTCCCAGCCAAAGAGTATTCAGATTTTTCTTATTTCTCCATGGAAACATCTTGTGGGTACTCACTGGAACTGCCCCATACAGTGAGTACCCTCAACATATGTTTCCATGGAGAAAATAAGAAAAAAATTTAACTGGATACCACATTGACCCAAATATTAACCCTTGTCCTGCTGAATAAATTAAGATGCCATCCCCCACTTCTAATTTTTAGCCAATCAGAATACTTGTTGATATAAATTTATATACTTAATAGCAAACAGAACAGAACCAGATCAGTTGGCTTTTCAGAAGCCAACTGATCTGGATCTACACTGTTTGCAAAGGCAGGGTATATCCAGGCTCAGCAGGACAAGGGTTATTAATGGTATTTGTCCTAAAATTTGAACGTCCATTTTACTATAGATTGAAGCATGTTTATTTTCATTTCAAAGGTTGGGTGAATCCACCCTTGCCCATTTAGATCCATATTTCTATAAAACATGACCAGATGACTAAAATAGCATCTCAGACCTGATTTCATGATGAATCACCATAAAAGTTACCGCATGTGGACGAACTGGGATTTAAACTTGCAACCCCTGGAACTGAAGTCAAAGGCGCTATCTGAACTGGCTATGGAGTCTCAGGGATGAGTAACTTGCACTGTTGAATGTAGCCCAGGTAATACATTTAAAATCCCACTCCAAAGAAGCTAATTAGGATAGGAGGATCATTCATTATATAACTGCATGTCACAGAAACACCATTTCCTGCTAAAGAAATACAGTAAAATAGGACATTGCTGGATTTATTTGTTTGAAAACAATAATGCATGCCATAAATTAGCAGTCCTCTGAATTACAGGAATTACACCATGCCCTACAGAATCCAGAAATAACTTCCTTTGCCTCAGAAAATGCAAACCATAATTTATTTCCTGGGCTGTAGAACTGAACAACTTTCTTACCAGGATAATCAATGGCTTTCAGACTTTCCAGCAGAATTTTCTGACACTATAATATTTTATGGAATTGCTGTAAATATAACATTTATAGAGCTGAGCTTCAAAAATAATGACAGAAATAACCCTAAGCATTGGGACAGACAGGTCTCAGCAAAAAGTGTAGACCCAGATCAGATGCTGCAGTGTGCGGCATCTGATCAGGGTCTACATTGTTTGCCACTTATTCAGTATTTTTTTTTAACTATAACATGTAAAACAGATTTGTTAAAATGCAGGGATGAGGGAAGATATCAGTGGAAAGAGCCTGACACCCCCTTGCAAAAACACCAGATTTGAACAGATCAGATTAAGTCTGAAACCTTTTAAAACCATGTATAATGCTTAAAAAAAACTGCAATATGCCAAAAAGCTGAAGATTTTCATCCTGTAAAATGTTAGGACAAGTATGGTAAATAGAGTATGCCACCTCCATCATACGTATAAGTAGTATAGGGTAGTGCCACCCTATACTACTCATATATGATAAGTTACGAGGGTGAGTCAATAAAAAACCAGCCTAACTTATTTCTGGGTGAGATCGCTCTCTTCTTTTTTGATGTAATTGCCCTCTAGAATAATTCACTTGGACCAACAGTGTTCAAGTGCCATCAGTTCAGAACTGAAGAAGCCAGGGTCCTTGTCTTTGACCCACTCCTCAACTGCCGCCACGACTTCTTTGTTGGACCAGAAATGATGTCCACGGATATCCTTTTTCAAGTTTGGGAATAGGAAATAGTCACTAGGAGCTAAGCTAAGTCCGGAGACTAGGCGGTGTGCGGTATTAGCTCGTACCCATTCCGCTCAACAGCATCCATTGCAATTTTGCAAGTATGGACTCTCGCATTATCCTGTTGGAGCAGAATCCCTTTGGAGAGTTTACCTCGGTTTTTTGTCGGATCACAATTCTCAGTTAGTCAAGCAAATCTGCATAATACGCACCTGTTATTGTACTTTTCTTTGCTAGAAAGTCCAACATAATAACACCATGTGCATCTCAAAATACAGTTGCCATCACCTTGCCAGCAGAGAGTTGCGTTTTGAACTTCTTTGGCCTCGAAGACCCCGGGCCTACACTCTGGCGACTTTAAGCTTTATTCTCTGGCTCAAAATAATGGACCCAGGTCTCATCTTCAGTCACCAGACGTGAAAGGAAATCATCTTCCTTTGACCTAAACTGCTTCAACAATGCGCTGTATACAGATGCTCTGGTTGCCATTTGCTCATCACTAAGGGATTTTGGGACCCAACGGGCTATTAGCTTGTGTAAAGTTGTTGAAACTCTACCATGTGAAATGTGTAATACATTCGCCATTTCTTCCACCTTAGTTCGCCTATCATAGTACACCAGATCCCGTACTTTGTTACATATTTCACTATAGGTGGCACTGATGGCGTCCAAACCTGGTTTCGTCTTCTAAAGACGTTCTACTGCATTTGAATTCCCCAACCCAGAATTCAACTTGTGCATACGATGGTGCAGAAGACCCATAAACATTGGTCAACTCGCAATGTATTTCCTGACCTGTTTTTCCTTTCAAATACAAGTACCGAATTACAACACGGTATTCAACTTTTGACGAAAAGCTTACTTTTGCATCGCTAGCCATGTTTGACAATCAATATCTTATGAGTGAATGATACGATAAGGGTGCAACTTTGCCCTCAGGCCTAAAACATGTATTGAAACAAGGCATGAAAATCTTTGGTGTCTCAGTCAATTGGAAATGGGATATGCTGGTTACTTATTGACTTGCCCTCGTATATAAATGACTAAAATTATAGAATATCAATATTTTTTCCAAATTTTCTTTTAAATATTATAAAATGTTCAAGATAAAAAGGTTTAACTCTTTCTGCCCTTTGCACCAAACACATATCTTTGCAAACTAGTTGCAAACTAGTGTACTAGTGTATATCCATATCAGATGTCTGCTAATGAGCCATTGATTATACTCTGTGTGCATGTGTGTGTGTCAGATGGCTGCTAATCACAAGGAGCCATATATACAAGGTGTGTGTGTGTGCATGTGTGTGTGCATGTGTGTGTGTGTGTGTGTGTGTGTGTGTGTGCGCGCGCTGGATCTCCTATTATGAAGATGTCAAAATTCAAGATAGAAGCATCCACTTCAGAAACACAGGGGTAGTCTCTAAATCAGGCTTTCTATTGTATCAATTTTAACTTTTTCTTTCAAAATCTTTGCAACAGGCACATGTCACTTAAGACAAATAATAATAAAATACACTTGGTAAATTTTTTGCCAGTTTTGACAAGGGAGATAAATTTGTGATTTCCTATTTACTATACTGTAAACCAATCCACTTCTGAAAAGGGCTAACTCTATAAGGAAAGAAATTCCTCCCAAGCTGGTGTGCCTCTACTGAGTACCCACAACATATTTTTGTGGAGATATAAGAAAAAAAATATCTGCATCCCTTCTTATCTGTAGCTATGCAACAATGTTAGGAAAGATAATAAACAATGAAAATTTAACTCTGTTTTCACTATTTGCCTCAAGACACTGTACTGTGACATAATGCTTGACAAAATGACAATTGCAAAAACATTGATTTCACTCAGAATATTACCATACTGCAACATAATTTTAACCCATAGAACATCTTTTGGACTAAAGGACTATAAAAGATACAGTTCCATATCCATGGAAACAAACAATAAAACAAGCAACATTTTAATCCTTGTGTTTAAGGGGTCAAATCATGAAAAATGTCATAAAGCCTGAAGTCACATGTGATTGAAATTCAATGCATCCTTTAAAAGCATTAGTTTGAGGTTATCATTACCAGTTGGAGTTAGTTAAATTGAAGCAACTTTCCATGTGCATTTTGGTGAAATATTTTACTGAGATGAAAGACCTGAATCCATTAAAGAGTTCTGCTCTTTATTCAAATGCAGGCTCTGAACCGTAATGAGCACAATTATGTAATTGGTCCATAAATTAATGTGAATGTCACAATAAATTGCTTGTACTCCCAGTTACCAAATCTTCTAAAAATGCACTACTTCGATTCCTACTTTCTATGCTTGCAAAGGAAATCTTTTTGATGTTTATTTTACTACACTGCAGCTGGTGTTAGTGCCATGTGGCAGTGGTAGAATGTCTCTCTGTACATCATCATAGTGCTGATTATATTTCATTTCCTTTGGGGTCATTGGGCCCATTGTGGTATATTTAAAAATGGAATTCTGCTAATGTATACACTAGGGGGTGTAAGAGTGTTGCAAACTTCATTACTGCTGATGAAGAGTCTCAATAAAACCGAGACTACCATTTTCTAATTTGATCCATAGTGTGTTCTTTGTTTTCGAAGGCAATCTTTTAGACGTTTATTGCATCATAAAATTGTCAGAAAAGTAAAAAGCAATCACTGCTGGAACCAGGAACACATATTCAGCAAATGTAATGATTGGTACAATTTAAGCTTGAGGTTGACATCTTGACATTTTAATATATTTTTATCATTTTTCACAAGTAATTTTTAATAAAAAAAAAAAAAAACAAGACATGGAATTTCATGTGAATCATCTGCCAACCAGATCATCCTATCAAAATGATGAACGGGTGATAATGAAAGGCTCTGTGCAGTATGAAGTACCATACAGTCATAAGCTGAATTCCATCTCTGGAGAAATCATTGTGAAAACATTCCTATATAATTTTGACTCCCTTAAACCCCACTTTTATATAGTAAAACTGGGGTTTACAGGGGTATACTTGTTGTTCTTATTTCTGCTCAAAAACATAGATTGTGGGTACTCGTTAGAACTGTCTCAGTGAGGCAGTTCTAATGAGAACCCACAATCTATGTTTTGAGCACAAATAGAAAAAATATCAAATTTTTATCTGAAAACTTTCAGTGTTTTTTGTTTTGTTTTTTTTTGTGGTGAAATTTTCAATGTATTCGAATAGGCATGTTTTCGTAATGTTTGAACTTTGGACCTTGTGAACTGATGTATGGAGTGATGACCACTTGGCTATGCGAATGCTTCTGCTACAGATATGATTATCTCTTTAAGGGTTAAGGTAGTCCTTCAATAACTACTGTATTTGATCTAATTACTGCACATACCCCTGTGAGCACACAGTCAAGCTATGCCGTAGTCTTCAGATTACAACCAGTGTACTTTTTGTCTACTTCTTTATAAAAGCATATGTTGTGGATACCCATTTGAATTGCATCGACTTGTGTATATATATGCAATTCAAATGAGTACCCGCAACAATAATTATGCTTTTATAAAGAAAATCAGAAATAAAATTGCATAAGCATCGTTAGATAAGTCTTTCCCTGATCTTTTTTCAGTGTAACCTTAGTATAGGTAGATACATATTTTACCGAAAGTTTTCCCAGTAGTTTTGAAACACCTAAGCAAACAATGTGGTAATTAGATCAAATATGGCATGTTAGTCTTTAAAAGGATAATACCACTGTTTCATTACCCAAACGACCAGCAGTAAGCCATTCAGGCAACTGTCGGTTGACAGTGGGTAAAATTTGTGCCTAAGTTTTGCTGTTTTTCTTATCGGCCAATCGTTGTTTTGATTATATCTGGCCAGTTTTCAGTTTTCTTTGGTTGACTGATGATTTTGGAAATTTGTTGATTGGTACAGCGGCTGGAACTGTCTGCAGATTGTCAAGCAACAATCAAATGACAGTTGGCCAGCTTCACAGGCATCTGAGGCACCCAAAATCTGCTGACAAATGGCTGAATACTAGGCGATAACCAAGCGACAGTCACCAGTCTGGTTGGAAGATCACAAAAAAATGGTAAACCCCCGATTGTCAGCTTATAGTTGCTAGACTACACCAATTGTTACCTTACTGTACCGACCATCTACCATCTTGCCCGACAAGTGCCCAATGCTTGGTTTAAACATTTATTTCTTTTTCAATAACATGTACATTAATGACACATACAGTGTAACAAATTTCTAACAATAAACTACAGAGGATCTGAACAAAAGCATTTTGCTTGTAGAGTTCATTTCCAACAAATGCAAATGTGCTGTACCCACCATTATAAGCAACTGATTGTGCTACACCCACCATACTCTGAATCATGGTATGATTCAGGTCTTGTTATCCACCAAAAAAAGAAAAGTTGCCCCTGAACGGGCAATCATCAGGTGAAATTAGGCCTGACTGAAAGCTTTGATGTTACCAAAGGCTATTGGTGAGGTATATTTTCAATGAGACAGCTCCTGGGTTTACTGATCAAAAGATTTTCATCAGCCCATCAAGATCAAAATATCTGGTTGCCCACCCATTGGTTTCAATGTGACACAAGCATCATGGATACAATCTGAATACATAACATAACATAAGCAGTTAAGAACAGGGCCCAGTTGTTCAAAGCATTGTTAGTTAACAAGCTTGTTAATGACAAACTTGTTACTAATTGTAACTGAGATATTTTCTAATACATTGATATTTTTGCTGCTAAAATACATGAGTATAGCTTTTGCAATGCAAAAGCTTCTCATATTTTTTTCAGCAAAAAGTAATGCTGTATTTGCCATATTTTAAGATAGAAATTGTAATGTCATATTAGTTAACAACTGTGTTAAGGTTTGAACAACTTTTTTCAGCAAAAAATATCACTGTATTTGCCATATTTCAAGATAGAAATTGTAATGTCATGTTAGATAACAACTGCATTACTTTTGAACAACTGGGCCCTGGTTGTAACATGGTCTATCTGAGGCCTTACTGTCCTCTTGCATTGTGAGTTGGTCCTGGACAATGGACACTTTGAATCTATCACTGTAAACTCAGATGTCCAGAAAGTCCAGTTAACATTTAAACAAACTTTTGATACAATCAGCCAACTATGGTGGAGATAATTTTGTGTAGTTTCTCTCCATGCTAAATTTATGTTTGTATGACAAGAGAGCTAAAGACAAGACAATCAATTCAAATTGCCTAGAAACCTGAATATAAGCACACAAATCAATGAAAAACAAATCAAATTACCTTTCAACATGCATGCAATATGTGCACAGCTAGTGTTTCATTCTGGTACCAAAGTACATAATTATACTGACCTAAAAAAGTGATGCAATACTTCTGCACTGCAAAGAAAAGTAAAATTAAACCTTATTTTTTTCATTGCAATGGAAATTTATCTATAGAACTTCCATAATTTTTTGCATGCATTCTTTATAATGAGGAAAACAATTCAGTTATACCCTCAATAGTTGATTTACATGCAAGGTTTATAAACAAACCAGTTTTACAATAATGCGGTATTGAATTTTAGTTTCTTGCCATTTGGTAGTCTTGGGTTTCTTTTTTTGGTCCTCTAGAAATATAAGATAGCCAGCAGATTGCCAGTTTGTGCAATCTGGATCTTATTATTATTATTTTTTTTGTAATCTAATCATTACTTGATTTTATTAGTTAAGAAATATCAATAGTCATATATCTTCCAGGGAAAGCATCAACTTTTTTTTCCAACTCTGAAAAGCACCAACAAAATATACATGACTGATTGATTATGTTGAGATTTAATGACACGTCAATCCTTCAGGGTCATTTTGTATCGTCTCCCACAGAAAGTGAGAAGAGAGATACACTGCAATGCTATTATAATGCGGTCGGTGGGGTCCAAGACAACTGAGTTTATAAGTGATCAAGCGTTAAAGCGGTCAGACTTCAACTCTGTCCTCACACCCTACCCACTTCTATACTAACGAAGTTAGTGTCCAATCTGATGGAAAAAAAATTGTTACACATGAATTGTTACAAACAGACTTTATTTAACAAAGAAAGCCAATCAATTCTTCTTTTACACTCAAGAAGGCCAATTTTTTTCAGAGTAAACAAATAAATTCGTCCTTTCTGTCTTTTGAAACAGAAAGACCCACAGAGAAGAGCAGAAGACCAAAAGGGAATCAGTGTATTAGCGCTTTATAATTATCGCTGATGCAATTGCCTGTACAGTAGGATTCAAGGCATGCAGTGGATTGGATATTAAATGATGTTACGCTTTGCACTCTCGGGGATTTTCTTTTTTTTTTTTTTTTGAACAGATGACAAAATATGGCTCATCCATGTAATTTTGACTATTTTTTTTTTTTATTATATGCCAGAGAAAATATCCTGACATTTCATGTGAATCATCTGCATAGCAGACAATTCACATGAAATGTCAAGACTTATTTTCTCAGAAAACAGAAAAAAATAAATTAAGATTGTTGTCTACCACAAATTTTGCTTGGCACTTTATGGGTTAAATTTATTCACAACCTACTATAACATCAAAGTGCTTTTCGGCATTCTTTGTTTTGCTCATGTTTCATTTATAAATGACATGAGGGCAGCTACCTGTATTGCAGCTAGATCAAAGCTGACTGACAGCTACGGTATAAACTTTAATCCTTTATCTGTCACCAGGTAGATGAATGAAAAAAAAAACAAAAAAAAACATATAAAGTGCTCTGAAATAGCCAAAAGACAAAATACTGATGAGAACTTTGGTAAAACAGAATGTGTAAATCGGTCATGGCTATCAATTTTTTTGACTGCCGAGTTTTGCGGAAAAAGGGCAAAACTTTCAAAGTTGGAAAAAACAGCACAAAAAAAGGGAGCCATTGTGTTATAATGGTTTCCATGTTATTAGGGACAGCATTATAATGACATTCCAGTGCAGAAGAGATAGTAGAGGAGTTGAATGAGAGGGACAGGGGAGAAAGAGGAAAATGAATTGACTGTGTTGGGGTTTAACATGTCAACCCTTGTGGGTCATTTTGAGTTGCCTCCCAGAGAAAGGGAGAAAAGAGATAGAAGAGATAGTAGAAGAGACAAAAGAGAAGAACAGGGAAGAAAGAGGAACAGGAATGAAAGTGAAGAAACAGAAGAAATAAAAACATTCCCCCTCTACCCTTACCTGCTACAAGGATAGCAGGCTTGCCCAACTGTAAGCCAATATCAGTTGGACACCCCGGTGACATAAGATACATGACACCTTCGCACCACCCGACCACCACAAGGAAAATGAATGAAAGTGAAGAAACCTAAGAAATAAAAATATCCCCCCCAACCCTACCCTTACTTGCCCCAAGGATAGCAGGCCTTGCCCAACTGTAAGCCAATCTCAGTTGGACGCCCCAGTGACATAAGATACAGGACATCTTTGCCTCATCCAACCATCCCCCAAAATACACATGATTTTGTTCGATTTGCCTTCTGTCAGGTGACTGTCTAGACTTCTATCATATGGTTTCCCTGTCTGGAAGACACAAATCATACTGGGCCCTAGTAGAGTTTCTGCCATTTCTAAAAAAGGAGACAAGTTTTGTGACTTACTGTTTGCTTTCCTGCACAAGAAGCCCTTTCTTAACCCTTGTCCTGCTGAATAAATTAAGATGTCACACCCACTTCCAATTTTCAGCCAGTCAGATTACTTGATCCAGATTGTTGATATAAATTCACAAACTGAATGGCAAACAGTGCAGATCCAGATCAGTTGGCTTCTTCAGAAGCCAACTGATCTGGATCTACACTGTTTGCAAAAGCACGACATATCCGGGTTCAGCAGGACAAGCATTAATCAAAGCACTGATGGCACTGGTAGGTCAACTGTCTCTGTGTAGGCTTGAAAAATGGTCCTGAACAGGGACAAAACTGTTTCATTTAACCCTTACCTTACTGTATTATTAAAACAAACATGAAGACCCTGATCAGATGCCTCATTCTGCAGCATCTGATCTGGGACTGCACTGCTTGGCAATGTTCCAAATATCACTCTCCATGTTTTACAGCTAACCCTCTATCAACAGCACTCTGATGTCACAGCGACAAGAACAGCCGGACTAAAATTAACTGTTACCTGGAATTGGTCTAACACGTGGTTTGATCACAAAGGTAATCACGTGGACAACTAACTATTTAAGCAAACTCTGGCACAGGTAATTGCAAACAGTGCAGACCCAGATCAGACACCGCAGAATGCGGTGTCTGATCAGGGTCTCCACTGTTTACAAATAACTTAGCCATTTTTCTCTAGGAATATGTAAATCTCGTAGCCAGACATACCTAAGATTGAAATTGGACTCGATCTTCCAATATATAGTGTGGGAGAGTCTTTTCAGAATATAATGAATTAAAGAAAAGATTATCTACTCCCCGGGGAAGTATATTCTTTTCTTTTTGAGCAGACTCCATTTCAGAAGGGAGGCCAAAACCACTTTGTCAGAGCTGCCTTCCCTGAAGCTGCATCCATTGCCATTAACCTACCCAATTTCATATTCTTTTTTTTGTGTGTAAGAGATTCTTAGCTTTTCATATATAGTCAAACCTGTGTTAAGCAAGCACTTAAGGGAAAGCTAAAAAGTGGTTGCCTGAGACAGGTGCTTGCTTAATACATGTAAATTTACTCTTCCTTAACACTGATGGGCTTTGAAATAGTGCCATTTAAATACAGGTGACCTTTAAGATAGGTTTGACTATACATAATAAAATGACAAAAAAGTTTGCAGAGGAAAAAAATGGACTATTATACCCAAGACCTTGTCAGATTACTTTTTCAAAGGCAAAGAAACGAAACTGCATAATATTCCCATAACGCTGCAGCAAAGACTCATTCATTCCTAATGTGCAGAGTGCAGACCTATAATAATGTGATCTCTTAAGGCCCTAAGCAAAATCGTAGCAGACATTTTGATTTTTTAAATCATTTTTCAGAGAAAATACACATGAAATGTCAAACCTTATAAATTATCTGAAAAAAATACAAAAAAACAGAAAAACTAAAATAAATAAAACTGTTGTCTGCTGCAGATGCTCTTAGCACTTTAATGGTTAAAAACTAATCATCCAAAGAAAATAATGCAATGTCAAAAATCAATCCTTACAAAATAAGTAATATAGATGATTTAAGATGAAGGCCTGCTGTCAAAATATCTAAAGAACATTATACTCATAAATTATTCTTTAGCCCTATCTATGCAAATTCAGATGACAAAATGGTAGTGTTCTTATTTATTTTTTTTTTCTGAAAAAAAAAGTACAAAAAAAAGTAATCAAAATGTCGGTTGCTGCAGTTGTGATTAGCACTGTTAAATAATGCAGTAATTACTGCAGTTACAATTACAGAGGCTGGTGGTTGCCAGTGAAAAAAAGCAGTCAATGCTCAGCATGCTGGATAAAATTTTCAGTAGAAGAAATACTGAAATATTTTGCTTATATTTTTTTTGCAGAAATCAGGATTTGATATTTCACACAAACTGTCTCGAATGGAGACCATTTGCATGAAACTTCAAATCCTATTTTCTTGGGAAAATAAGAAAAATATCATCAATTTAGCATCTACTGAATTTGCTCAGAGAGTGGTAAACATTAAAATGCCTATTTCCAGGAGCCACTAATTAATCTAATTAACTAATTGACTGCACATGCCTTTTCTGGTGCATTTTCTTCATTATAGGCAAATTAAGTACCAAATTTTCCCTACATATTCGGACAGACTGGCTTGAGAAAATAATGTATACACCCAGATCAGATGCCACAGAATGCGGACTCCGATTACTTATATAACAGTGCTCAGACATGATCAATAGGTAGTAAACTGAAGTTTTTCAAATTTTATGATACAGAGATAAAGTTTCCCAATATTTAGGGTGGATATGATATTTGGCTGGTACTGTTAACCTTTACCACTCTCTGGGCAAATTCAGCAGACAAGGAATTTAAGATATTTTTTTTTATTTTTCCCATAAAACAGGATTCGACATTTCATGCAAATTGTCTCCATTGGAGACAATTTGCATGAAATGTCAAATCCTGTTTTCTGGGAAAAATAAGAAAAATACTTCAATATGTCGTCTGCTGTATACAGCAGACGACATATTAAATTTTACCCAGAGTGCACACTGATTGAAACACTGACTTCCATCCATGTTTCATACAGCTTTCATTTTTGTTCAAAATACAATAGCTGGCTCATTTACTGTGGCTGCCCCTTTGAAATAAACAATCACAGTTCATGAATCAGTCATGAAATGTTGGTGAATAGTTCATATCCAGATTTCAAGAAAAGTTCATGAAAATGCTTGGTCTAAATGAGACAAATCCTTGAAATGTCCATAAAAGAGGGGGTGGACAGTGGGGTAGGCATTCCCCACTTCCCTCCCCCCTTACTCCCACTTCCCTCCCCCTTTTCCCCCACTTCCCTCCCCCCTTACCCCCACTTCCCTCCCCCAAGCAAACTATTCCCTTCCCTAATTCAGAATTTTTAATATCCCCAACGCTATAATTAAATTCAAACATGACTCTGCCAGAATTTGACCCCAAACTATACCCCAAATTTTTGCCCCAAAATCGGTATTTCCGTGGCATTTTGTTACGGCCCAGCACTCCTACCTTCGATTATCTGCCTTGGCAGATTATGCATAGCTTGTAGGTATATATTTAATCTCTGACAACTGCGTCAGGGAGTCGACTCTTTGGCTCAGTGGTTAGAGCATTGGATTTTTAACAAGGAGGACCAGGTTCGATTCCCACGGCAGGCATGAGATTTTTTCAGCTATGCTTCATTTCTTTGTTATGACTTTCATGTCGTAAGATGGGGGCTCGTCCGGGATAGGACTTACTATGCCGAAAATGGTTTCACATTCTAGCTTTGTTAATGATGAATTCATGAACTATTCATGGACAAACATTCTGAGCAGCTCATTACCTGTCCATGAACATGTATATTTATAAACAGTTATTAACCCTTGTCCTGCTGAATAAATTGCCACACGCAATTCTAATTTTCAGCCAATCAGATCATTTGGTCTGGGTTGTTGCTATAAATTCACATACTTAATGTCAAACAGTGCATATCCAGATCAGTTGGCTTCTTCAGAAGCCAACTGATCTGGATCTGCACTGTTTGCAAAGATAGGGTATATCCGGGTTCAGCAGGACAAGGGTTAAATTTTCTCTATACAAGCAATTACTGTCTCATTTAGACTTCATACCCCTCACTTGGAAAAGAACAGTTACAATACATGAACTGTTCATGACTTTTCAGGAATCCTTCAGGGCACAAATTTCATGAAAATCTCATGACATGACTGAAGTCTAAATGATCACATTCTTGAAATGCTCTTGAAATATGAGTTCATGAACTTGATGTACTTCAAGAACTGTCCTTGAAACATGATCAACATTTCCATGCTGAATATTACTAAACTGTTCATGATTGATTAATTAACCAATCAAGGACCAAACAGTTATACATAGTTCATGACTGACTGAGTTGAGGTTTTACAGCCCAGTCAACCTATTAAGGTCATGTCTGTTACCTAATCCTACATTTCCTGGGCAGGATAAGTCCTCTAAGTGGTTAAACAGTATTTGTGCACATACTTATATCAGTAACTAACAACTACCCTTCTTGAATCAGCAGAAGGGAGAGTCTCAATGACCCTAGAAAATACATAGTATTTCATGGTTAATCTTCATGAATGAATGTGCCTGACCCACAGGGTATCAAACCTGTGACCTACTGATCACCTGAGTCAGCCATGCATCCAGCTGAGCCACTAAGGAAGCTCATGAACAGAATTAATCAGGAACAGTGCAGACTGTTCAATGAAGTTTTACAAAAGAAACACACTGGGATGGATAAATGGTCATACCTCCATTTTTCAAAAGTTTCTAAATCTGTCTTTACTTTACAACCTCAAAACAGTGTTTACACATACAGAAAGCCTCTACATTTAATATAAATAAACAACAGTAAATAATTCATTTTCAAACTCCCATCAAATTACAAACTATTTTTAATAATGATGCTATAATTGCCAAAGGATGAGTTTCCCAAGGAGGTAAGTCTAATGTAGTTCCTAATTAGTTACTGAATAATTCATGACTGTGTTTCATGAACTGTTTATGAATTTTATATCATCAGGGCCCAGTTGTTCAAAGCGTTGTTAGCTTAATGAGCTTGTTAAGGGTCATTTCGTTAACTGTTTTAGCGGATTCAATATACAATATTCTGATATTTTTTGCTGAAAAAATGTGAGTAGCTTTTGCAAGCTACTCACATTTTTTCAGCAAAAAATTTCACTCGATGTAAATTTGAACCATTCGTTAACTAACAACATCATTAGCTTTGAACAACTGGGCCCAGTTTTTCAAATGTTCATGACTGGTATACCATGAGCTTTTCATGGATTTTACCTCTTCTTCAGTAGTTCTTCAAATGTTCTTGACTGTTTTCATGACCATCATTAGTTCTTAAACTGTTCATGAACACATTTCAAGAACTGTTCATGTCCTAAAGTTAATGTATTTTACTCAAGGACTTATGAAGTACAGTTCAAGAACAGTTCATCAGTCTTGAAAAGTTCATGACTTCATGTACTACATTTTGCTGGGATGATTCAAACTTGTTTTTGAGTTCCTAGTAAATTCTTCTGATAGCTCAAGAAAAAAATATTTAGGGATATTTTCTAATTTTACCATGAAAATATATGTTATGTGTATTCATTAGAATTGCCTAAATCTTTTATCATAAAAATGTATGTAGTACATGTGTACTCATTAGAATTGCATCACTGAGGCAATTCCAGAGAGTACACTCAACATACCATTTTTTATAGAAGATCTAAAAAGACATCCTTAAATAATCCCCATCTGCCTCCTGACCTGGCAATATGAACCCTCTGTGGCTCAAACTATTCATGTTTAGAATAAATTTCCATGGTCCCAAAGAGTTTGAGCCATTGAAGTTTGACTGTATTTAGTTCCAAATGAAACTAAATTATGGTACAGACATTCTGCACTACAGGTAATAATCATAACTCATTTTTCAATAGCTTTTATGCACATCAACACTATGTAAAATGCTTTTGTTCAAAGTTTAGGACAAGTATGGTAAGTAGTTTGTACTGAGGTTTAACCGTCCTGTCAACATTATTTCAGTCATGCTAAGCTATCTCCCAGAGAAAAGAAAAGAAAAGAAGAATGCCAATAGGATAGTTAAGGAAAATGCTCAATACTACTGAACAGTTACTTCAAGAGAGGCAATACACTTCCTACTAAAAGCCAATCATGGCAGGGTGAACTCCTCAAAATTTTCAACTGATGTCTGCAGCCACCACTTTACCCCCATTTCTCTGGTAATATTTAGAGTATATACAGTATATGACAAGTATGACACAATTAGCAGCTAGATTAACCCTTTCAGACAAGGAAAAATCCTGGATTTAACCCTGGTATAGGAATTCTTATCCGACCTAGGTTATCCTACCCAGGGTAAAATAAAATCTGAGAAATCTTGTGTGTTTGAGATGCACTGGTTGTAATGGATGTCAGACACACCATCGTTAAGGTTTACGTCACTGAACGTAATATGATGACATTAAACGCCACAGTAATGTCATCACAATATGGCAGACGTCAACAATCAAAGTGACTGCCTTATTAAAAATACAGTCGACTCTCGTTATCTCGAATTCCAAGGGACTCTCTGAAATAGTTCGAGATATCCGTAGTTCGACATATCAGGTTTGCAGAATTGAGGAAAAAATAATTTGATTAACCACATTTAACAAACTGATAGGTAATTGGACTTTTGAAGTTAGAGATATATTGAAAATATTGTTGAAAAGAGGAGAAATTGCTCCTTAGCAGCAATTTCTCCTCTTTTCTACAATATTTTCCATCTGTTATTAGGTTTTCATGTTTAGGCAGGGACCAGATTTTCACTTCGAGATAAGCGGTTATTCGAGATAAGCGAGGTCGAGATAACGAGAGTCAACTGTATCTATGTTCAGAAATGAAAGGCACACATAAAAAAGAATCTATCATGGGTGTAAGGTGTAGAAAGGAAAATCTGTCCCCCACAATCACAGTCTTGCATCACTTGGCAAGCCTTGTGATGCCAGCCAGTGACTCTCGGATGGATTTTTCTATCTACCCCTCACACCCATGATAGATCCTTATATTCTACAATCTTTGAATTTAGGTGTGCTTATTGGTGCAAATTATAAAGGCCATTAGCCAAAACTCAGAAACAGAATGGCCAACAGTGTAAATCCTGATACAGTGAACCCTCATTACAACGATAGAATTTGTTCCCAAAGATGTTGTCATTAAGATGAATTTGCTGTTGTAAAGAATCCTTAATTGTTTTATTCTTATTTCCCCATAGAACATATGTTTTGGATATTTGTTAGAATGGCCTCAGTGAGGCAAATATTCAAAATATATGTTGCTTGAAGTTTTAATGCAATATTCTTGCATAATTTCTCATTAACTGTCACCATTAACTTGAGCAAAGGTTTCGTGACATTCAAATTGTCATTATAACAAACTTTGTCATTGTATCGAGTGTCGTTATAAAGAGGGTTGACTGTATAATGGCTAATGAGCCATCTCATCTGGGTCTCAACTGTTTGCAATGCTAAATGGTATGTATTTTGGTTTGCAGGGATGAATGACAGTGAAAGTGTTAAATAAAAAGAAACTTCCATAAAACAGTGCATTACAGCATGGTTTTGGATTAAACACAATTTCAAACATGTATTCCAAAAGTGTTGTATCCAAACAAAAATGTATAGATTATATAGAAAAATGACCATTTATGGTCATTTTTCTATATAATCTGTACTTTTTTGTTTGGATACAACAATGTAGTTTGGTTTATGTGGGATTTGCTTTGGATCTCAGCAAAGTGTTATAGAGAGTTTGTGGCGTACTTTGTAAAATGGCATTTTTATTACAACAGCAAAACAAAATGTACAATGTTTAGCATATTCCTAGTTCCTTTGGGAAAAACATTACAAAATTATGACAAAATTTACTTCCATTTAGGTATTGATCAAATTAATCACTGCAAACATTAGCTTTGTATTATAAATGTAAATTCACACCAAATTTCTGCATTGTTATTATTGGTCAGAAAAAAGAAAAAAAAATGCTACAAAACTGCAGTTCTTGTAGCCCCAGTGAACCTTATATAAACAAGCCTAACTGAAATCTGAACCATTTATGTTCATTTTTCTATATAGTCTATACATTTTTGTTTAGATACAACACCGTTGTTCTAGCATGGTTTTTGCATTGGAGCTCAAAAATAGTGTTATAAAGAGGATGTGGTTAAGTAAAAAAAAAAACAGGGTATACAGGGATATACATAAGGAAATGAATTGTCACATTTTATATTTCTGTTTTTACAGTTTATTTCAATCCATTTTTTTTTTTTTTTGTTGTTGTTTTTTTTTAATCAGCCATTTGCAATGCAATAAATCTTTATTAGTGGGTGTAATAACTAACTCTTCAGCACTTTCCCTAGTTTATATAGGGAAAAATGCTATTGCACAGAACAGCAAATTTTGGTATGTTAATGTAATGAGTTTGAATTTCAGTGAGGTAACTTGGGAATTGCATCAATAGCATCCTTAGCATTGGTCAAAAAAATGCTACAAAACCAGTACTATTCTTGTAGTCCCGCTGAAATTCGATATTCAATGCGGCAACTTGGGAATTGCATCAAAAGCGTATTTATCTTAACCCTGGTCCTGCTGAACCTGGATATGCCCTGTCTTTGCAAAACATTGTAGATCCAGATCGGTTGGCTCCTGAAGAAGCCAACTGATCTGGATCTGCACTGTTCAGTATGTGAATTTATATCAACAATCTGGATGAATTGGCTGACAATTAGAAGTGATTGACAATTAGAAGTGGGCGTGGCATCTTAATTTATTCAGTATGACAAGGTTAAGCACTGCTATTTTTAAATGGTGAAAAAAAAAAGATAAATAAAAAAAATGCTACTAAACCACCATTCTTGTAGTCTCGGTTAAATTTAATTCACCGTGAGGAAACTTGGGAATGGCATCAATAGTGTATATATCCAAAGCATTGCTGTTAATGGTAAAAAATAATAATAATAATAAAATGCTACAAAACTACCATTCTTGATGTCTCGGTGAAACTTGATTTTTAGTGAGCAGCTTGAGTATTACATCTATACTGCATACTCCTAAGCATTCAGACAGACATTCAGACAGACAAATACAGAATGTGGCATCTGATCAGGTTCTACACTGTTTGTGACTCATCAAGGGGTTTAAGATGGATGTGCAATATTTAGGACAAATCATATGGTAAGATAAAGCTCTCAACATTGTTGGGTAAATATGGTAAATGTACCCTAAATAGTTGAATTTAATCTTTGCCAAGCAAAATAAATTAAGATGCCACACCCACTTCTAATTTTCAGCCAATCAGATTACTCGATCCAGATTGTTCATACAAATTTACATACTTATTGACAAACAGTGCAGATCCAGATCAGTTGGTTTCTGAAGACTGATCTGGATCTGCACTGTTTGCAAAGGCATGGTATATCTGGGTTCAGCAGGAACAGTGTTAAGCTCCGGGATGATCATCACAGTGCATATGCAGGATAGGTACATTATAGTACAGCCAAACCATCTGATATGGAAGTGAGTGTGAGTCAGTGTTCACTTGAAGGAAAGCCTACATACTCACAAGTTTTAGCTTTCACAAAAAGCTTGGTCTACTGTAACTGTCCAAATGTTCCCAGTGTATTAATGTTTAAGAATTTCACAGTCCACATAAATCAGCGAACTTTTATACACATGAACCATATATTTTTTTGTATAGAAATATTAAGGCCATTATTGATAAATCCATGAATTTTAATACCAGTGAAAATGTTTTAAATTATAAAATGGCAGACATTATAAAATGGTGAACATTTATACAATTACAGCCCTTGGTTATAATAATGGTGAACAGTTTTTTTTGTGAAAGCTTAAACTTTCCAGTGAAGTATCCCAATCCCAGTGAAGTATCTGTGCAAGTTTGGTCAAATTCCACTGAATGATTTATGCTCTCAAGGCTCATCTCTAGAGTCTTTTTAATGTAGTGACCTTGAAAGTTAGGTCAAGATCATCAAAATTTAATCACTTTCCCATGCCCTAATGCTGTATCTGTGCTAGTTTGGTAAAATTCCAGCCATTGTTTCATCAAAATATAGTGTGCACACAAGCTTTTTACTATCAGAATTTGAGGTTCAAAGTGCAGGTGTGACCTTGAAAATGAGATAAAGGTCACCAAAATCTAATCACTTCTTTCACAAATTCCAATGATGTATCTGTGCTAGTTTAGTGAAATTCCATCTATTGATTCATGAGACAGAGTTCACACAAGGCTCACTTTTAGTCTTTTTTATGTAGTGACCTTGAAAATAGGTCACCAAAATCTAATCACTTCTTTCCCCCATCGTTATGATGTATCTGTGCTAGATTGGTCAAATTCCAGCCATTGGTTAAAGAGATAATGTGCACACAAGTTTTCTACTGCATTAAGAAATTTTACAAAGGGTGGTAACTCAAGAGAATTGGACCCTAGCCCTTAGGTTTTCTTATGTAGGTACATCTTATTGATATCAATGTGTCTGAATAAATTAATGAACATCCATTGTTGCATTTTTAAGATATTAGGAAAAAGAGCGCACATAAGGCTCACTTTTAGTCCTCACAAATAATTGTCGTGCCTTGAAAATAAGGTCAAGATTACCAAAATCTAATCACTTCTTTCCCCCATCCTAATGTAGTAGTTTGGTCGAATTCCAGCCAATGGTTAAAGAGATCAGGAACGTGCATACAAGCTTTTTTTGTTTTTTTTATCTGCATTAAGAAATTTTATAAAAGGGCAATAACTAAGAGAATTGTCCCCAAGCCCTTAGGTATATTTCATTGATATTAATGTGTTTGCATAAATTCATTAATATCCATCACTGCTTTTCAAGATATTAGAAAAAAGCCAAGGTGACACAGACGGACGGACATATACAGACGGACAACATGAAAACAATATACCCCACCACAAAATTTGTGGGGGTGGGTGTGGGGGTATAATATGACATGAACTTGTACGAAGTTAAGGACAAGTATGGTAATGAGTTCAGCATAGCTCTAAATAAGAGGGTAGTATCAGGCTCAGTATCAGGCAAATATTTTTTCTTATTTTTCCATGAAAACATGTTATTGTACTCATTAGAAGCACCTTGGTAAGGCACTTCTAATGGCCACAATACATTACGAAAACACGCCTATTCAAATATATTGAAAATTTTACCATCAAAAAATGGCAATTTTTCAGATAAAAAAATCTGATATTTTTCATATTTCTGCTCAAAACATAGATTGTGGGTACTCGATAGAACCGCCTCGTCGAGGAGGTTCTAACAAGTACCACAATCTATGTTTTTGAGCAGAAATAACAAAAATAATGTATACCCCTGTAAACCCCAGTTTTACTATATAAAAGTGGGGTTTAAGGGGGTCAAAATTATATAGGTATGTTTTTGTGATGATATGTTTTTGTGGAAAAATATATCTATACTTTTTGACTGAAAAGTGTTTTTTCTTGAGACATGGTTAAGGTGTCTGTATACTTAGGGTGATTATGGTAATTATAATGGATAAGCACATTCCAATGGTGTTTTCCTGAAATAATCTGGAGTTCTCCTTGTCCAGGGCTAATGTTGTAATTGATAATGAAGTTAATAATTTCTTGCAGCTTACTTGGCACCAAACAAAACTCATTCATATCTGTATGAAAATACATTTATCTCATTATGAAAACACGCCTATTCAAATATATAGAAAATTTCACCTCCAAATTCTGAACATTTTCAGATGAAAAACTCTGATATTTTTTCATATTTCTGCTCAAAACATAGATTGTGGGTACTCGTTAGAACCGCCTTGGCGAGGCGGTTCTAACGCATACCCACAATCTATGTTTTTGAGCAGAAATAAGAAAAATAATGTATACCCCTGTATACCTCAGTTTTACTATATATAAGTGGGGTTTAAGGGGGTCAAAATTATATAGGCATGTTTTCGTGATGTATAGTCAAAATACAATTATTTCCTGATAAGATTACTGACTTCCTTTTTACTTATATCCAAAACCACAATAATATACAGATTTTTGAAACACAACCTCCACATGGATCGGAAATCCTGTTTGTCAAGTGACGTAAACCATCTATTTTATGTAACTACTGACAAGTTATTTAAGTTAGGTTTTTGGAAAAGAAAAAAGGCTGTTTTCCATATTTACACATGCACACATGCACACTCCCATGCACACGCATACCTCCCCACACCAACACCCATATTCACCACCCCCCCCCCTTCCCCCCCACCCCAGCCCCACACACACATCACTTTATCCTTTAGCTTTAGCTTTCAGTTGTTTTTTGTTCTTTGTTGTTGTTTTTTTTTCTTATAAAATATGGCTTGACTGATATTGTGAGTAAAAATGCAAACAATATTCTGCAATTTTTATTTTTATTTTAGTTTTTTAAGAAAAAGTCTTGGCATTTCCTTTGAATCATCTTTCACATGAAATACCACAGGAAACGTTATTTGCTCTGAAAAAAAAAAAAAGAGTAACAATATCATCTGCTACTGCTGTTACTATTTGGGCTTTAACTCTTTGCATGCTGGGTAATTTTGCATGTTTTGTTTTTGTCATCTGTGGACTGTTTTTTTTTTAAACTAACTTTTTCAAAAATATCTTTCAGGAATACCATCAGAGAGTCAAACAGTTTGGATCCAGATCAGGCTCAACAGTTTGTCGGTCCTGATCTGGGTCCAAACTTGTTACAAAGGTTATCAGCAGACGACAAAAGTCCCCACTAGCAGAGAAAGAATTAAAAGTTAAGCATCTCCATAAGACTCATAAATAGTTTTATTGCCTTTTAATCCTTCAAGTGCTAATCACAACTGCAGCAAATGATACTTTGATTTTCATTTCAGAAAAAAAAAGGCTTGACTTTCATGTGAATCATCTGCTGAGCAAGTCTTACTTTGTCAGAATTATATAAGAAAATTTAGCCTGGTAATGAATAAATTATGCTTAGTGCTTTAACGGTTAATTCAGTAATGAATAAATTTTCCTAGAACATACCTTTGTAGCATACTGGCAACATCAGCAGACGACAAATGTTCGATGTTTTCCTTATTTACTTTCTTGAAACCATGGCTTGTCATTTTATTACAATAATAAAAACAAAATGTCAGTGGTTATCATATTTCTTAGTTCTATCAGGCAAACTTATTGAATTACAACAATCTGAATGAATTGTCAATCCATATTTTCAAAAAAAAAATAAAAAAAATTCTTTAACCCATTGTAGTCGGAGGACCTTGGTAAACAGTGCAGGCCCAGATCAGACGCCGCATTCTGTGGCGTCTGATCAGGGTCTCCACTGTTTGCAAATACTTTAGCCATTTTTCTCTAGGAATATGTAAATCTCATAACCTGATGTACCTAAAATTGAAATTGGACTCTTCCAATATATAATGTGGGAGGGTCTATTCTGTCTACATTGGGTTAAATTTGTTACCGTACAATACAAAATACACCACAATCTCTTTTATAACACTATTGCTGAGATTCAAAGCAAAACTCATGTTAGCTAAACAATCGTGTTGTAACCAAACAAAAATGTATAGATTATATAGATAACTGACTTTTTATGGTAATTTTTCTATATTATCTAAAAATTTTTGTTTGGATATAAAACTTCTGGGGCTGCCTTTAAACTGCCATACATCCAAAACCGTTTTATAATGGACTGTCTTTAACCCTTGTCCTGCTGAATAAATTAAGATGCCACACCTACTTCTAACTTTCAGCCAATCAGATTGCTTGATCCAAATTGTTGCTATAAATTCACATACTTGATGGCAAACAGTGCAGATCCAGATCAGTTGGCTTCTTTAGAAGCCAACTGATCTGGATCTACACTGTTTGCAAAGGCAGGGTATATCCGGGTTCAGCAGGACAAGGGTTAATATTAAAAGGTTCCAGTGCAGTATGGGTAAACCTAAAATGTCATGCTGGATAAAATAAGATGCCACTCCCATTTCTAACTTCATATGGCATAGTACGGATGTGCGTGTCGAATAGCCCCCTTTTTCAGCGCTGCCAGGTATATGATTGGCCCCCTTTTTTCAACAAAAAGTATATGAATGGCCCCATTTTTCTGGATTCCTATGTGAAAGGCCCCATTTTTCTGACATCCTGGTATATGCACATATTTTTCGCTCAGAGATTTTTTGAGGCTGCTTATCTTCTTGTTATTACATGAATTGACTATGATATTTGTGTAATAACCAGCAAAAAATGGGTACAAAAAAATCAAAGGGCAGTATATGAATAGGTCAACATTTTGGATGATCAAGTATATGAATGGGTCTGTTTTTTCGAAGGCCAGGTATATGAATCGGGTAGGTTTTGAAATACTGGCTCGCACACCGTACCAAAATTACCCCTAAGTTACCCCCCCGAGGGACTGCAAAGGTGACCTGATCAAACTATGTAGATGGGCACCTTGCTTTGGGGCTTCACTGCCTGCGCATACTGACCCATTTATCATAGCTTGGCTCAAATACACATAAAAGAGAAAATTATTTATATAATGTTTCAATTATCCAAATAAAGTTTCCAAACATATATATTTAAGGGGAAAAAATAAGAAAAAGAAAAATGCCGTTAGGACGGGTTTTTTAAATAACAAAGAAAGTGAGAGTTGTCTCCCTTGCATGTGAAACACCTACTGGTCCTCCACTTCATCCCTTCCAAATACGAAAGCAATCCACTAGAGAATAAAGGTAACATATAACTTCGAAAAAAGGTTAACCAAAAGGTTTACCTGGGACCACATCACCGCGCGACGCCCACTTGCCTGCCCAGACATCTTTATCTTAACCCTTGTCCTGCTGAACCCGGATATACCCTGCCTTTGCAAACAGTGTAGATCCAGATCAGTTGGCTTCTGAAGAAGCCAACTGATCTGGATCTGCACTGTTTGCCATTAAGTATGTGAATTTATATCAACGATCTGGATCAAGTAATCTGATTGGCTGAAAATTAGAAGTGGGCGTGGTATCTTAATTTATCCAGCATGACAAGGGTTAAAGGATGGATCTTTTGAAAAACCCATCCAAAAATATATATCAACATTACAGCTCTATATAAGGTACTTTTTTTCACAATAATATTGATCTTTATCCAGAAAGTAATATAAAGCTAAGAATTTTTACCAAAAAAATATTGATATTTTCTTATTGCTCCTCAAAAATATATGCTGTGGGTACTCATTAGAATCACCTCAGTGAGGTACTTCTAACTGATACTGATTGCAACAGCATACCTCTTTGTAAAGACACAATTTTCTACAAAAAGAAAAATACATGTATGTTGTGGGCACTCTTTAGAAGTGCCTCAGTGAGCAGTCCTACTGAGTACCCAAAACATGTTTTTGTGGAGAATTAACCCTTGTCATGCTGAATAAATTAAGATACCACAACCACTTCTAATTTCTAGCCAATCAGATTACTTGATCCAGGTTGATCATACAAATTCACATACTTAATGACAAACAGTGCAGATCCAGATCAGTTGGCTTCTTCAGAAGCCAACTGATCTGGATCTACACTGTTTGCTAAGACAGGGCATGTCGTGTTCAGCAAGAGAAGGGTTAAAAAGATAATATTCATAAAATTTTGTAAACTCCTCTTTTCTAGAGATGTGACTATTCTATATATCCAAGCACTGCAGATCCCCCGAATATTTCTAATGAGTACCCACAACATATAATTTTGTGGAGAAAGAAAAAAAAATATTTATTTGTATTATGTAACCCCTCCTTTCTAGAGGTGATTATTTTATATTTCCAAGCACTGCAGATCTCCAGAATATTTCAGAAATAGTAAATGATATATATCCAGCTTACTGAATGAACAAATAGTGAAGTACCTGCACAGTGTAACCTTACTGAATCAATCACAAAACTCTATCTGGCTCAGCAGATGAAACTCATTGATTACCACTGAAATATGTTCTACCAGATCTTTCCTATTAGATATATTTCCCCAATAGGAATTATCACCAACCCAATATCTGCAAAATGATTATAGACCTCTCAGAACTGGTTCATTTTTCCCCCTCATTCATTCTCCCAAAGGAGATTTGACAGCTACTGTGGTTGTCTCTACAGTAATGGGCTTGGATCCTTCATTACATTAACACACCTATGTAATTGTATACCTCTTAGAAAAGCTCTAGACGAACCAAATTTTTTTTAACTCTTTGCTTGCTGGGTAATTTGTATGCTTTTTTGCCATCTGTGGATTTTTTTTTTTTTCAAATCAACTTTTCCAAAAATATCTTTCAGGAATACAATCAGAGTGTCAAACAGTTTGGATCCAGATCAGGCCCAACAAAATGTCGGGCCTGATCTGGGTTCAAACTGTTTGCAAAGGTGATCAGCAGATTACAAAAGCTACCACTAGCAGGGAAAGAGTTCAGCAAAATATTGTTATTTTTATTATTAGCCATAAAAATGTATGTTGTAGGTACTCATTAGAACCCTCTAATGTGTACCCACAACATATGTTTTTGTGGAGAATTAAGAAAATTATTAATTTGTATATCCCTCCTATACAGAACTCTATTTTATAATCATCATATGCACAAGCACTGCAGATATACCGGATATTTCTGATATTAGTACCCACAACATATGTTTTTATTGAGAATTATGAAGAATATTTATAAAATTTTGTATACCCCTCTGGTTCATTTTTTCAACTCTTTGATCTACCTAAAGGAGATATGACAGCCAAAATAGCTCTGTGTAGCACTTCTTCTAGTAGCCGCAGCTCAGTGAGACATGCATCTGCTCTATCATTTATTGGTTCAAACCCTATCCCTGAATCTGCTTAGGGCAGAAAAAGGATCTAATTATTTTATGGCGTTCCCTAGCTTGAACACAGTCCATAGCTCTAGATAAGAAGTGGTATCCATTAAATATGTTTCTTATTTCCCTCAAAAACATATATTCGAGGGTTGAGCGCAAGACTAACGTCAGTCAGATGGTTGTTTTTCCCCAAACCTAATCTCCTCACCATTAAGGCGTTATGAAGATTACAACATTTCTTTCTGTAAACAATGAAAATTTAGGAGCCATTGCTCGTATGAGCAATGGCACCTAAATTTGCATTGTTTACAAAGGGGTCCGTTGCCCCTAAACAAGGGTTTCAAAAATATGTTTGAGTTACTATAGTCTTGCGCTCAACCCTCGTATTGTGGGTACTCATTGGAAATGCCTTGGTGAGGCCCTGACTCAGTACCCACATGTTTTTGTGGAGAAATAAGAAAAATATAAGAATTTTTTGGATGAATAATGCATCTTAAGTATCTAGAGCTATGCAGCTTCACCATATTATCATGTTACCATTCCAAAATAACTGAAATTGTGTTAATGGAATATTAACCCTTAAAGTGTAATTCACAGCTGCAGTAGACAATATTTCATTTTATTTTTTATCTTTTTTGTATTTTTCAGAGAAGATATGGTCTGACATTTTGTCTAACTTGTCTGTCAATACAATCATAATGCACATGAAAAAAAAAAAAAAAAAACTAACTCAAATAAAATGTCAAGTCTTATTTTCCATGAGATTTAATAACACAAACAAGAGGACCATGATGGTCCTATATCGCTCACCTGAGCAAACAGCTTTGCAAACTTACTGTTGAAGTTTCAGCCAAGTTCACTGCTCTAAGATTTTTGTATAAATTTTATAGCCCTACTCCCGAGCGGCTATGTTTTTTTCATGCATCATGACTGCTGGAACTGAATCTTGAAAGAAGGTCACCAAAGGAACAATTCTGCCAAGTTATATCGAAATTGGTCCAGTGGTTTCTGACAAAAAGATTTTTGAAGTGTTTTATATAGCTATATAGGGAAAATAAGCCCCATCCCCTAATGGCCATATCTTTTGACGAATCATGACAGCTTGAATAAACTTGGTAGAGTGCCACCAAAGGAACATTCCTGCAAGTTATACTGAAATCGGTTCAGTGGTTTCTGACAAGAAGATTTCTAAAGTTTTCTATTTAGATATATAGGGAAAATAAGCCCCACCCCTAGCAGCCATGTTTTTTGCCGAATCATGATTGCTTGAACAATCTTGGCACAGGGTCACCAAAGCAACATTCCTGCCAAGTAATATTGAAATCGGTCAGGTGGTTTCTGAAAAGAAGAATTTTAAAATTTTCTAAACAGATATATACGGAAAATAAGCCCCGCCCACTGGCGGCCATGTTTTTTAACGTATCATGAGGGCTTGAACAATCTTGGTACAGGGTCACCAAAGCAACATTCCTGCCAAGTTACAATGAACTCGACCCAACGGTTTCTTACGAGAAGATTTTTAAAGTTTTCTATATAGATATATAGGGAAAATATGCCCCGCCCCCTAGCGGCCATGTTTTTTGACGAATCATGCCGGCTTGAACAATCTTGGTAGAGGGTCACCAAAGAAACATTCCTGCTAAGTTATATTGAAGTTGGTCCATTGGTTTCTGACAAGAAAATTTTTAAACTTTTCTATATAGATATATAGGGAAAAATAAGCCCCACCCCTTGGCGGCCATGTTTTTTTATGAATCATGATAAACAATCTTGGTAGAGGGTCAACAAGGAAACATTCTGTCAAGTTATAATGAAATCAGTCCAGTGGTTTATGACAAGAAGATTTTTAAAGTTTTCTATTTAGATACATAGGGAAAATAAGCCCCGCCCCCTGGCGGCCATGTTTTTTGACGAATCCAAATGGCTTGAACAATCTTGGTAGAGGATCACCAAAGAAACATTTCTGCAAAATTATGTTGAAATCGGTCCATTGGTTTCTGACAAAAAGATTTTTAAAGTTTTCTATATAGATATATAGGAGAAATAAGCCCCACCCCCTGGCGGCCATGTTTTTTGACGAATCCAAATGGCTTGAACAATCTTGGTAGAGGATCATCAAAGGAACATTTCTGCAAAATTATATTGTAATCAGTCGAGTGGTTTCTGACAAGAAGATTTTTAAAGTTTTCTATATAGATATATAGGGAAAATAAGCCCCGCCCCCTGGCGGCCATGTTTTTTGACAAATCCAAATGGCTTGAACAATCTTGGTAGAAGATCATCAAAGAAACATTCCTGCAAAATTAAACTGAAATCGGTACAGTGGTTTCTGACAAGAAGATTTTTAAAGTTTTCTATATAGATATATAGGGAAAATAAGCCCCGCCCCCTGGCGGCCATGTTTTTTGACAAATCCAAATGGCTTGAACAATCTTGGTAGAAGATCATCAAAGAAACATTCCTGCAAAATTAAACTGAAATCGGTACAGTGGTTTCTGACAAGAAGATTTTTAAAGTTTTCTATATAGATACATAGGGAAAATAAGCCCCGCCCCATGGCGGCCATGTTTTTTGACGAATCCAAATGGCTTGAACAATCTTGGTAGAGGATCACCAAAGGAACATTTCTGCAAAATTATATTGAAATCGGTCCATTGGATTCTGACAAGAAGATTTTTAAAGTTTTCTATATTGATATATAGGGAAAATAAGCCCCGCCCCCTGGCGGCCATGTTTTTTGACGAATCCAAATGGCTTGAACAATCTTGGTAGAGGATCACCAAAGGAACATTTCTGCAAAATTATATTGAAATCAGTCCATTGGATTCTGACAAGAAGATTTTTAAATTTTCTATATTGATAAATAGGGAAAATAAGCCCCGCCCCGTGGCGGCCATGTTTTTTGATGAATCCAAATGGCTTGAACAATCTTGGTAGAGGATCACCAAAGGAACATTTCTGCAAAATTATATTGAAATCGGTCCAGTGGTTTCTGACAAGAAGATTTTTTAAGTTTTTAGTTAAAAAATCTATTTTTAGCTCCTGTGACCTAGATATGCAATGGACCGGAACCATTTGAACAACTTTGAAAGAGGACCAACCAAGGATCATTCCTATGAAGTTTGGTCAAAATCCAATCACTGGTTCAGGAGGAGATGTTGTTTAAAGATTGTGAACTGACGGACGGACAGACGGACGACGACAACGACGACGACGGACGGTGAGTGATCACAATACCTCACCTTGAGCCTTCGGCTCAGGTGAGCTAAAAATAGAATGTTGTCTGCTACAAGTTTGCTTGGGATTTTGAGGGTTAAAATACAAGAGGGCCAAGATGACCTAAATCCCTCACCCGAGTTGTACTATAGCTGTCTCATTTTACTAATGATATTTTCTATATGGACCTCTATGCCGATGACCTTATCATCGCTGAATCGCTCGAGGAATGTGTCAGGAGGCTCTTGACTTGGAAAGAAGCAATGGAGGAGAAAGGACTAAGAATAAATTCAATGTAGGAAAGACAAAGATCATAATCTGTGGTATGGGTCTGGACCTCCTGCAGAGTTCATGCGAATTTCCATGCGCAATCTGTCGCACGGGATTGAAACAGCATCTTCTACAACAGCTACAAGCACTGGGTGCACAAGAAATGTAGTGGGCTCAAGCACTTGACAAAGGACCCTGATTACAGATGTACACAGGGCAAGGGAACCGCACGCCCCTCAATAGATGGCAGACCACAGAAGAAAGTCCAAGTCAGACCTAACAAATTGAAGGTGGTAGCTTCCTTTTGCAATCACTGCAAGTGTGAAAGCACCTGGAAGAAGTTCAAGGAGCTACTCTAGTTCTCTCTTCCCATCCCCTCTCTTTCAAGACAAGGGGCCACGTGTACAGCTCTTATATGCAGAGTGCAATGCTCCATGCCAATGAGACTTGGCCACTGACAAAGCCAAACCTCCAACATCTGCAGTGAAAGGACTGGGCAATGAGCAGACAGATCTGCAATTTCAAGCTGCAAGACTTTGTCACCACCAGGTCCAATGAGCTACTTGCGTGGCTTGGCATTGAGGATCTGCATGGACCGCATTCAGAAAGTGAGAAGACTGCTGGTATGGACATGTGGAATGCTCCAATGGTGCAGTCAAGACAGCCTTTGACATACAGGTTGATGGAAAGCGTGGGCCTGGGAAGCCCAAGATGACAGACAGGCATTGTAGAGAGTGGAAGCTCTTGGCTATCAACCCTCATGACAGACATACCAGGAGATCTGGTGTGAGATCTGCCATGCATACAGCAAGCCAGCTATCTGGAAGGGGGACCACTGATGTGGATGTTGCCCTTGTATCTGCATGTCAATCAAAAATCTGATGATGATGACGATCCAGAGTATTTAGAAGCTTACATACTGATCTGGATCTAAACAGCAAAGGCAGGGAATATCCAGGTTCAGCAGGACTAGGGTTAAAATCAAAGACCCAGGTGAGCTGATAAAAACAATGAGTGCATTAACACAATAAAACATGTGTAAAAGTAACCACTGACAACAGAAAATCCAAACCATTCCTAACTTAATTGACACCCTGGTTAATGCTGTTACCAAGCTCACAAATGCGTTGCTTGTAAGTGCAAATCTTATTATATCCGCCTTATTTCCTTCAAAGGGCCAAGAGACTTGGAACTGCTTGTAATAACATAATTGACTGTATTGATATTTGGCCTACACTATAAGAAAAGGTGTTTTTTGGCATTATTGCGCCCAGAGAAGTCTAGATCAAAATTGAGTGATCAAAATTGTGCTGAGCCTGGATAAGCCCTGCTTTTGCAAACAGAACAGATCCAGATCAGTTGGCTTCTGAAGAAGCCAACTGATCTGCATCTACACTGATTGGCATTTAGTATGTGGCATCTTAATTCATTCAGCATAGCAAGGGCTAAATGACATCTTCCTTATTTACGCTAAGTACTGGGACACCTTAACAATTACCATACTTGTCCTAAAATTTGAGAGTCCATTCTACTACCTGTCAAGTGTTGATGAGTCTAAACACCTTAACAATTATCATACTTGTCCTAAAATTTGAGAGTCCATTCTACTACCTGTCAAGTGTTGATGAGTCTAACATATTCTGTATGAGCTGCAAACAGTGTAGACTGCAACCTGATACCACAGTCTTCAACTGACTTGGGTCTGAGTTTTTTTGTTGTTTTTTTTTGTGTGTGTATATTTCTATTAGGAGCTTTACAACCCTATCAATACTGTTAAGATCGTGTTTGGCCAGCCCGTTGTTACCTACACAAAATTTTCCTTGGCAGGCTAATAGTAATCCAAGTGGTTATATAATCAGTATGTATACACATGTTTTTGCCAATATCCATACTTGACAAATCACCTTCTTGAATTAGCTGAAGGGGGAAAATAACAGTAGAAATTATTTCATGATCAATCTCCACATAAATTAACCCTTCTCTTGCTAATCACAACATGCCCTGTCTAAGCAAACAGTGTAGATCCAAAGAAGCCAACTGATCTGGATCTGAACTGTTTGTCATTAATAAAAGCACTGCACGCATAATACCCTGCCATAGCAATTATTTGTTTATGTATTAAAGTTATCGTTGTGGAAATGTCTAGAAAGAAAATGACGGAGGGACAGATAACAATCCTAAACCAGATCTTGATAATATCAATGGACAGATAACAATCCTAAACCAGATCTTGATAAATATCAATGCATATAGAAAGTTTGGTTAAAAGGCCTTGTTATTTACTCAAGTTATCGTCCAGAAATGAAAATATGGGCATGTCTCAGGCAGATAAAACCATAAAAATTTGACAAAATTCACCCATTAGCAATTCCAAAACAGATCTCCTTAAGATCAATGCATATAGCAAGTTTGGTTAAAATCCCTTGTTATTTACTCAAGTTATCATCTGGAAACGAAAATATGGGCGTGTCTCGGGCAGATAACTGCGTAATGATTTGACAAAATTTGCCCATTAGCAATTCCACACCAGATCTCAATAATGTCAATGTATATTGCAAGTTTGCTTAAAATCCCTTGTTATTTACTCAAGTTATCGTCCGGAAACGAAAATATGGGCATGAACCAGGCAGATAACTCCGTAAAAATTTGACAAATTTAAAATCCCTTGTTATTTACACAAGTTATCATCCGGAAACAAAAAACGGAAGGACGGATGGCCGTATGACAGACGGACAGACAGACAGACAGGCACATGGGCATCCAACGTGAAACCATAATACCCCGCCACTATTGTGTGGCGGGGTATAAAAATGTGAATTTCTATCAAAAACTCGGATCAAGTAGTCTGTTTGGCTGGAAATTAGAAGTGGGCGTGGCATCTTAATCTATTCAGCATGACAAGGGTTAAGTGGCTAAGCTGAATTTTGAATATGAGATACCTGGATCAACAGGCAGATGCACTTCTTATTGACTGTGTTATGGAGCCTGGTTGATCTAGGTCTACATGCAGACTGACATTGTTTGCTCAGGAATGTCTGTCCAAGTACTGGTAAACTGTACGTGCTTACGGAAACAATACAATAATGTGCAGGCCTTTCCTTTGGGATCACTGGGCCTATTGTGGTATATCTGAAAATGGAGTTCTGCTTATGTATATGCTAGAGGGCATAAGCAGTGTTGAAAACTTCATTATTGCTTATAAAGAGTCTCAATAAAACCAAGACTCCTATTTTCTAATCTGTAGTGTGTTCTTTGTTTCCAAGGGCAATCTTTTTGACGTTTATTTTACTACACTGCACCTGGTGTTGTGCCATGTGGCAGTGGTAGAACATCTCCCTATACATCACCATCGTGCTGATTTTTTTCATTTCCTTGGGATCATTGGGCCCATTGTGGTATATTTGAAAATGGAGTTCTGCTCATGTATATGCTAGAGGGCGTAAGCAGTGTTGCAAACTTCATTACTACTTATGAAGAGTCTCAATAAAACCAAGACTCCCATTTTCTAATCTGTAGTGTGATTTTTGTTTCCAAGGGCAATCTTTTGGATGTTTATTTCATGGTCGCATATAGCACAAGGGATTTTTTTTTTTTTTTGCATTGTCTCTCATGTCCTTTCAGGAAGAAATACAAATTCTAACACAGCATGCCTATAAAGGCAATGAAAATGAACTTTATTTTATTCTGCAACAAAACACTGGGCAGGAGCCTGACGTTGAACCGCAGTAAATTAATAAATTTGACATTTCCTGGACATTAGACTGTGTAAGGACTTTTTTTGCATCAGATATATCACAAATAGAGGTAAATGCATTTGTTACAGGCACGGAAGCTGGCGGGTCTCAGTTGAATAACGGTGGAAGGTTGGGAGAACCTGAAGGATCCACTGCATTTAGTGTGTTAGAATTCAACAGAATTCATATATTTGGTAGAGGTTCTGTAAAACTTTTGTCAAAATATCTGTGGTAAGATAGAAAAAATGGCCTACTTTCACTTTTCCTATTGTACGCCTATGGAAGCTTAAAGTTAATTGCCATAGCGATGAAAGTACATGAGCCATGGTGACAAAAAAACAAAATTTTTGTAGAAACTTAGAATGTTATGAACAAGCCACTCACCAAATTTGGTTGGATTCTGTCCAGCAGTTTGGGAGGAGATAGCATAATGGACAGACAGACGGACGGACAGACGGACGGAGGCGATAACAATATCCCTGACGCTTTTTCTAAAAAGCGTGGGAATAAAAATGTATAGATCATATAGAAAAATGACCATTTATGGTCATTTTTCTATATATTTTATATATTTTTGTTCAGACATAACAATTTTGTGGTCTAACATTAAAGCTATTTTAAAGTCATAACCATGCTATATTCAACCACGTTATGAAGAGATTCATAGGTTCATATATACTTCTGGGCCCAGTTGTTCAAAACTAAGGATGTCATTAGTTAACATATCGTTAAAACTTTCATCATTAAATACGGCATATACACTCTATTTTTGCTGAAAAAATGTGAGTAGTTTTTGCATTTGCAAAGGCTACTCACATTTTTTCAGCAAAAATATCTGTGAATTAGATATTGTACTTACTAGAACAGTTAACATTATGACCACTAACAAGCTAGTTAAGCTAACAATGCTTTCAACAACTGGGCCCTGTTTAAAAGCACATCTTATCTGAAGCCCTCAGAATGCAGGAAATGAACAAACATTCTAAACAGAAATGTTTATTGTCAAGTCATGAAATCCTTCCATTAGCAATTAAGAATGAATGTAGATCTCTTAGCTTTTTAACTTATTCACCAAGGAATAAAGTATATTGAAGCCTGACTGATTCCAGGACTGATAAAAGGGATATTCAGCTGAATATTTTAGGGACTAAGTGTTATGTAGGAGGTTTTGGCTATAATTGTCTTACTTCCCATAAAAATATATGTTGTGGGTTGAGTGAGTTGATTTGGAGTTTTACTGCCCAGTCATCACTCTTAAGGTCATGTCCAGCCACTCTTTTAACCCTTGTCCTGCTGAATAAATGAAGATGCCATGCCCACTTCTAATTTTTAACCAATCAGATAATTAACTTGATCTGGACTGTTGTTTTAAATTCACATACTTATTGGCAAACAGTGCAGATCCAGATCAGTTGGCTTCTGAAGAAGCCAACTGATCTGGATCTACACTGTTTGCAAAGACAGGGTGTATCCAGGTTCAGCAGGACAAGGGTTAACATACTGTTTCTTGGACAGGATTAGTCCTCAAAGCGGTTAACAGGTACTTGTGGCCAGTAATTGACTGTCCTTGAAACAGTGAAAGAGGAGTGCCACCAAAATTATATGGTAAGCTGGGATTCGTACTTGCGACCCCTGGATAATAAGCTGTGGGTACTCACCAGAACTGTTTCACTGAGATGTATCTATTGAGTACCTACAATATTTGTTTTTATGACAAATAGGAAATACCATTCCACAATACTCACTAGGATGTGCCTCACCATGGCATTTACTGTAAAAGGGTGATTGGCAAACAGTGCAGACCCAGATCAGACACCGCAGAATAAGGCACCTGATCAGGGTTCTCCACTGTTTGCAAATAATTTAGCCATTTTTCTCTAGGAATATGCAAATCTCATAGCTGGGTGTACCTAAATTTGAAATTGGACTCTTCCAATATATAGTGAGGGAGAGTCTATTCAGTATACAAGGGGTTAAGAAGCAAATAAGAAACAATATCCCTGAATTATTACTGAATACTCCTCCTTAACAGTCTTCTGGTTCCAGCAAAACAAACAGCATTCTAATGAGATCTCACATTTCCAGGAGATTATTAAAATTTCACATTTTCAGGAGCTTATTCTAATGAAATCTCACATTATTCTAATGAAATCTCACAGTTTCAGGAAATAGTTCTAATGAGATCTAAAATCTAAGATCATTTAATAAGATCTTAGTTTTTAGATTATTCTAATGTGATTTCTCACTTTCAGAAGATTTTTCTAATGATATCTCACATTTTTAGATGATTCATTTTGAAGACAATTAAGTAATGTAGACTGGTTTCAGTTTCCAGTCACTAAATATTTATTCTAAAATATTTAAATATTATTCCCTCATGACCAGCCGTTACAGTCATGGTATTGTTTTGGTTTTATTTTAGTGGATTATCAAACAGGATTTACTCTTTCACTGCCACAGGCGCTAATGATAGGCTTTTGCAAACAGCATAGATCCAGATGAGATGGCTCATAATGAGCCATTTCATCTGGATCTACGCTGTTTGACATTCAACAATCAGTCTCTCAACTTACATATAAACTCTATTACAAACCATAGTTTGTTAAAAAAAAAAAAAAGAAAAAAAAAAAAAAAAGGCAGACGACAAAATGTCGTCTGTAATTTGGCACCGAGAGAGTTAAAACCAAAATAATGACTATAAAGATTGGTCACTCATAAATACCCTGCAGTCAAGCAATGTCATAGCCTCCAGATTACAGCCCTGTACTTTTATCTACTTCTTTATAAAAACACATGTTCTATGTACCCACTTCAATTGCCCAAAAAGTCGAGGCAATTCAAATGAGTACCCACAACATGCTATGAATTAGATTATCATAAGCATCATGCCATACATTAAATAGCCCTTATGACTCTGCTGATCTTACTTTAAAGTATGAGCCTAAATAGATGGATATTTGACTTCAAGTTTTTTTTGGTAATTTTGAAAAACCTACCGTAAGCACACTGGGCAGCAATAAGGTTGAATTTGTTAACTAAAGTTATCTAGGGAAGGTCATAATCATAAAGCACGGCCTTAATTCCCTGAGACATCAAAAGTAGAATTTAAACAATGACAATTTAAAACACAAAGGTGCAGTTGCAATAACCCACGTTCAAACAAAGAAGACGGAACTGCAACTAACTCAGATATTTTGAAAAGTTACATGTAATGAGGCTCCAACCATTTCAAAGACATTTCTAAAAGATTTAACAATGTGGTAAAATTCACTCAAAATCAATATATCTAGGGACATTAAAAACAAATACAGTCGACTCTCGCTATCTCGAAATCGAAGGGACTCTATGAAACACTTCGAGATATCCATACTTCGACATATCAGATTTGCGGAACTGAGGAAAACAATTAATCGAACAACCACCTTTAACAGACTGAATCTTTAATTTGACTCCCAAATTAGAGATATATTGAAAATATTGTGGAAAAGAGGAGAAATTGCTCCTGAGGAGCAATTTCTCCTCTTTTTCACAATATTTTCTTGCCTGTTGGTAGATCTCTGTGTTAAAACAGGGACCAGATTTTCACTTCGCGATAAGCGGTTATTTGAGATAAGCGAGTTCAAGATAACGAGCGTCGACTGTACCAGAATTTTTTTTTTCTAAAATCTTCATATTTACTGAAATTTGATAGATTTTCTTTGTTTACTATTCATATATATTCAGTGACAAAAATCTATGCATTCAGAGAAATCTTAAAGTGCAAATAAAAAGTCTGCATTAGCCTTGCTGCCCTGCAGACCAAAACCTCAGCAAACAGCATAGATCCAGATGAGATGGCTCATTATGAGCCATCTCATCAGGATCTATGCTGTCTGCTATTCAGTTTTTGGTCTTTGACTGGTCCCCCTATTTGCAACAGTGGACATGTCCAAAATTCAAAGTAAGAAGATGCCACTTCAAAAAGTTAGAGGTGAAAGCATTAATGCTGTCATTTCAATCTGTTAGACAGCAGTACTCAGTATGGAACCGTCCTAGTGCCAGGTGAAAAAAATATTTGTCCTACGAAGGAGATAGTAACTCCTACGTAGGAGATAATAACTCCTACGTAGGAGTTAGTAACTCCTACGTAGGAGATAATAAGTCCTACGCAGGAGATAATAAGTCCTACATAGGAGTTAGTAACTCCTACGTAGGAGATAAGTCGTACGTAGGAGTTACTAACACCTACGTAGGAGATAATAAGTCCTACGTAGGAGTTAGTAAGTCCTACATAGGAGTTAGTAACTCCTACGTAGGAGATAATAAGTCCTACATAGGAGTTACTAACACCTACGTAGGAGATAATGTCCTACGTAGGAGTTAATAAGTCCTACTTAGGAGATAGTAACTCCTACATAGGAGATAATAAGTCCTACATAGGAGTTAGTAACTCCTACGTAGGAGATAATGTCCTACATAGGAGTTACTAACACCTATGCAGGAGATAATAAGTCCTACGTAGGAGTTAGGAGATAATAAGTCCTATGTAGGAGTTACTAACACCTACGTAGGAGATAATAAGTCCTACGTAGGAGTTAATAAGTCCTACATAGGATATAGTAACTAATTTGTAGGAGATAATAAGTCCTATGTAGGAGTTAGTAACTCCTACGTAGGAGATAATAAGTCCTACATAGGAGTTACTAACACCTACGTAGGAGATAATAAGTCCTACGTAGGAGTTAGTAAGTCCTACGTAGGAGTTAGTAACTCCTATGTAGGAGATAATAAGTCCTACGTAGGAGTTACTAACACCTACGTAGGAGTTAATAAGTCCTACGTAGGAGATAGTAACTCCTACATAGGAGATAATAAGTTCTACATAGGAGTTAGTAACTCCTACGTAGGAAATAAAAAGTCCTACGTAGGAGTTACTAACATCTACGTAGGAATTAGTAACTCCTACGTAGGAGATAATAATTCCTATGTAGGAGACAGTAACACCTACGTAGGAGATAATAAGTCCTACGTAGGAGATAATAAGTCCTACGTAGGAGTTAGTAACTCCTACGTAGGAGATAATAAGTCCTACGTAGGAATTACTAACACCTACGTAGGAGATAATAAGTCCTACGTAGGACTTACTTTCTCCTACAAAGGTGTTAGTAACCGCATTACAATGTGGAGAAAAACAATCTTATGTTGGTCATATTTCATTCCATAAAATATCCATTCAACTGATTATTATTTATTTATTTATTTACTTCTTTATTTATTTAAATGATTAGTAATAGCAACAGTGATTTAACTGTACATTTGAATTCCGAAGAATAAATATTATGTTGGTCATGTTCAAAACGTTTAGTTTTTAAAAGAGTTACGTGGGGCTTTAATAGTTTTTGCTGCATGTGTACATAGGGGTATAATATTGCTAATTATTAAACACCTTAAATCGCTATTGTACTGAAATTTGATTAAGTCTGTGTTACATGTACTACCTGTTGACATGGCTTATACGTGCTTTTTTTTTTGTTTTTTTTTTTGGTTATTTTTTTAGTGATAAACAGTGTGCAGACCTTAATGCTCTGTAATGTAATGTCTGATCAGGGGTCGCGACTGCTGTTTGTTATGGCGTGTCTATCAGAATACCTTGGTTAAATGCTGTAAACCACTTTCTTCTCTAACTACCATCTGTCAGATTCAATAAATTGTTCACACCTTTTTAAACATTGGCCTAAAGCAAAGGTACTTGTTTCCTATGATCCTTTACCACACTTGCCCTATATATTTTTACAAGGCCATTATAGTACCCACTGATTTGTCTAAACATTGCTGGCTAAGTGTAGAACCGTGTAGACCCTGATTACACAATGTGTTATGCGACAATCTGATCTGGGTCTACACTGTAAGCACAGGCCTCTCTGTCTAGAAACATAGGGTAGTAACAGTAATAATCCAAGGAAACAACACTTTATCCATATTTACTAACTACCCAACATAGAAATAACAAGAGTCTCTCCAAATAATGAAAACAGGATTTAATAATATGTGCAACAATTGTAGTTCCAGATCAGCACGTGCATACATTTCTTTGCTGATAGAATGTGCAAGCTCTATTCACGTGCAGTGTAGACTCTGATCACAAAGTGGATGTACAGACTAATCTGGGTATACAGTGGTCGCATAATTCATAAAGTCCATTTTTTTATTTGAAAAGACTCAACCATCATTGTTTCTTATTTTACTTGTAGACACCTCAAAGTTCTACAAAATATCAGCAAGACATTCTATTTCTATTTTTATTAGTGCAATGTTTTATATTAAAAAGATTGTTCAAACATGTGTAAACACAAGTTTAATAACATCAATTGTGTATTTCCAGTATTTGTATCTAGATTTTTAACGCTGCCATGCAGGCAACTTAGTCACATACAGGCAGTATTTCCATGAAGTGTGAACCGGTTAAATACAACCTTCTCCAGGGACCTGTACCTCCTGGTTTCATTTATCTACTTGACATCATACAGCTGAGAACCAGAAGCCTCAGGCCACTGGGCAAGGTTATAGTTTGATTTCTAATGCATGCAATAAAAACAAAGTGGTCAAAACATCAAATGAACATCAATATTTGAAAAGGACTATTACAGCAATGATCTAAGAATCCGAGCAGACAAATCGGCATCTTTGATTGTGTACCTAAAGAAACACTGGTTACTGTAAAATGCATTGATAAACAGTGAAAATCCTGATCAGAATGTGCAGACGTGCTGTTTGATCTGGGTATTTCGTGTTTGCATAATACACAATCTCCCTTTTTCATAATCTGACACAAGTGTCCTTTATCTGAGACAGGTCACTGCAATTCTTTAATCTGTTTCTTAAGTTTGATTGGTTAACTGAAAAATGATTGTAAGGCAACATTTATGCATCAAGGACAAACTGATGATATTCGTCATTTTCCCAGAAAGTAGGCTTTGACATATCATGCAAATTGTCATTTTCCCAGAAAGTAGGCTTTGACATATCATGCAAATTGTCTCCAATAGAGACAGTTTGCATGAACTGTCAAACTAATATTTGGGGTAAAATAGTTTAACCCTTAACCTTTACCACTCTCTGGGCTAATTCAGCAGATGATAAATTGGTGATATTTGTCTTATTTTACCCAGAAAATAGGATTGACATTTCATGCAAATTGTTTCCATGAAATGTCAAACCCTTTCTTGTGTGTTTGTGTGTGTGTGTGTGTGTGTGTGTGTGTGTGTGAGGAGTTCCTGAATTATCGTTCACTAAATATATTACATTTTTAATTAATCAATAAGTTTTGTTTTCTTAGACTATTGATCTTCATTTCAAACTCGTATTGAATTATTTATAACTGCATACTATCTCCTACGTAGGACTTATTATCTCCTACGTAGGACTTATTATCTCCTACGTAGGAGTTACTAACTCCTACATAGGACTTACTAACTCCTACATAGGACTTATTATCTCCTACGTAGTTGTTAGTAACTCCTACGTAGGACTTATTATCTCCTACGTTGGACTTATTATCTCCTATGTAGGAGTTACTAAATCCTACGTAGGAGTTATTATCTCCTACGTAGGAGTTACTATCTCCTACGTAGGACTTAAATATTTTTTTCACCTGGCACTAGGACGCTTCCATACCTCAGCAATGAATTTTTTGACTGCACCATTCAAAAGGCATTTTGAATAGAGATCATTGATTATTTTTAGTGATAATATATGACTGTGCTGCAGAACAAATGCCTTAAATACACATTACTTTATGTGTGGTTCTAAAATTTTCTACGCAAACAGGAGAGTTTCGATGACAAAACCAAGATGCACATAAACAGTATCTGGGACAGTCCAGTCTTTGATTATGGCTTTTCAGACAGATTCTTGCAGAATACTGGTACATTTAAACTGATGGGAAGACAGTGTAACACAATACAATTTGTGCCTCATGAGGATTTCATCAACTCTTTGCATGCGGGTAATTTTCCATGCTTTTTTTGTTGTCTGTAGATCTTTTTTTAAATTAACTTTTTCAAAAAAAATCATTCAGGAACAAATACCATCAGAGTGTCAAACAGTTTGGATCCAGATCAGGCCTGACATTTTGTCGGGCCTAATCTGTGTCCAAACTGTTTGCAAAGGTTATCAGCAGACTACAAAAGTCGTCATTAGTGGGAAAAGAGTTAAGACAGGCTTGATAGATAACAGAAAGTTAATGTTTGACAACCTCAGATATTCTGGGCCAGTGGTCACCTGTAATGACATAACATTAGTCTAGAGTGATTAAATTGACCTGCTGCTTTGACCTTTACATTTAATATGCACAGGGATATGACCACTATACAGCTCTAAGGCATGACAGTCAGCATTATCCTGCTTTCCAGGTGAGATTGCTTTTCCCTCACATTACGAAAACAGGTTTATTCAAAAATACTGCAAATTTTGTCACCAAAAAATGAAAATTTTCAGATAAAAAAATCTGATATTTTTCATGTTTCTGCTCAAAACATAGATTGTGGGTAGTCGTTAGAACTCGAGTACACATACTCTATGTTTTGAGCAGAAATCTATGTTTTGAGCAGAAATCTATGTTTTGAGCAGAATAAGAAAAATAATGTATACCCCTGTAAACCCAAGTTTTACTATATAAAAGTGGGGTTTAAGGGGGTCAAAATTATATAGGCATGTTTTCGTGATGTCTTTACAGGTATAGTACTAGGAGGATAATTTGACAGTGACGCTACCACTTTACCTGGACAAACAGTTAGATGACTGTTTAGTGCACAAGTCCTATATAGTATTACCTCAGCTTTTTTTTTTTTTTTTTTTTTTTAATTATATTTTTACTTCACTCATGGTCCTTGTATGGTACATATATATCATTTTAAATATATATTATTGGACATTATTATGGCATTGTCAACATTTTACACAGGGACATGCTTCCAGCATTCTTGTCTCCATATATATTAGCATGGATTATTTTGCCGGCCTCGGTGGCTCAGTTGGATGCGCCGTCCGACTGGAGACCAGGAGGTCGCAGGTTAAACCCCCGCCGAGGTCGGCAACATTCTTTCGTGGAGATTGATCATGAAATATTTTCTACGGTCATTCTCTCCCTTCCGCTGATTCAAGAAGGGCAGTTGTCAGTTTCTGGCGAAAGAATGTGCACAATACTGGTTAACCACTTAGGCCAAAAAAAATTAATTATTAGATTCTCAGGCCATTTTTGGCAAAAACAGATGAGGCAGGCAGGAGTTTTTTTTTTGTTTTTTTTTACTCATGAAACAGGCGAGGGAACTTTTTTTTTTATTACACGAACCCTTCAAAAGGACTCGTTTCATGAAATGCATTTTATAGTAATATTACCATAAAACTACTTAATTTTTGGACATCTAGACATAGCTAAAGATAAGGAGAAGTACTGAGGGTAACTTTTTTATATGTCCCTATTATTATTAAATATAAAGGATAGTCCCCTACCAGCTAAAGTTTAGTAAAGTAAAGTAATAAAATCAGTTTGTGCAGCTCCAGTTTAAATTTTTACCAAAGGTTTATATACCTTCAGAGAGGGATGTGTTGACAGAAATTCTGTCGAATGTGTCTATTTTGGAGCGTCCGATCGACGCACTTACATCGTGGTCTGATAATTCATCCGGGAAGGACCAGACGTCGATACTTCGTATCCCGATTTTATGCCGTTATACAACTCGGCAATTGTGCAGTCTTTTTCGTAACCACCTATAATGTTCCAGGACAGATGCACCGTAGCCCCGGATGAAATCTGGGTGGATATTTGAGACATCTGCTTTGAAAACGAAGGAAACACAAGTTTTGTTTACACAACATGCGCTTCGGCAGCCATTTTGATCAATGATGGTGCTAAAACGCTTACTCGCAATGTTCAATCCAATGAAAAAATCATTAATATAAGCGTTTACGTGACCGTGTATGCTTCGGTTGCATCTAAAACTAGGATTTTAAAAACCGCGACGCACCGGCATGCTGTATCACACGCGGATGTGGTTTTTTTTATTGGACACGGAAAAAAAGGCTTATGCGCAGACTTTTTGGTACATGCGGCGGGGCCTGAGAATCTAATGATTATTTTTTTTTGGCCTTAGAGGACTAAGCCTGCCCAGTAAACATGTGGATAGGTACACTGACCGCGCTCGACATGACCCCATTGGGTTGACTGGGCCGTAAAACCTCAACACAAACACAAACAAAGCATGGATTATTAGCATGTTGAAATCATTCAAACTAAAATATTGAACGCCTTAAAATCTGACCATACTTGCCCTAACATTCAAATAAGTCAATTTGTCAACTTGTTGATGTGTCTAAAACCTGCTGGATGAGTGGCAAATACTAGACCCTGATCAGATACTGTGCTCTGAGGCTTTTGATTAAGGTCTACACACTATGCTCTGTCTGTCTGTCTGTTTGGGCTATTATAGTGTAGCAAAGTTCTAGACACTTTTTCTTGCCAAAAGATTTTTATAAATTTAATTTTCTTATTTCTTCATGAAAATATAAGAGGTGGTACTCTTTAGAAGGGCTCCATTTCTTAACCCTTGTCCTACTGAACAGATCAGGCTGCCACAACCACTTCTAATTTTCAGCCAATTAGATTACTTGAATCCAGATTGTTGATACAAATTCACATAATTAATGACAAACAGTGCAGATCCAGATCAGTTGGCTTCTTCAGAAGCCAAATGATCTGAATCTACACTGTTTGCAAAGACAGGGTGTATCCAGGTTCAGCAGGACAAGGCTTAATGAGTACCCACAACTTTTGATTCACAGAGAAATTTAAAAAACATTTCTCTGAATACCATACACATAATATTGTTCTTACCATGCAAGAAAACATGGGTCGGTACTCTTTTAATAGACATGTCCTGCCAAGATGCTTCTAATGTCATCAGTACCCACAACATCATATATTCATGAAGAAATAAGAAAAATATCAGTACTTTTCAGATGAAAAAAGTTCTTTATCTGCGCTATGTATCTTAAAGCTGAGCATTTAATATGAAAAGTATTTGGAAAGATATGTCTGTGCTAAAGTGTTGACCCAGATCAGATACAAGAATGCAGCATATGGTCCTGGTCTACACTGTTTATCACTCATCCAGTTTATTAGACACGTTTATGAGACACATTAACATGTAGTAAATTGGATTTATGTTTTATATTTAGTACAAGTATCAAAATAAGGTGTCCAAATAGTTTTGATATAATACAGCTATTTTATCTGGAGACCTGCACAGAGTAATTTAAATTCACAGACATTCTGCAATCTATTCAAGTTTAACCCTTGTCCTGCTGAACCCGGATATACCCTGCCTTTGCAAACAGTGTAGATCCAGATCAGTTGGTTTCTGAAGAAGCCAACTGACCTGGATCTTCACTGTTTGCCATTAAGTATGCGAATCTATATCAACAACCTTGATCAAGTAATCTAATTGGCTGAAAATTAGAAATGGGTGTGGCTTCTTAATTTATTCAGCAGGACAAGGGTTAAGTCAAATCACATGATACATTATAGAGAAAATAAAGACAAAAATCTGCACAGCTAACTGAGGGATTTGTAATTTTCTGAATCTAAATTACCACATTCGCCCAAAGTATTCTAACAGACAGGCCACAGCCAACAGTTTAGACCCTGTTCTGATGCCACAGAATGTGGCATCAGATCAGTGTCTACACTGTTTAGGATTCATCTCCCAGTTTTAGACATATCAAAAGTAATTAAAATGGACTTATTGAAACTTCGGGACAAGTACAGTAAGTGGTTAAGGTGTCCGAATATTAAGGGTGAATATGGTATAGCATATTGGAAGTATTTTACAACAGAATGAGTGACAGAAAAAAGATTATTAATGTCTATATGAAGAGACAAAGTCCCTATGGAGTTTCTCTCGATGTGGAAAACACTGTTGAATGGAAGTATGGAAAAACTGTTGCATAGATGATGATGATGACGATGATGATGATGACGATGATTTACAAAGGACTTGATAATGAGGAGCGTATGGTGATAATTCTGGAATAACTTTTTCCAGTTCTCCATTATGACATAATGTTGTGGGTACTCATTAAAAGTGCCTCAGTGATTCACTTCTAATGATACATACCCACAACATACAAGAGGTGTCCGAGAACTTTTGCAAATGCAATGTATACTCAACAATCACATGATTTACCTGTACAAAAACAATACAAAACGGATGACTGTACATTGTGTATAAATATACCTGAAATCCATAAACCGGTTCTTTTATAATTTTGATTGCTTTCAGGTGTATTCACGGATACTGCGTTGAAAATCATTAGAAAATGAGTAGTAAATGTTGCTGAAATCAGTGGGTATATATAAGTCCGCTGTAATTGGGATTGAGTGTCAAAAGTATACAGGATGAAATATGTGTTGTTTATGGGGACAAGCAAATGTCATTTTCCACAGTTTATTGGTGGTTCACAAAATTCAGTTCCAGTTAGGAGTCAATTAACAATGAACCTTATTCAGGAAGACCCAGGTCTGCATAAGTTTCCAAATATAACATTAATAAGATAAGTCCATTATTGAAAAAGATACATGTTTCACTGTCAGACAGCTGGCACAAATGACAAAGTTGGGTTTAGCATCATTCTGAAGAAAATTCTTAAGGTTACAAAGATAATTGTGCTCAATGAGCAGAAATGCATGAGGGTGCAAATGGCAAAGCAACTGCTGAAGAAGAACCCAAAATAGCAGAAAAAGGTATTTGACAGTCGTGATGAGACGTGGATCCATTTTTATGAGCCCAAGTCGAAAGTTGATAACAGGATATGGGTTCTGAAACATGCTGAACAATCACTAACAGCAAAGAAGGTGTTAACTCTTGTCCTGCTGAACCTGGATTTAATCTGCCTTTGCAAACAGTGTACATGTAGATCTAGATCAGCTGGCTTCTGAAGAAGCCAATTGATCTGGATCTGCACTGTTTGCAGTCTGATATGTGAATTTTTATCAACACTCTGTATCAAGTAATCTGATTGGATGAAAATTGGAAATGGGTGTAGCATCTTAATTTATTCAGCAAGACAAGGGTTAGTTACCCCACTTTCTTCAGAAATTCTGGGCTACTCATGCAATTTGCTGTTCCAAAAGGTAGGGTTGTGTCTGGTAGCTTCTATAAGAATGTGGTTCTAAAAAATTGCGAACAAAAATTAGAAAAGTATATCCAAAAACTGGTCTCCAGCATGTCCATTTGTTACATAACACTACTCCAGCCCATAAATTCTCAACCGTAGCACATTTTTTGAAATGGTCACTGTATTGTCACACCCGCCCTACAGCCCAGACCGGGCCCTGTGTAATCTTTTTCCCCTTTCCAAAATTGACAAGCAAATTCCATAGGGAATTTACGTCCCCTGCCTTATTTTTATTTGAGCTGTTAAAAATGGGTAGGTTAACCAGAGGACTCATTGGTCCTGTATCACTTACCTAAGTAATGAAGCAGGAAACCAGTGATAAAAAATAATTTCAGGATTCTGAAAAAAACACATGCATACCTTCAGACCATCCTTAAAGCACCTGTAAAGTTTCAAAAGGATCGGCTTAAAACTGTGGTAGGAATTACGGGGACAAGGTACCTACTCCCTATACACTTCTGTAGTATTAGAACTAAAAAAATGTCTAAGTTAAAAGTGCGGAATAAGTGATAAAAAATTATTTTGGGATTCTGAAAAAAACACATGCATATCTTCAGGCCATCCTAAAAGCCCATGTAAAGTTTCAAAAGGATCGGCCAAAAACTGTGGGAGGAGTTAAGGGGACAAGGTACAATGTACCTACTCCCTATAGACTTCTGTAATATTAGAACTACAAAAATGTCTAAGTTAAATATGCGGAAATGTAATAAAAAATTATTTCAGGATTCTGAAAAATCCACTTGCATATCTCCCAGCCATCCTAAAAGCCCATGTCAAGTTTCAAAGGGATCAGCCAAAAACTGTGGGAGGAGTTAAGGGGACAAGGTACCTACTCCCTACAGACTTCTGTAATATTAGAACTCAAAAAATGTCTCTAAGTTCAAAATGTGTAAAAAGTGATAAAAAATAATTTCAGGATTCTGAAAAAACCAAATGCATATCTTCATACCATCTTACCTGTAAAGCTTAAAACTGTGGTAGGAGTTATGGGGACAAGGTACCTACTCCCTATACGCTTCTGTAGTATTAGAACTAAAAGAATGTCTAAGTTAAAAATGCGGAAAAAGTGATAGAAAATTATTTCAGGATTCTGAAAAAAAACACATGCATATCTTCAGGCCATCTTAAAAGCCCATGTAAAGTTTCAAAAGGATCGGCCAAAAACTGTGGGAGGTGTTAAGGGGACAAGGTACCTACTCCCTATACACTTCTGTTATATTAGAACTCAAAAAATGTCTAGGTTAAAAATGCAGAATAAGTGATAAAAAATTACTTCAGGATTCTGAAAAATCCACATGCATATCTTCAGGCCATCCTAAAAGACCATGTAAAGTTTCAAAAGGATCAGCCAAAAACTGTGGGAGGAGTTAAGGGGACAAGGTACCTACTCCCTACAGACCTGTAATATTAGAACTCAAAAGATGTCAAAGTTCAAAATGTGTAAAAAGTGATAAAAAATAATTTCAGGATTCTGAAAAAAACACATGCATATCTTCTTAAAAGCCCCTGTTAAGTTTCAAAAGGATCAGACAAAAACTGTGGGAGGAGTTAAATGGACAAGGTACTGACTAAAAATTCGGAACCACGCACCACGCGCCACACACCACACACCACTGAAAGCCGAAAACAGTGTCCCTCCGCTTTTCTTCGAAAAGGCCGGGGATAAAAAATCACCTATCCGGTAGGAGATATAGGTCCAGAAGTGCACTGAGGTCTTCAGTTCACCAGATTCTTATGGGTGCACTCAAAAATGAGTATGAAAAGTGTTTCAAAAGTTGGATTAAAAGATTGAAACAATGTGTTCTGGCTAAAGGGGAATATTTTGAAGGTAACTAGACAAAAAAATTATCAATTTTTAATTAATATCACAGAGAAAATGTGTCATTTGTAAAAGTTTTCAAACACCCCTCTAATGTTTCTAGGGAGAAATAAGAAAGACTATCATCAAATACTCCTCCTCAATAAGTCCTATGATCTGGGCCCAGTTGTTCAAAACTAAGGATGTGGTTAGTTAACGTAATGTTAAAACTTTGATCATTAAATATGGCATATACGCTAATATTTTTGCTGAAAAAATGTGAGTAGCTTTTGCATTTGCAAAAGCTACTCACATTTTTTCAGCAAAAATACCTGTGAATTAGATATTGTACTTACTGGAACGATCAATATTTTGACCACTAACAAGTTTGTTAAGCTAATTGCTTTGAACAACTGGGCCCTGGTGTTTTACATCTCTTTCAATGTTATTTAGATCACACTGAGAGGTTGAAGGGGTTATTATGAAAAGCTCTTTGCAATGAAACCTTTACACTCAGGAGCTGCCTCTAGCTGGATTAAAACACGGGGCCTCCTGTCCTGCAGTCAGTAATGCTGACTGTGCAACCATGCAGACACTTCAGCTCAAATGGGAATGGCAAAGATTAACCAGCCTAAGAGGTAATCCTCAGTATGGTCAGGTTGTTTGCAGTTCATGTTTTGGATTCTGAAGCTAAATGGAAACCATTTCAGCCAAATACATAAAAGTCACACTACATTTTAGCCATCAGAATACCCATTCATATGTTCAGATATACAGATGTAGAGAGAGACAAACACACTAACACCGAAAGGGTGATTATGTCTCCCTCACTGCAAGCTGGTTCAACAAAAATTATCCTAAAGTATGACCTACAATAATTTTTCAACTTATCTAGACTTGGTACCTTTTTGCTTAACATAATTCAGTTTGTATTAAGGGAAAAGTGCTACACTTCAGGGGAGACAACTCTTGCAAAACTGTTTTTGCAAAGAAAGCAAAATAGGAAGTCACAAATGTTGTCTTCCCTGTAAAAAATGGTAGATAACATGTTAACCCTAAATGTCCTGCTGAATAAATTTAAGATGCCATGCCCACTTCTAATTTTTAACCGCTCAGATAACTTGACCTGGATGGTTTTTATAAATTCACATACTTAATGGCAAACAGCGCAGATCCAGATCAGTTAGTTTCTTCAGAAGCCAACTGATCTGGATCTACACTATTTACAAAGACAGAGTATATCCAGGTTCAGCAGGACAAGGGTTAAGTGTATCCAATATCCTGAGTCCAGACAGACCAAGCAGATACGATTCAGTGGGAGTTCCTGAAATTCTGACAGTGCCATTGTGCAATAACGCTGAAAACCTCTCCGACAAATGAAGCTAATTATGTTATTAGGAATATTTGTCAAGAAAAGCAATATTCCATTAGCATGATTTCAGGATGGACTCCAATTTAACCCTTAAGGTACCATTCACAAGAAGAGTGGTCAACATTCTGAAATCTCTTTTCTTTTTTCTTTCTTTTTTTGATTTTTGAGAGAAAATAAGACTTGATATTTGCTGTGATTCTCCACTAAGCAGTGCCAATTCCAACGGCAGCATGGTATTCTATTTTTTTTTTTTTTTTTCAGTTTTCAGAGATAAAAAGGATTGAAATTTCATGTAAATAAGCCACTAAGCAGCACCTTCATTACGAAAACACGCCTATTCAAATATATTGAAATTTTCATCTCCAAAAACAGAAAATTTTTAGACAAAAAATCTGATATTTTTTTCATATTTCTGTTCAAAACATAGATTGTGGGTACTTGTTAGAACTGCCTCAGTGAGGCAGTTCTAACAAGTACCCACAATCTATGTTTTGAGCAAAAATAAAAAAAATAATGTATACCCCTGTAAACCCCAGTTTTTCTATATAAAAGTGGGGTTCAAGGGGGTCAAAATTATATAGGTATGTTTTCGTGATGTTCACAACAGCAGCAGTCAACATTACGATTTTTACCATTTTCCCATTTATCAGAGAAAATAGGGCTCGATATTTTATGTGAGTTGTCTGCTAGGCAGTGCTTTTCAGAACAACAGCAGTCAACATTTTGATTTTGTTTCCCTTTTTTTTAGAGAAAACAAGGCTTGATATTTCATGTAAATAAACAATTCACAGATGATTCACATGAAATGTAAATCCTTATTTTCTCTAAAAATTAATCATAAAAAGAAATATCGGAGAAGGCTGTCAGCAACAATTTTGTATGACATTTTAAGGATTAAAGTACTCAAAAACTGAAAGCCTTTAAGAAAATAAAACTGCAGCAAAGAAAAAAAAAGTGGTAATTTATTGCCATATTTGGAATTCTAAGGAATCCTGCACCAATATTAACTTGCTAATATTACTTTTTTCCCTTTCATGGAAACTGCAATCACTTAACCTATCATATCAACAACTTCAGGTTTCAACAGGTTGAAGTCAAATACTTAGCAGACAACGTTACTGTATGTTTGTGTTGAGGTTTTACAGCCCAGTCAACCCAATGGGGTCATGTCGAGCGCAGTCAGTTTACCTAACCACACGTTTACTGGGCAGGCTTAGTCCTTTAAGCGGTTAACCAGTATTGTGCACATTCTTTCACCAGAAACTGACAAATGCCCTTCTTGAATCAGCGAAGGGAGAGATTATGACCGTAGAAAATATTTCCTGATCAATCTCCACGAAAGAATGTTTCCGACCTCGGCGAGGGTTGAACCCGCGACCTCCTGGCCTCCAGTCGGACGGCGCATCCAACTGAGCCACTGAGGCCATAATGTTACTATAACCCAAATGATTATCTATCAATTAGCATTCTTGGTAAAATTTTCAGCAGACAACATTTTGAAATATTTTTTTCTTATTTTTCCTAAGAAACAGGCTTTGAAATGTCAAATTCTGTTTCCTGGAAAAAATAAGAATCATATCATCAATTTGTCATCTGCTGAATTCGCCAAGAGACTCAAGGTTTAGAAACCATATTTCACATAATTACTGCACATACCCATATAAGCGCAATGCCAAGCAATTTCTGAATATTTGGATTACTGCCCCAGTACTCCTATAATACATGAGTATATCATGGGTACTCATTTGAATCTCCTCAACTTGTCAAGGCAATTCAAATGAGCACCTACAACATTTACTCTTATACAGAAAATCACATTACAAAAACAAGCCTATTCATATTATGTTCAAAATTTCACCACCAAAAATTGAAAGTTTCAGATAAAAATTCTGATGTTTTTGTTAGAACTGCCTCACTGAGGCAGTTCTAACAAGTACCCACAATCTATGTTTTTGAGCAGAAATAAGAAAAATAATGTATACCCCTGTAATTATATTGATATGTTTTCGTGATGAGAAAAAGTACCATGCAAGCATCAATAAATAATCCTCTAATAAATTTCATATTATGTTTCTTTTAACCCTTGTCCTGCTGAACCCGGATATACCCTGCCTTTGCAAACAGTGTAGATCCAGATCCTCAATGAAAGAATTTAGCCTATGACCTGGCATTATGATATATACTTCTGTATTTGCTCAAAATACATGAAAGGAGTCTCAGCAACTGATCTGGATCTGCACTGTTTGCCATTAAGTATGTGAATTTATATGAACAATATGGATCAATTAATCGGATTGGTTGAAAATTAGAAGTGGGCTTGGCTTCTTAATTTATTCAGCAGCACAAGGGTTAAGAGTGGTGGATATTTTACTACATGGTTTTCCAGTAATTTAGAAAAAAAAAAACAACTAAAAACCTAAGCACACAATGCAGTAATTAGATTGAATACGGTAACTAAATTTTCATGCATTTGTTCCATAATTTTCCCAAACAAAAGTCAATGACAGTGCCCCAGAAAGAATGTTTTCTTCCTCAATGGAAGAATTTAGCCTATGACCTGGCATTATGATATATACTTCTGTATTTGCTCAAAATACATGAAGGGAGTCTCAGCAGCTGGGATCAATCATACATATTGCTTAGTTATTGCTATAAGACTGTCTATACATAATCACAGACGCAGACTGCTCCTTCACCCTTAAAGCACCAATCACAAAAGCAGCTGAATTTTTTTTTTTTTTTTTGTATTTTTCAGAGAAAATAAGACTCAACATTTCATGTGAATTATCTGCTAGAATAAGACAACATTTCATGTGAATTGTCTGCCAGCAGACAATTCACATGAAATGCTGTCTTATTTTCTCTGAAAAAAAAAAAAATAAAATTAGACTGTCATCCTGGCACTTTAACCCTTGTCCTGCTGAACCCGGATATACATTGCCTTTGCAAACAGTGTTGATCCAGATAAGTTGGCTTCTAAGAAGCCAACTGATCTGGATCTGCACTGTTTGCCATTCAGTATGTAAATTTACATCAACAATCTGGATCAAGTAATCTGATTGGCTGAAAATTTGAAAAAGGCATCGCATCTTAGTTTATTCAGCAGGATGCGGGTTAAGAGTAAACACTTCTATATCCCATTATTCAGACATCAGGGCATATTTATACTGACATGATCAGGGCATTACAAGTCATGAAGAATAGATATAACAAACTATCATGCAATCTACCGTCTTCACCATTAGTATTGGGACACCTTTACTCCTTACCATACTTGTCCCAAAATTTTGAAGAAGTCTATTTTACTACCTATTGAAATGTTAAAAAAGAGCTGGATGGATGGCAATGATGTAGACCCTGACCAGATGCCATATTTTGTGACATCTGATCTGGGTCTGTACTGTTACTCAGGCCTGTCTGTCCCAATATTTAGGGTTATTACGGTAACTTGTTTTAACCCTTTCAGGTGGATACAATTTTAGTTTGATACAGTAGACATGTTTGTTTTTTTGTTTGAGCTGGGACTCGAACTGGAATCAGATATTACTGACTGAAATGTGGTCAGCCTCAGCCCCGCAGCAGCTATGGTAAAAACATTACTTATTGACAGCATTTTACTGGAAAATGAGCTATCCGCCACCTTTCTAGGAGTTATATTCCTTGTAAAATTAATTAGAAAAAGGTAATCTGATGCCAAAAATAATTCCTTGGTTATACTGGTACATGTCTATACCCTCTCAATGACAACTGGAAGAATCTACAAACTCACTGTTAAATAAGGGCTATATTTTTTAAGAAATTTGAATATCCCACAAAACATTTAAGGCTTGTAAATCATAACCATTATTAAAATGATAATGCTGGATAAATGATAAACAGTAGACCCTGATCAGATGCCACATTCTGTGGCATCTGATCAGGGTGTATACTGTTGGCCACTCATCCAGCAATTTTATGCACATCAGCATTCTACTGTTTCTCAGGCTGTCTGTCCAAATACTTCTGGGGTAAGTATATCTGCTGCATATAATTGATCTGTGCTGTGCCAAATGCTAAGCACACTGGGTAAAGTTTTCAGCAGGCGACATACTGAAATATTTTACTTATTTTCTACAGAAAACATGTTTTGACTTTTCATGCAAATTGTCTCCAATGGAGACAATTTGCATGAAATGTCAAATCCTGTTTTCTGGGAAAATAAGAAAAATATCATCAATCTGTCATCTGTTGAATTATCCCGAAGTTTAAAGATATAGGTATCTGTAGGATATCGGTGGCCAGTGAAAGCGGCCAGAGGTCAGCCTATGCATTTGTTCCATGAGTCATATCAGGGCCCTTGCTAGACCTATAAAAATCATTGGTAATCATTGAATACATTATCAGATCAGATTGTGCAGATGTGGAGGTCTTTGGTACTGACATACATTATGCTCTGAAGGCCACTTTCTCAGGACCTGGTTTATTGGTCATGCCACGTCACACTTTGAAGTAAAGAAAACATTGCCATGTTCAGACAAAATGCTGACAGATAATAGCGTTTCCACACAATATTCTGTTTTGCATGTAATTTTTTGATTACATACAAGTGTAAATTGACTGTCACTGTCTGCCAACATAGATGTTTGCTGTAACGCTCCAGACAGCCATTCAGGATATAAAATAACAGGACTTGTCTATGAATACAACTACATATACATTTAATTGCAGCTGTTGTAAGAGGGAAACTGTTTTCAATACCTATGTATTTATCCTAAGTTTTTGCACAGATCTCAGCAAACAGTACAGACCCAGATCAGATGCTGCAGAATGCAGCATCTGATCAGGGTCTAGACTGGTTGCCACTCATCCAGCCAGTTTTAGGCACATTAACTCGGAAGCAGTCAAACAGATTTGATCAAATTTAGGACAAGTATGATAAGGATTATGATGTCCATATACTTAGAATAAATATGGTACCCAATTCTGAGAGAATTCAGGACATGGCAAGAAGAACAGAACTGCTTACAATGAGCCTCATTAAGCAAATTGGTTACCACACTGTACAAAGAATTAGGGACCCTCAATTAGTTTGAAAACTGGTATGAATCTAGGTCTGGCCTATCAGTACTTAACCCTTAAAGTGCTCAGCCTAAGTCACCAGAACATTTAAAAAGATTTATTTATTTTTCATCATTTTTTAAAAAAGGTTTAACATTTAATGTGAATTGTCTGCTAGGCAGACAATTCACATGAAATATGAAGGCTTACTTGACATGTCATTTTGTAGTCAAATGGAATTGTTCAAAAATGTTTCATTTATTCATAATTCAGGTGAACCCAGCATTTACCACTAATTAATACAGTGAAATGTAGGAAACAGAGGAGAGGGAGGCAGTGATGAAATTGGGGTGGGGAGAGTGCAAGGGTCAGAAATTATGAGTAAGTACACATGATGATAACTTGACAAAGAACTATCTCAAAGAGGAAGTTTTGATGAGACCCCAAAATGAATATGAGTGTTGTGGTCAGTCAGGAGATTGGGGTTCGAATGTCAGGGGTCAAGGGTCTAGGTGGGTGAAGGGTGGAAGGTGGGGGGCAGTTAGTAGGCCAGAAGTTATGAGTAAGTAAGTGATGATAATTTGACAGGGGGCAGTTAGTAGGCCAGAAGTTATGAGTTGATGATAATTTGACAAAGAACTATCTAAAAGAGGCAGTTTAGATGTCTCAGGACACAAAATGTACATGTATGTTGTGGTCAGTGGAGATCAAGGGTCTGAGGCTGAGGGTCAAGGAAGGTGAGGGGTAGAAGGGATTGGGGGCAGTTAGTGGGCCAGAAATTATGTGTTAGTACATATGATGATAATTTCACAAAGAACTGTATCTCAAAGAGGTAGTTTTGCACAGATGATTCTAGGAATTTGCAGTAGAGAGGGAGCTCCCGCAGTGACATACAAAGAGGCAGGGAGGGTCATTCTTGACCCCGCCATTGTTGTTAAATAATCAGCTGAGCGAGAGATAGTGCTCAAATTGACAAATTCAACCTATCCCTCTGTAATGTAGGTGGGACATTTTGCGGCAGTTCATTTTGTACCGTTACAACAGTTTGTCTTAAGCTCTGTTTCAGGACACGCAAATAACAACAAAATACATGCAGCCCTTAAGTACTTATTTTCTACTATTATTATCAGAATAATATAATTGAAGAATAGGAATGACATTTCCTGTCAACATTATGATAAAAAGAATTATGCTCAGAACTAAGCACCAAAGTACATACTAATTAACCCTTGTCCTGCTGAATATATTAGGATGCCACACCCACTTCTAATTCTCAGCCAATCAGATTCTTTGATCCAGATTGTTGATATAAATTCACATGCTGAATGGCAAACAATGCAGATCCAGATCAGCTGGCTTCTTCAGAAGCCAACTGATTTGGATCTACACTGTTTGCAAAGGCAGGGTATATCCGGGTTCAGCAGGACAAGGGTTAATGTCTTTGTGCAAATGCTGCTATCTGGTGGTTGTGTTTGAGTTGTTTCCCTTGTATAACCTTACAGTAAACAACATTACAATTGACCAATCCATCCTGGATCCATCCACGGATATGGAATTTTTATCAGTAAATTTGATATTTTGCTTTCATGTCAGAGCAAAATGAACCAAAAAAGCTTCTATAATTACTTTGCAGCATGCATTTTATATTGCAGGAATCATCATTTTTTTGCAGGAGCAAGACATCAAGTCCATAAAATTGCACATCCATCAGAAATTGGAGCAAATCCCACAATCTCTCACCCTAGAATCATCTCTGGTTTTGATGAGACCCGAAAATGCTGATGTGCATTGTGGTCACAAGGAGATTGGGGGATGGAGGGGTTAAGAGTGAGGGGCAGACCATGAAGAGGGTGAGGGGATGGATGGAAGGGCTTCAGGGGGACAGTTAGTGGGTCAGAATTATGTATGAGTAAGTACACAAGGTAATTTGACAAAGAACTATCTCAAAAAGGCACTTTTGATGAGACCCCAAAATGTACAAGTGTGTTGTGGTCAGTAAGGTTTGTGGGGCATCAGGGGTTGGGTCAGGGATTGAGGGGTTGAGGAGTGGAAGGGGTGGGGGCAGTAAGTGGGTCAGAAATTATGATGAAGTACCAAAATTATAATGAGACCCCAAAATGTACATGTATATGTTGTTATACACAAATCTTTCAAGATCGAGGAGCTCAATGAAATAGCAAGTCCAACTTTCTGAGAGATAGGCTGATTCTGTATTCTGTTCATTTGCCTGTACCTTGATACTACTATCCTTGCAGATCTATCACAGCTTTCTCTATCTGACAATATTTTCCCCAACAAACTGCATTTCTCACCTTATATCTCCTTACTATACTTGTCCTAAACTTTAATCAAATCCTCTAAACTCCCTGCCAATAATTTAACCCTTGCCTTGCTGAATAAATTAAGATGCCACACCCACTTCTAATTTCCAGCCAATCAGATTACTTGACCCGGGTTTTTGATAGAAATTCACATATTTAATGACAAACAGTGCAGATCCAGATCTGTTGGCTTCTTCAGAAGCCAACTGATCTGGATCTATACTGTTTGCTAAGACAGGGCATGTCGTGTTCTGCAAGAGAAGGGTTAAAAATCACTGGCTGACAGCAAACAGTGTAGACCATCATCTGATCTGGGTCTGCATGGTTTGCTTAGGCTTATATGTCCAAATATTTTGGATAAATACGATAATACTAGGGTTTCAAATTTCCACTAAAGCTGTCACCGAAATTTTCAAAATTACAAAAAAAAAAAGTGTTTTACAGATTCTGTAAAATGGCCTATTTCGAGCATGACAGAGTGATGGGTTCAATATGTTTCTGCTTTTAGATTTTAATGTTTTCAATATTAGTTCCAGACAAATTCTCCAGATTTGCAGCAGACTTTAATTATAATGCCTGCTAATTTAAATCAATGCAGCGACTTAACACTTAGCATGCTGGGTAAAAATTTCAGCAGACATTTTGAAATATTTTTCTTATTCTTCCCAGAAAACAGGTTTGACATTTCATGTAAACTGTCTCCAATGGAGATGATTTGCATGGAATGTTAAATTCTATTTTCTAGGAAAAATAAGAAAAATATCATCAATTTGTCATCTGCTGCATCTGACCAGAGTGTATTAAAGATTAAAATTCCCTGGGCTCAAGATAATTTGTTCTGGAGACCTGGGACAGCTATTTAAAGCATTGTTAACAAACACAATACTTGTTTATTTTATTCAGGCTATTGACAATCTTTCAGGTATACTGAGACCCATGTCTGGATGTGGCAGGGAGCTCAGTGCCCCATTTACAGACACTTTTAGATGGTTATCTCACTTAATTATCAGCCCAAGACACATGAGGTGATATTCCAACCTTATACTAACATCAGGCAAACAGGTTCTGTTACCATTTTTTTACTAAAAGGGAGACATCTTTTTTGACTTCCTGTTTCCTTTCCTGCATACCAAACCCCTTCTGAAAAGGGGTCTACTCTCAAAGGAAAGAATTTGGTCCCCTTGGGAGAAAATTCTTTCCTTTGAGAGTAGACCCCTCTTCAGGCTTTTCACAGAGTTTCCTCCCCAGAAAGTGCCTCCCTTCCCCTTAATAGATCGATCCAGACAAAGATCAGAGTTTTGCTTATCAAATGTTTGTGACTAAGTTCCATTAAGGTATTGTGCACAAATCATTTTTTTATTATTTTAAGCTTCTTAAGATTTTTGAAGTCTTGTTAATGTTTCCTGCAAATAAACCCTAATCAATGCGTCATGTAACATTATGGATTTTCTCCTTGTAAAAGATACTCAGTGTTACATAGAAAAAACTAAGAATCCCACCAGTACATTCTTTATGAGTAATACCTTGTCAGAGGAGTCATATTTTACAGACTCAGAGTGGCTTCAAATTACTAAAATTGCCACAAAACAGGAATCTGAATAAAGAAATTTCACAGAGGACTTTGTATACATGTACTTGGTAGTATTTTTCTACCATATTTTACAAGGGAGACAACTTTTGTTATCTCCATGTTTGCATTCTTGCCCACTAAATCCCTTAAATAGAAGTCTTGTTTTTTTGTGATGAGGCTTTACAGCCTAGTCAACCCATTAGGGTCATGTCGAGCATGGTAAGTTCTACCTAACCACACTTTTTTCAGGGCAGGCTTTGTAGACCTCTTAATGAAGCAGTTAAACAGCACTTGTTAACATTCTTTCTTTCAATAGAAACTGACATTTACTGCCCTTCTTGAATCAGTGGAAGGGAGAGAATGACCGTAGAAAATATTTCATGATCAATATGCACAGACCCTGCGAGGACTGAACCCGTAATCTCCTGGGCCCAGTTGTTCAAAGCTAACGATGTCGATATTTAACGATTCGTTAAAATTTATATCGAGTGGTACACAAATATGCTGAAATTTTTTGCTGAAAAAATGTGAGTAGCTTTTGCAGTGCAAAAGCTACTCACATTTTTTCAGCAAAAAATATCAGAATATTGTTTATTGAATCCGCTAAAACAGTTAACGAAATGACCCTTAACGAACTTGTTAAGCTAACGACGCTTTGAACAACCGGGCCCTGATCACCAGCTGGATGCGCATCAGACTCAGCCACAAAGCCTGGATAAAAAGAATTTTATTCTACAGGAAAAGAACTGAAAATGAATCTATTATAAAAGGAAAGAAAAAGAGCAAAAATAATTACCTGATACCCGCTCTTATCTGGACTGGCGCGTATCATATTATCTAAATTTAGTGTCAGGTTGACCATTACATAACTGAATACTATGCAAAGTAATAACCCAAAATACTATATAATTACCCTGAATATTCCAAAGCCAAGCTCTTTACCATACTGTATTTATTCTAAATATTCTAAAATCTTAACTCCTTAACTCTTGTCCTGCTGAACCCGGATATACCCTGCCTTTGCAAACAGTGTAGATCCAGATCAGTAGGCTTCTGAAAGAAGCCAACTGATCTGGATCTGCTCTGTTTGTCATTAAATATGTGAATTTCTATCAAAAACCCGGATCAATTAATCTGATTGGCTGGGAATTAGAAGTGGGCGTGGCATCTTAATTTATTCAGCATGACAAGGGTTAAATTACCATACTTGCCAAAACTTGGAATGAGTGTATTTTACTACTTGATGGTGCATCTAACAAATGCTGGGTGCAAATAATGTAGACCCTGATCATGCATGCAGATGCCACAAAATGTGGCATTTTATCCACTTTATGCTATTACCATTCATTCGTCCAGCAGTTTAGAAGCATTTCAAAAAGTATATAGTAAAATGGACTTACTCAAAATTTAGGACAGTATGGTATGATGTTAATGCTTGTCTTGCTGAATAAATTAAGTAACCACACCCACTTCTAATTTTCAGCCAATCAGATTACTTGGTCCAGATTTCTGTTATAAATTTACATACTGAATGGCAAATGGTGTAAATCCAGATCAGTTGCTTGCTGAATAAATTAAGTTGCCATACCCACCTAATTTTCAACCAATCAGATTACTTGATCCAGATTTCTGATATACACATACCGAATGGCAAACAGTGTAGATCCAGATCAGCTGGCTTCTTCAGAAGCCAACTGATCTGGATCTACACATTTTGCAAATGAGGGTACATTTGGGCTCACCAGGATAAGGGTTAAGATTTTGGGTAAATATGGTAAATATTTTGGTAAATAGGGTGACAAAATGGAAGAAAAATGGTCATTTGAATGCTAAGAATGCTTTTAGCTAAATATAATAAGTACAAAGATGGATATTTTTTCTTGCAAATGATTCCCATTTGCATTTGTGAAGAAGCAATTATATGATGTACAGTGTGGAAAAGGACCCTCATGCAATACCCATGTATGTGGGAAACAAAGGCTCAAATCAGACTGCACATCGGTGCAGTCTGATCTGGGCCTTCACTGACCACTCATACAATACTACAGAATATATTGATGAATTCAGAGGGCCCTGATCAGACTATATGGAGGCACAAGCTGATTTGGGCCTTCTTTAACAATATATATCAAAGGGTTCCCTTTTACATGTTGTTGTTGTCCTTTGCATAAGTAAGGGTCATGTAAGTCTATAGACTATAATTAAGGATTTTTGTTGTTGTTGTTTTTTTTTTCAACCTAAAAGTATTGTTATTATTCTTATTTCTGCACACAAATGTTACATAATTATACTCACTGGAAGTGCCTTAGTGAGGTATTTCTAACTAGAAATGTGTCAATATGACACAGATGCCCTCGCCCAAGGGTCACCCTCACCCGGAAAGCTGAAGCATTTTGCAAAAAATGAAGTTGAAAAAGGGCCATAACTCCCATCATAATTGGCGGATTTTACCCTAAATCGAACTTGACCTGTATTTTATGATTATATACTTGTGTATAAAATACAAATCCAATATACTCATTTTTTCAAAAGATATTGAATGGAAATCTTTTTTCATATGGACGGTCACTGAAAATGGCAGGGGCATAACAAGTACCTATAACATGTTTGCACGCATGGTGCAATAAGAAAATATCTATTTCCACAAAACATAATTATATTATGGATACTCATTAGAAGTGCCTCACTGAGACACTTGTAATGGGAACCCACAACATATGTTTTTTTGTAAAGAAATAAGAGAAGTGTTTACTTGTTGAAAACCCTTCTGTTTTCTAGAGCTATGCTTTTTGGCTGAAAAAAGTTCCTAAATATCTGGGCACAGTTGTTCAAAACTAACGATGTCATTAGTTAACGTATCATTAAAACTTTCATCATTAAATATGGCATATACACTTATATTTTTGCTGAAAAAAATGTGAGTAGCTTTTGCGTTTGCAAAAGCTACTCACATTTTTTCAGCAAAAATACCAGTCTTGTGAATTAGATATTGTACTTACTAGAATAGTTAACAATTTGACCACTAACAAGCTCATTAAGCTAATGATACTTTGAACAACTGGGCTATGGTGTTATATAATAAAAACAATATAATTAGCCATCATTCTTAGACTGTTATATATCATCTGTACGACTTGAGTGCATAATATTAGCTTGCAGTCAGGAAAACATCACTTCTGAAGCATTAAAAAGTGTGGACACCTGGCTTAAGTCTGTAAAGCCATATCTCAGCATCACACATAGGTCTAAAGAGTGGGTATCAGGTAAATAGTTTTCTTATTTCTCGACAAAAACATATGTTGTGGGTACTCATTAGAAGTGCCTCAGTGAGGTGCTTCTAATGAGTACCTACAACAATGTTTTTGTTGAGAAATAAGAAAAATATAGATCATTTTTGGTTGAAAAAAGCGCCTTATCAAGAGCTATGATCACAGATCCAAATAATTGGATAATTATAGATAATTCTGCACCAGAACATATATCTTGTGAGTATTCAAAGGCATCTACTGGAAAAAGCAATTCCAATGAGTGCCTAGACAAGATCATTTTGTGTGCAAACATTATCCTAAATTGTTGTCTCAATAATGCATATCTGACCCAATCCAACAAATGAGTGTGTGAAAAGTATTTTATTGTCAGACTCTGACCAAACTGCTCACTTGTGCAGTCTAATCTTGCATGGACCTTTAACATTACCACTCTCTTGGTAATTCAGCAGACGATATTTTTCTTAATACTCCCAGATAATAGGCTTTATAGTTTTAGTTTATATTTTCTGGTCCTTTAATAATAATAATAATAATAATAATAATAATAATAATCGACCTTATTTATAGAGGGTAACACATTTAGTAATCTAGTACTAATCTTCCATGTGGCCCTCTTTTTTCCTGGGCAGAAACCAGTACTAAGCAATGTGGATAAAGTCTCTTGCTCAAGGAAACAACACTTGCTGTTAGTGGGGATCGAACCCGGTACCTATCGATCTCGAGTCCGACGCTTTACCACTGCACCACAGCGCTCCACTTTGTAATCAATAAGCCTATTCTTTCATTACAAAAACATGCCTATTCAAATACATTGAGAATTTTACTACTTTCAGATAAAAAATTCTGGTAGTTTTCATATCTCTGCTCTAAACATAAACTGTGGGTACTCATTAGAATTACCTCTGTGAGGCAGTTCTAACAAGTACCCATGATCTATGTTTTTGAGCAGAAATAAGAAAACTAATGTATACCCCTGTAAACCCCAGTTTTACTGTATAAAAGTAGGGTTTAAGAGGGTCAAAACTATATAGGTGTTTTCGTGATGCATTTTTGAAAATTAATATGAGGGTCACTGATGAGGACTAGTTGGCTTAAACTAGCTAAAGATACTTCAGCTGTTTCCATAGACTGGCTTCAGTCTCCTGTGACTAAATATTTTTTTCTTATAATCTGTTTAATAATCCACTAAAATAAAACCAAAGTAATATCATGACTATAAAGGCTGGTCACTTTATAGTCATGATATATATATATATATATATTTTTTTTTTTTTTGGTTTTATTTTAGTGGATTATCAAACAGGATTATGAGAGAAATCTGGAGCCAGTCTACTGTTTTCAGCATGAGATTGTTTATTGCTCTGACATGGTCATTCCTTTTAGAATCTATTTGACATTTCTTGTCAAATCCTGTTTCTAGGAAAAACATGAAAAATCAGTCTGAAATATCACTTGCTGAAATTTTTAACCAGAATGCAAGGCTTATTAGAAAGAGACCTTTTCTTGGAATCTTACACTACATCCACACTGGGCTTTATAATCATGGAATTAATCCTATAATATTACTGTTTACTGACATATCCTATTAATATTTGATATAATAATGGATTAAGTTTAAGCAATTCTAACAAACTCATAAACTAACACATCACAAATGTCAGCTTGGCCTGCATTTGCAGAAAGCTTGTTAAGGAGGAATATTTGGTGATAATTCTGGGATAATTTTTCTTATTCCTCCATAAAAACATATGTTGTGGGTACTCATTTGAAGTGTTCTTCAAAAGAGTACCCATAACATATGTTTTTTTATGGAGAATTGGAGAAAATTATCCCAGAATTATCATCAAATATTCCTCCTTAACAAGTCCTCTTGATTTAGAATAGATTTATGAACTGCACAATGACAAAAGTAAATATGATGATACTTAGAAATGGCCACAATCATGGGACACAGTTATTTCAAGGCACCATGCTGATAAGGGTCGAATGACATTAAATGATATTTACATTTGAAAATGGCATTTCGTTGAAAACAGAATGAGCAAATGAGAAGAAACTGCATCAGAAATATTGCCTTTGAACAGTCAATAGCATGGGTGCTGTTGGAAGGTGCTTAGACCTGCTTTTACTGGCACCAAACCTGGCCCAAAATTCTGATACAGTTTTACCTATACACACATTTGTTCAGTTCGCACAGGAGTTCCCTCACTCATCAGTGGATCAACAAAGAAAAACATGTAAATTAACCCTAGTCCTGCAGAAGCCAGATATACCCTGCCTTTGAAAACAGTGTAGATCCAGATCAGTTGGCTTCTGAAGAAGCCAAATGATCTGGATTTGCACTGTTTAGCATTTTATATTTTAATTTGTATAAAAAATCTGGATCAAGCAATCTGATTGGCTGACAATTAGAAGTAGGTGTGGCATTTTAATATATTCAGCAAGAAAAGAGTTAATTTTTCAACACTATGATGAAAGAAATATGAGTGCTTGACCACAACTGGAAGTCAGAGCAAAAGAAATCACTAGTAAATCTAGATGAGCCTACAATATACCAATAAGATAAGACACAAAGTGTCCAAAAAATATTTTATTGAGCCATCACTGAGTCCACATCTGGACATATGAACAATTCATGCTCTAACCAAAATGCTCATAAGGGATTTTTGGCCATTTTTGGCTTGCACAGTTAGTGTAGACCTTGGTCATTGCATGCACTTCTGATCATCATGAAAAATTCTCTGTGTCATCAACCTGGTCCTGCTGAACACAGATTATGTCTTGCCTTTGCAAACAGTGGAGATCCAGATCAGCTGAAGAAGCCAATTGACCTGAATCTGCACTGTTTGTCATTTAGTATGTGACTTTGTATCAACAATCTTGATCAAGTAATCTGACTTGTTGAAAATTAGAAGCAGGCATGGCATCTTAATTTATCTAGCACAGGGTAAAGGTTAAAATCACCTAATACCTGTTAACCCTGTGCATTTACATGCATTTGAATATAAATCATCCAAACAGGACAAAAATCATTCAGATTTCTATTATGAGAAATAAATTTATAGTTCTGACCACTAATTACCTTATCTACATAAATTATACCTAAGTCCTTGGATGATTTATAACCATAGGAGGCAGCTGCCATTTCTGGAATTTTGCTATATACCAGAGCGTGTCAATAAATAACCAACCTATCCTATTTCAGATGGACCGAGACGGTCACTATTTTCATGCTTTGTTTCAATATATGATTTATACATGGGTACAAAATTACACGCGTATCGAGTCATTCTTTAATAAGATACTGAATGTCAAACATGGCTAGTGATGCAAATGCATGCTTTTCATCTAAAGTTGAGTACCTTGCTGAAATTCGGTACTTGTATTTAAAAGGTAAAACAGGCAAGTAAATACATGGTGAGTTAGCTGATGTTTATGGGTCTTCTGCACCATCTTATGCTCAGGTTAAATTCTAGGTAGGAGAATTCAAACGCGGTAGAACATCTTTAGAAGATGAAGCCAGGTCTGGACGCCCACTGGATGCAACCGACGAAGAAATGTGTAAGGAAGTTTGGGAGCTGGTATTGTCTGATAGGCTAATTCACGTGGAAGAAATAGCGCAGGCATTGGGCATTTCACATGGTAGCGTTTCAACTATCTTACATGATCGTTTAGGTATGCACAAGCTAACAGCCAGTTGGGTCCCCAAATCCCTTAGCGATGAGCAAATGGCAACCAGAGCATCAGTATGCAGTGCCTTGTTGAAGCATTTTAGGTCAAAAGATGGTTTTCTGTTGCATCTGATGACTGTAGATGAGACTTGGGTTCATTATTATGAGCAAGAGAATAAAGCTCAGAGTCGTCAGAGGGTAGGGCCTGGGTCCCCGAGACCAAAGAAGTTCAAGATGCAACCATCTGCTGGCAAGGTGATGGCCACAGTATTTTGGGACGCAAAAGGCGTTATTCTTTTGGCCTTTTTACCCAAGAGAAGTACCATAACTGGAGTGTACTATGCAAACTTGTTAGACCAGCTGAGAACTGCCATCCGTGAAAAACACCAAGGTAAACTCTCTAAAGGTGTTTTGCTGCAACAGGACAATGCGAGAGTCCACACTTGCAAAGTTGCAATGGATGCTGCAGAGCAAAACGGGTATGAATTAATACCACATCCTGCCTATTCGCCTGCCTATTCCCAAACTAGAAAAACAATATCTGTGGACTTCATTTCCGGTCAGATGAAGAAGTCGTGACGGCAGTTGAGGAGTGAGTCAATGGAAAGGACCCTGACTTTTTCAGTTCTGGACTGATGGCACTTGGACACCATTGGTCTAAGTTCATCACACTAGAGGGCAATTATGTCGAAAAAGAAGAGGTGGATCTCAACCGGAAATAAGTTAGGCTGGTTACTTATTGACTCACCCTCGTAAAGTACTATAAGAAACATAGAACACAATTTCATAATAATGATTGTGATTATACACTGCATGACCTCCCATACCAAAATTAGGTACAAAATAGGCACATAAATATGTATCTATTTTGTACTTATTATGTGCCTTTATGATTTAGGCACATAATAGGTATACTTATTTTGTACATGACTTAGAACTTTTTTGTGCTTATTTAGACTTAGTCATTTTTTATTGTGCCTGTCATGTACCTGTAAACACTTAACATTGTTCCAGTGTGCTTATTGTATACCTAATCTGGACTTTGTCATTTTCTGATGTGCCTTTTATGTACTTATGAGAACTTAGATTTTTGCAATGTATCTATTATGTGGCTTTTGAGAACTTTGAAATTCAATTTGCTATTCAAAAAAACTTAGTCATTTTTATGTGTGCCTTTTTTGTGCTTTTATGTGGACTTAGGATTTTTTTCTGAAGAATGAAGATAGTTCCAAACTAAACAAAAATTTAATATTAAGTGTACTGTCAAAACAGGACAAATACAAATGTATATGAAAATTTGTGCTTACATAATACTCCTTTACACATTTTGTCTGTAAAAAGTATGATTTTGAAGGGCAACCAGAAAATAACCTGGAAGCCCAAACATTCATATATGTTCATCATGTTAAAATTATGAGGTTAAAATGGCAATCAAATTTAATTTTATACATAATGCTTTACTTTTCAGGAAGCTATATTTCAAATGACAAGGAAAATATGCTTTTTGTAGTTTTTTTTCTTTTAATGAATGTAGAGAATGCACTAGAAAACTTGTATCATTCTGGACAAAAACAAATAAACAGGATTTTGCATAATAATACCCTTGATTTTTTTTTTCTGTTTCATTTTCTAACTTTTCTAAATGTTTCTTTTTTAGAGTAAACTATCAAACATTAACTTTTAGATTTTTACTATAATTAATTTTTATGACATAATGTTATTAAGTATGATGCTACACAAGAATGTTTTATTTTGTATTATCTTAGTGACATGAACAATGTACCAATAATGTGCCTATGAACCACGAAGGATTATAATGATTTTATAATGTCCCCTCTAAATCAGGTAGCACATTTGTCTGAGGAAAATCAGATTTATGACCACATACTTGGACCAAAAACATCTGGATCAGTGCTGAAATGCACATTTTAGAGAGAGATAGAACAGCAAACATGTAGAATATGTCATCACGAAAACACACCTATATAATTTTGACCCCTATAAACCCCACTTTTATATAGTAAAACTGGGGTTTACAGGGGTATACATTATTTTTCTTATTTCTGCTCAAAAACATTGATTGTGGGTACTCGTTAGAACTGCCTCGCTGAGGCAGTTCTAATGAGTACCCACAATCTGTGTTTTTAGCAGAAATATGAAAAATATCAGAATTTTTTATCTGAAAATTTTCATTTTTTTGAAGGTAAAGTTTTCAGTATTTTTGAATAGGCATGTTTTCATAATGTGAAGGATTTAACTTAATATAATATGTAAGGTCATGTATTAAGGTAAGGAGAATTTATTTTTACTACGTTTAAAGAAGCATATACAAGTTTGTACTACTTTCATTGCATTTTCTACTCTCTGACATCTGTTCAAGGGTATATTTCATTTTCCATGGATCTGTGACTGAAATTTCAGCAGTCAGACTGTCTGTTAATGAAAATTGTAAGTAAAAATGCATTATATTGGTTTATGATAACCCTCTTAAAGATATTGAAGTCCTCTATCATGCTTGTGAGCTAAATTAAAGATTGGATGTATTAATTTCAAGGAATAAAAGTCAAGTATGTAATTCGTAATACAGGATGTGTATATGTTTAAATTTGCAGTGCTTTCAAGAGTCTTTCATTGAATTCAAATAGGATATGATTAGGATGTCAAGTGACAAGATGTGTTGAGGTGTCGACAATGCTTAATTGGTCATGCCCAAAATGATTTGCTACACATGTATATCTGGTGTTCTCAGCAAATATTTAGTCCATAAAAGGTATGAGAAAATTCCAGGGAGTGCCACAATATTATTCTAAGCCGCAGCCCTTCCCAGACACCAAGAGGAAGAGAACAGTCAGTAGAATAAATCCATAATTCATGTTTTATTTTTTAATTATAATAGATGTCCAAATTCAGTTTTGGATATCCAGAACTAGTTTGCACATACAAATTTCATTTTATACACAAAATGGGGCTTAGAAGTTATTTCAAAGATATGTGGTAGTGACAGGCATCAATTTGGCAACCTCTTCATTCCCAGTATAGGAATCTAATCCGTAGCTGACTAAGCCAGCAGGTCTAGCTATAAAAATTAATGAAAAATAAAGAACAGTTGGAATATAAATTAAGCAAAAAAGGGGTCAAAAGCACAGATACTTGGGGTCAGTAGGGCAGTGCAGGCCTAAAAAAATATCTTGTAAATATTTTTCTCTAGTTATTTTTGTATTTTAGTACAACAGAAACACTGCTGATAAAATATAATCACATTCTGTGACTTCTGAAAAGGTTCTAAAAAACATCATATTTCTCGCAAATGGTAATATATGTACAAGATAACAATCAATGGCCAGCACAGATCTGGGGGGTCCCCGCATGTTTACACAGCTACGCTAACTAAAACAAATGCAACATGCAATTAACTTGCATTCGCTAATTTAGCAAGCATTAGTCTTTGCTGCCATATGGGTGTCATAACCATATCTTGTTGCATCGCTTCATTTTTGGCTGAAATATTATCACCAAATGACAATAAATTCTTCTACTACATCTACGAACCGTGGATCGGAAATAGGTCACGTTCACAGAATATGATAATATTTTATCAGCAGTGTTTCTGTTGTACTAAAATACAAAAATAACTAGAGAAAAAATATTTACAAGATATTTTTTTGGGCCTGCACTGTCCTACTGACCCCAAGTATCTGTGGTCAAAGGGGACAACTTTTTGTTCCTTTTATCTGCATCAGTTTAGTTTTACAGCCCTTCAACATTATTCCAGTAATTATGAGGCAGTAGGTGCCCTTAATGTACCTGCAAAAATCAGGTTGGTGAAATGTGATTGGTCAAGTCATGTTATCTATCTTCCTCAGGTTCATTTCAGGCACATTTTATAGTGTGCTTAAAATGTACCTGAAACTGTGTACCTAAAATGTACTTCTGGGTACATATTAAGCATTTTAGGCACATATTAGGTATGTATGGCACTTATTAGGCACATGGAGTACATTTAAGATACATTTATGATGATCATGTTACATTTTAGGTACACAGGCACATTTTCGATATTTCAGGTACATTTTTGGTACTGTAGGTATATTAAGGGTACACCAGATACACTTAAGATACTGTGGGTACATACAGGGTACACCAGGTACATTCTAGGTACCCTGGCACATTTTAGGTATTTCAGGTGCATTTTGAGTACTCCAGGTGTATTCAGGGTACACCAGGTACACTTTAGGTACTGCTGGCACATACAGGGTACACCAGGTACATTCCGGGTACCCAGGCATATTTTAGGTATTTCAGGTATATTTTAGGTACTATAGGTATATTCAGAGTACACCAGGTATATTTTAGGTACTCTGGGTACATACATAGTACACCAGATACCGTCTAGGCACCCAGGCACATTTTAGGTATTTCAAGTACATTATTGGCACTGTGGGTACACCATGTATTTTAACTTCATAATACATTAACCTATAGATAATGTGCTATTCTCTTCTGTTTTCACACCTTCCACAGAAAAAACGACCTTTCAGTCGTTAATTAAAGTCTTAAACCAGAAGGTCCCTTAGGCAGTTACCAGTGTGACGTAACTCTTCCCGCTCAATTGACCACGTGTTAGTTTCTTTTCTGTGGACAAAGAAATTCAACAAGGATTATTTACCTGTGATAGAAATTTGGATTATTTCTTTCCTCACGGATAAATTTATGTATCCTTGTGTTTCTTTTGTTTATTTATCACTCCTTTCACTTTCTGTGTTATTATTTAAAATTTTCAATTTTCGATTTCATGTATTTTTGACTGTTTTTTTTCCACATGCGTTTTCGCGACTCTCGCTATTCGGCACAACGCTCGTGCGCGATCGGTTCGATAGTCGTGTTTATATATGCAGAATATTTTTGTTCTTTTCGTTCCAGGTTATTCAGCAATTACGATATGTTTTTCCTGGACTTTTGTTTGCAGAGATCTTCAGTTGGCTAAAGATTCTCATGGTGGAGAAGCTGATTGTAAAGAACTTGTCAACCCTTGATGGGTTATAAGACAATTCTTTACTGATGGGAGCCCCACCCGATATGGCTATACTGCCGGGGTAAGACCCATCAAGGTGGCATCTTTGGGTACTTAGTATCCGATAAAGTCTAAGTCCACCAGTCACCAGTCATCCAGTCACCAGTCACCAGTCAACCAGGCACCAGTCAATCAGCTTCACCAGTCACCAGTCAATCAGGTGCCAGTCAACCAGGCACCAGTCACCAGTCATCCAGGTGCCAGTCAACCAGGCACCAGTCACCAGTCACCCAGTCACCAGTCACCAGTCACCGATCAACCAGGCACCAGTCAACTAGTCTCCAGTCAATAATTTAATTATTTTCTGGAAAGACTTAGTTTTTGACATATTTCACCGGACAAAAAAGTCACGTATACTAACTTCCGGTCATTATGTCTAATTATTAAAAAAAATTTTCACTCGGCAAAGTATCAGTAATATTTCTGATACTTATACCCGGTCATATTATTATATTATTTCTGATTTTTCACCAGGCAAACTTTTACAGAAAGTGTCTGGTCAATTTTTGCCTAATAATTAATTATCTTCGGGAAAAAGTTTCGAATACTTGTGCCCGCTCAGTTTTCATATATAATCTCCCTTTTTCATCGGACTAGAGTTACGAATACTACTATCCGATCAATTTGTCAAATTACTTGTAACTTTACCGGGCAACAGTTACGAATACTAGTGTCCGGTCATTGTGTCGGGTAACTAGTGTCAAAATAATGATCACTAATTCCGGAACAATCTATTATCGTTCATAGAGCTCCATTCACGTTTAAGTCAATGGATATAGGTTATTAAGTGAAATACATAATAACTTTTTATACAAAAAATTCTGTACAGTCTTTCCCAAATCAGACTAGAATCTTTAATATTCCATTGACTTATTATAGGTGTGTAATTCCATTAATATTTTAAATTAACTTATGTTTTATCTCTTTTATCCGCTAGAAAGAGTTAAACTTCCGACTATAACAAAATTCTTACCGGGCTGCAGTTCGTAGACTAGTGCCAGGTCATTCAAATGATGTTTTATCTCTTTAATTCGCTAGAAAGCGGTTAAATTCCGGCTCTAACGAAAATTTCATCGGGAGGCACTTCATAGAGTAGTGCCAGGTCATTCTAACGAAATTCCACCGGGCAGTAGTTTCGTAGATTTTGTGTCGGATTACTAGTGTCCGAGTAGTAGTCACTAGTACTAGCTCAACATATATTTATTTAATAACCACTATAGACATGTATAGTCTTGGATTATAGGTTATTGAATGACAGCGATGGGTTCTAATACCTAGTAGCATTTTTATTGTTGAATTCTGTCCAGTCACTTTTGAACTTGACTTAAATTCTATATATATATTTATTATTGCAAATGAATTAAGAATTATCGGTTACGACCAAATTCGCAATTCATTCACTAAGTGTAGAAGATACTTCCAGCTATAATTATATCTCTTTTATTGGCTACAAAGAGATTAACTTCTTACATATTCACCTTATTCGGCTCTAGGGCAAAGGTGAACTATAAAACTATCGTTATTTATAAGAAGAAAAATATACACGAAATCTAAAAAATTTTCTTCTTTCCTCCCCTGTTTTTCTTCTACATGCTTCGATATGTAATCAGCATGTAATCTAAGGAGTAAATTGACAAGAAAGTAGCAATCGATCTTTTCTACTTTCTATTAATTTTTCATTCTTAAGGTATCGGAAATTTACACCAACCAGATAAATAAATTAACAGTTTATTTATTTATTCGCTACCTCTCTAGATTACTACAATTTAAAATTCTAGTTGAGGTACATATTTTCCTTTTGCCTTTTCTACATGGAAAATAGTTGATCCGATAAGCTATTATTCTATTTTATACTATCTTTTGATTGATTATATAAGAGTCTAGGTCAGTCGTGCTCTGTCTGAACTCTGCTATAAAATAATAAATAAAAAAAAAAAATCTTATATTTAGGCATAGATATAATTCGATACGTTCTTTACTTTGCCTGTTTTATTTTTTCTTCTGGATCATTTAAGACTACGATAGCAATATACCAGATATTTTTGCCTCAGTAAGAATCTATTACGCCGAAGATTCTTCATATTGGAATAATAATTTTATTATGATTATAATTTCTAGACCCAATTAATCCTCGTATATTATAGGTCTATCTTATTGAGGAATAGTTTTGCTTCGACTAGCTCTATACCTCTAATATTTTACTTATAACTAGAGTCCATGTCAATCAAAATTTTCTTGCACTTTGGTATTGACAATGGATACATATTTAGTAAAGGCATTAATTATTCAGTACTTGACAGATTATTATTGCCTAAATTAGATATTATATACAATACTTTCCTTTTGATATTTTGTTTTATTGACTTTGTAACTATTCAGAAACTGCCAAAGTCAATCATTTCCTTCCTCTAAACTTACCGAAGCTCTAGATTATGTTGATATATATTTTTGATATATGCTTAGAGGTTAATTAACGAGAGTTTACCTCATAATATCAGATATTATTATATTTATATTAATCAATCTATAGTCTAGGCTTAGACAAAAGGGAAAACATCCTTAATTACGAGCTGGTAAAGAATTAAGACACTCTTAATTATCTCTTTACCCCTCCTTTATGTTTACATTCGTTAAAGGGATCATAGTAATTCTCGCTAAGAGTTCAAGTTCAGTTTGCGAATAATGCAAAGATTAATATCTTGATTTCCAGTTCGCATCAAAAATGGTCTATATATATAGATAAATATCTTTTCCGAAACTGGATATTTATTTATTTTTCCACACAATAAGTCATTTCAAGATGTCGATGATTTTGAAATACACTGCTTCAATTTATAATATAAAATATGTTTATATTAACTTCACAACTTAGTAAGTGCTGCACCTACGTTCCTGGTCAGATCTTACTTTTGTGATACGTTTTTGAACATACTGAAAGTTTTCTCCGATTATACATTCGGTAAATAAACTTTCGAGTAGTATTTATGCTTTTCAACATTCAGATTATTTGATAATTGTTGGAGATAATATATTATTCCGATATTCATATATATATCTTCATTATTTATCTTTCTCATCTTACTTTTAAATTAGATTGACCTTCTCGCTACGTTCCAGGTTTAAATCTAGCTAACATTGTGGAACAGTCACTTTTTTTATTTCCTAAACAATATTTTAACATTTTTCTCAGTATTCAGAGCATAACGACTTCATGAATACTTGGAAATAATTCAATTCTACGCTTGTTAAACTAAGCCTAAAACAAGCCCTAGTTTTTTAGAATGGATATTATCCTTCGATTCAGTTCATGGAGATACATCCTTTTAGATCCCATTATCTCTATTTCAATCATACAAAATTCTAATGACTAAGTACTCCTTTTCTACGTACGAATACAGAATATCGAGTCACTGTTGCTGCATATTGGTTAAAGATTAAACAAATTTTATCTTAAACCTATATGATGTTAAATTAATTATTATCTCTTTCATATACATGTTTTTACCCTTCCGTCAGGGATCGCGGTAATAATATTATTACTCTCTATGGTTTACACATAGATCTCGAGAGTATATATATGTATTTTCTTCCTGAACTCATTTGCGAGTACGTAATTTGATATTTCAGGAATTACCAATTATGCAGACATAGATTTTATTCTATTAATATTCAATTCTAAAAATTTGATTGAATGTTTATCTATAAAATTTCCGGGCAGTAATTTTATAGTGAGTTATATGTTTAATAATTCCTTGCTTAAATAATAGTTACGCTTAACCTATTATTTATAGCGGGATTTTGTTCAGTAGTATAATTTTTATTTAGTATTAATATATTTCTTACTATTCTTAAATATGCGTACAGAATAGTAATACTATCTCTTAACTTATAAATTAAGTGTTTTTTGAGATTATTAATCAGTATTATTGTATAATCTTTCTTCAGAGATTTTCACACTATTACTTTTTCTCTGAGTCCTTCTCTTTTTATGAACATTTTGATTCGTATCAAAGTGGATTTTTTAACATTTCTTGATTTCCATGATTATTTACTCAGGAGTACTTTTCATGGCAATCTTCTGGTATAGAAAGATTCTATCCAGCTTATTTATTATTGCTTAATCTTATCAATACGGTAAGATTTAGCCAAACTATGACCGTCATACAGTTTGCTGCGATCAACCTTATTCTTATCTCTCTTATTCTCTGTCAAACTCTTAAGTTATGATGTTGACAGTTTATTCTTTATTTTTTTGTCAGGACATCAAACGCTTTTATATGTCTATGACAAAACTAATTATCAATGGTTTAGGTTGTTTTTTCTTCCCAGCAGTTATATGCAAACTCTGTATTATTTTATTGCTTGACTAAAAATTCGTTATACAATTAGTCTAGCAATAGTTTTAACCATTATGTTTGTCTATACCTTTTTTCTTCTGATGGATAACTTAGTTATAGTTAAGTTAACTCCATCTACTTTTATTATCTCCCCTTCTTTAATTTGATCAAAGGGAAATAATTACATATTATGGTTATTTTAAGTCTGTGTCTGTTCATCGGAAACTGTCCTGTCGCTCCAATTAACAGAATCTAATTAGTTTATAATTCTAATAGCTTAGACTATTACAATTACATAGCTTCACATATCTAGAATTTTATCCAAAATATCTACATATGTCAGTTATCTATAGGAAACTCCACCGAGTAGACTTTTCCTTATTTATTCAAGACCCTACATAGACTACTTACAGTGTATGGTCTTGGCTTTTTGTTTTACAAATTTTGTTTTGAAAATATTTCTATATTCCTAGCTTACTTTGCGATGGAATATTTATGTTATGTCTCAATGACTCCCTTTTCTTTTTGAAGCCAATTGTTGTTTCCCCAAAAAGAAAAAAAGAGGGGGGAGGGGGGGGGGGCCAATGTTAGGTCTCTGAGACTTAAGAACTGGCTTCCTCTAGAGTCTACTAATATATATAAGGTTGTTAGATCATAACACCTTAAAGATATGCTATTTTGTGAATCTAGATCATTCTTTCTATTAAATATAGAATTAGAATGTATCTGATTCCTTTGAGTTTCCTGAGTCTTAACCAGAAGTGGTGAGATATTATTGGTGTTAGAATTAGGAGAGCACCACCCTCCTATTCTGCAAATTCTAGCACATTATCTATAGGTTAATGTATTATGAAGTTAAAATGAAGTTTTTTAAAAGTAAAACATATTTTAACGAGTAATACTTAACCTATAGATAATCAATTATCTCCCTCTGCCCACCCTCGCTTATCTCTCCTAATTGTGTCTATTGTTTTACACAAAAAAGAAACTGACACGTGGTCAATTGAGCGGGAAGAGTTACGTCACACAGGTAACTGCCTAAGGGACCTTCTGGTTTAAGACTTTAATTAACGACTGAAAGGTCGTTTTTTCTGTGGAAGGTGTGAAAACAGAAGAGAATAGCACATTATCTATAGGTTAAGTATTACTCGTTAAAATATGTTTTACTTTTAAAAAACTTCATGTTCTAGGTACATGGAGTACTTTTTATGTACATGTAAAGATATAAAAAGGTTAAAGTACAAAATAGGTATATTCTGTAGATGTACCTATTTTGTATCAATTTGGCCCATGTTTCAGATAGTGTGCCATTTCTATACAAAAAAGGTATACTTTTTTTTTGTACCTATTTTGTGCTTATTTTGTACCCTCAAAATGTGCTTATTTTGTACTTTTTTTCGGTATGGGCTAACTGTGGTAAGTCTGGTTTGGGTATGTATAGTTCACTCATGCCTGCAGACAGGCTTATGTCAAGTTGTAGCTCAAATATTTATTTCTTAAAGTGCCATTCAAAACTGTAATGAATGACATATCATTTTAATGGTATTTTCCAGGAAAATAACGCTTGACATTTCATGAGTCTCTGAGTGAGCTTCCTAGCACACACTTCACAGGAAATGTCCATCCATTTCAGAAACAGAAAAAAATATTGCAATGAACTGAGCACTATGGACCAGTGATCCTGACATTTCAAAACTTGCATGAATCTTTTACTTTTATCACTTTGTAGGCAAACTCAGTAGATAAATATTTGATGGCATCATCTTTAAACATGATTTCTATGAAATGTCAAGTTCATTTTCAGAAAAGAAAACCCAAAAAAAACATGAAATGATAATACCCTGCAACTGTCATATGGTGGGCAGATAACTCTGTAAAACATGATAAAATCTGCCCATTAGCAGTTCCAAAACAGATTGCCACAATATTAATGCACATTCCAAGTTTGGTGAAAATCTATTGACATTCACTCAAGTTATCGTCCTAGAAAAAAAATACTGATGGATGGATGTATGACAGAAGAAACAAAATATGGATGGATGGATGTACGACAGATAGATGGATGTATATACTGATACCAATCTGAAACCATAATACCCCACCACTATTGTGTGGCCACATAAAATTGTATAAAATTTCACTATACTCATCCGTCAGCTGGAGTTTTCAGTTTCATCATGCAAAGAAGATTTTTAGACTATTGAATTTAAATACCATATGGCAGCCAAGAGGGTTTAACATATTATTCTTATTTTTCAAAGAAAACAAAAGGCTTGATATTTTATTCACAGTTTCTCTAAAAAAGTAAGAATTGACATTTCATTCAAACTGTCTTCTTCCTTTAGAGACAGTTTATGAAATATTAAGCCCTTTTTATCCATGAAAAAAACAAACAAATGTAATTTATTCACGCCTGGTAAACTATCACAGGTACCTCCACGGAGGTACTACCTCCGCGGAAGTACTGATTAAATGGTTGCGACAGATATCCGGAGCAACCTGTGATGGTCAAAAACTAGACATAAAAAGATAAGTGTTCATCTTTTTTGATAAAATACACAATAACCAGCGAGTTTACTGAAAATCAAAGAGTGCTATTCCACCCTCATAGGCATAAAGTTTTGTCACACGTCATATCCCCCAGAACTTTCCATATTTACCAAAGATACAACCTTCGAAGTGGCTTCAAAGTCAGCCCTAAGTACTCGAAACAGAAAAAGACCGATCGTTTTTGGTTCTAAATGCAGATATCTTGCATACAAATCTGTTTATCTTGGTACACTGACGTCGTGGAGGTGCCTGTGATGTAAAGAAATATAGTGAAAATCTGAAGAGTTATTGCAGCTGCAAATATTGATATGATTCTTCTCTAGATTACTGCCTGTAAAGATTCATTCATTCAGCGTTGCAATAAGCTATCATAATGTGTATGTCATAAATTTCCATGTTAAAGTTATAAAACATAATCTCAAATAATTATTGGTGCTTTTGAGTTAGATTGTCATAGAATGCTCACTGAAGTAAGACTTTTTTTTCTTGAATGGTGATGACTGTAATCGTGAGGTGCTGTCTGTTCGTCATTCCAACTCGTAGAAAATTGTCTTTGCTAAATATATCACATGCCATGCCATCTACACATATAGTGTACCAAACATATAAAAAATGCCGATGCCTGTCACCGTAAATTATGACGCAGTTTAAGCATTACTGGAACACCTAAATTAACCTACGTTGTTGACCCTTTTGGTAACTCGTGATCGGAATTTTACTGTAAATCATCTGAAATTCAGTCTCCAAATAGCCACTATGTGCATCAAATGTGCTGATAAAAGAGCAATTTTCCGACATATTGTTGTTTTTGCAAACGCTTCGACAAAATATTTTCATAGTGGTTTATTTGGTGACTGAATTTAACACGATTTACAGTAAGATTCCGATCACTTCACTTTATTAAAAGATGTAATGTCGAGATTATGTCATGTGTTGATGATGTAACACCTAGGCCTTACGGGTGTGTTTGAATTCTAGTGCTGGCAATATAGAGTGAATATAGAGTGAATGACTTGCAACACCTTCGAGTCTACTCACCACAAAGTTAACATAAACGGTGAGCCAGGCCGCGTAGCGCAGTCGGTAGAGCGTCTAACTCAAGAGCCAGAGGTCCCCACTTACTTTTCTTTCTCCTTCCGCTGATTCAAGAAGGGCAGTTGTCAGTTACTGACGAAAGTATGTTCACTTATTACCGATTAACCCCTTAGGAAGTCTAAGCCTGCCAAGAAATAGTTTAGTAAGGTTAACTGATAGTCCCACCATGATTTTAGTTATTTACAGAGGACGTAAAGAAACAAAACTACAACACATACAGCAAGGGTCATACGACATGTGCGAGCGATACGCATACGAGTTCCAAAAGGGTCAACAACATAGGTTATTTTACGTGTTCCGGTAATGCTCAAGTTGCGGCATAATTTACGGTGACAGACATCGGCATTTTTTATACTTTTGGTACACCATATGTGTAGCTGGCATGGCGTGTGATATATTTAGCAAAGACAATTTTCTACGAGTTGGAATGACGAACAGGCAGCACCTCCCGATTACAGTCACCACCATTCAAGAAAAAAAGTCTTACTTCAGTGAGCATTCTATGACAATCTAATTCAAAAGCACCAATAATTCTTTGAGATTATGTTTTATAACTTTAACATGGAAATTCATGACATACACATTATGATAGCTTATTGCAACGCTGAATGAATGATTCTTTCCAGGCAGTGATCTAGAGAAGAATTATATCAATATTTGCAGCTGCAATAACTCTTCAGATTTTCACTATATTTCTTTACATGACAGGCACCTCCACGACGTCACAGGCACCTCCAGCTGTTTTTTGAAGAATCCAGCCTTATTTGGAGTTTATCGATATCTGTATTCAGGCAAACAGGTTTACTTTACATCAGTGTACCAAGATAAACAGATCTGTATGCAAGATATCTGCATTTAGAACCAAAAACGATCGGTCTTTTTCTGTTTCGAGTACTTCGGGCTGACTTCGAAGCCACTTCGAAGGTTGTATCTTTGGTAAATATGGAAAGTTCTGGGGGATATGACGTGTGACAAAACTTTATGCCTATAAGGATCGAATAGCACTCTTTGACTTTCAGTAAACTCTCTGGTTATTGTGTATTTTATCAAAAAAGATGAACACTTATCTTTTTATGTCTAGTTTTTGACCATTACAGGTAGCTCCGGATATCTGTCACAACCATTTTATCGGTACCTCCGCGGAGGTACCTGTGACAGTTTACCAGGCGTGTTATTTGTCAATGGCTCATTTTTCCTTTTGAGAACTGAATGTTAAGGCTTAGTGTCCTTGGAAATAATGTCAGCAGATGTCATTGTGAAGTACATATTGTTTTGATTTTTCCCAGAAAATAAAGTTTGACATTTTATGCAAACTGTCTCCTTAGGATGAAATATCACATCCTATTTTCTGGTAAAAAAATTAATAAGAAAATTATCATCAATATGCTGTCTGTCAAGTGATAAATGTCAAACCACCAGAAGACATAGGTTCCAGCAAATCACTGACCTAGTCTTGCTGAACCTGGATATACCCTGGACTTTGCAAACAGTGCAGATCCAGATCAGTTGGCTTCTAAAGAAGCCAAGTGATCTGGATCTACACTGTTTTTCATTAACTTTGTGAATTTGTATCAACAATCTGGATCAAGTAATCTGATTGGCTGAATATTAGAAGTGGGTGTGGCATCTTAATTTATTCATCAGGACAAGGGTTAATTACTAAAAGCCATAAATAATCGGTTTGCCCCATGCTACATTCTATAAGATGCTTCTATTTTTATTGGCTTCTATTTTAGTGTTTAGGCTCTAGGCAAATTCAGCAGATGAAAAATTGATGATGTTTTTTTTTATTCTCACATAACATGGGCTTTGACAGTTCATACAAATTGTCTCCTCAGGAGACATTTTGCATGCACTGGCAAAGCCTATTTTTTTGGAAAATAAGAAAATGCACTGAAATTCTTACCCAGCATGCTATGTGTAAATGATATAGGTAAATGTAGGTAAAAAAACATATCCAGTTCAGAGTATTTGAGCTAGCACACAACAGAACCTACAAAAAGACCTGTGTAACCGCAGATCAGCCTGTACAATTCCATTGTTACCACCTGTTGATGCAGTCAATAGCAACAGTTACTGCTCTGGGTACACTTTGGGTAAAAAATATGAAATTACGGTATGTATAAGCTACTGAGACAGTGGCGGCCATAACAAGCTGCACAATATGTTTTGATCTGGAACTATAGTGAAGCAGAGCTTTAACCATTACCACTCTCTTGGCTAATTCAGCAGACAACAAATTGATGATTTTTTTTCTTAGTTTTCTCAGTAAATAGGCTTTGACAGTTCACACAAATTATTAGGAGACAATCTGCATGAAATGTCACAGCCTATTTTCAGGTAAAAATAAGAAAAAAAATATTTTAAAAGGTCATCTGCTGAAATTTTTTATCCAGCATGCAGAGCATTAACTGTGTAATTAACAGCTACAAAAATTGATTATCATTATTTCAGGCATTAATTGGCTCTTCAAATGTTTACCTTGTTTAGTCTAGATCTGTTCATGGTAGTTTTATTCTTATTCAATCTCTGTAAAGGCTTTATTTGGCTGTCTAATAATTTGCAAAGTGACTCATGAATTATGCAATACAGTAAATTGTTTGTGTTGAGGTTTTACGGCCCAGTCAACCCAATGGGGTCATGTCAAGCGCGGTCAGTTTACCTAACCACACGCTTACTGGGCAGGCTTAGTCCTCTAAGCAGTTAACCAGTATTGTGCACATTCTTTCGCCAGTACTGGTTAACCGCTTAGATTACCAAGCCTGCCCAGTAAATGTGTGGTTAGGTAAACTGACCGCAATACAGTAAAACCTGTGTAAGAGACTGACTTTAAATAATGGTTGATGTGGAAAAAGTTGTCTGTCTTATAAAGGTACATGTCATGTAATTTTGCTAGCAAAATTACATGACATTTACCTTTATAAGACAACCACCTTTCCACATCAACCACTAAGGTCAATTTCAAAGGTGGCTGTCTTACACAGGTTTTACTGTACAACAAATTCTAATTTGAGCAGATACACTGTATACACCCTGATTATTCAGACAGGCAGGTCTGAGGCAAACACTCACAGTGCAGACCTTGATCAGTCACCAGAGAATGCAGCATCTAATCAGAGTCTATACTGTTTGACACTCAGACACATCAACAGTAGTAAATGGACTTGAAAGTTAGGAGTTCAAATGCCCTTTTCATTATGATGCATGCATATGATTAAAACATTCAGAGGCTAATCAGGCTATACAACTTCATTTCCTGGGAGAAGAATGGTAACAATACAGTCGACTCTCGATATCTCGAATTCCAGGGGACTCACTGAAACACTTCGAGATATCCTTACCTCGACATATCAGAGTTGAGAGAGTGAGGAAAACAATAAATTGACAACCACATTTAACAAATGAATATATAATTTGACTCCTGGAGTTAGAAATATCTATATGAAATAATGTGGAAAAGAGGAGAAATTGCTCGAAAGAGGAGAAATTGCTCCTCAGGAGCAATTTCTCCTCTTTTCCACATTATTTGTTACCTGTTGTCATAGTTTCATGTTAAAACAGGGAACAGCTTTTCACTTCGAGATAAGCGGTAATTTGAAATAAGCGAGTTTGAGATAACAAGGTTTGACTGTATATGATGCACGGTGAGGGCCCCAGATTTGTACCCAAATAAATACTCAATCCATGAACTGCAAACAGCAAAGGGACAGTTTGTTTGTGTTGGGGTTTTATGGCCCAGTCAACCCAATAGGGTCATGTCGAGCGCGGTCAGTTTACCTAACCACACGTTTACTGGGCAGGCTTAGTCCTCTAAACGGTTAACCAGTATTGTGCACATTCTTTCGCCGGAAACTGACAACTGCCCTTCTTGAATCAGCGGAAGGGAGAGAATGACCGTAGAAAATATTTCATGATCAATCTCCACGAAAGAATGTTGCACACGATGCTTCAATTTTTCACCATAAAAATCACACAGTACCATATTTACCCTTAGAAGTATTCCTTAAGTGTTCAGACACAGACAGACCTGAGCACACAGTGTAAACTCAGATCAGCCACTGCCAACATGTAGTCTGATTAGGATCTCCACTGTTTGCCATTCATACAGCAGCTCTTCGACATATCAACAGATAGTCAAATAGATTTATTATTTTAGAGTAAGTATGGTAAGGAGTTAAAGTATTGAAATATTTAGGTAAGGTACTGCTTTTTCCTAAGGCACGACACTCTGGACAAATTCAGAAGGCAACATGTTTTTATTTTTTCCAGGCAACAGGGTTTAACATTTCATGCAACTTGTTTCCTAAGGTGACTCGATCTGCATTTAACATAAGTCCCTCTTTTCTCGAAAAAATAAGAAATATATTTGAAAATGTTTCTGCGAAACTTTTACTTAGAATGCTAAGTGTCAATCATGACTTCCAATGTTAACTCTTTTTTTTCAATCAAAACCTAATGACAAGTATTTTCCATATTTCTCCGTGAAAACATGTTGTGAGGTATACTTATTAGAATGATCTCAGTCAATTTCAATGACTACCAACAAGATTATTATTTCTATGGAAAAATAAGACAAAATATTTATTAACCCTAGTCCTGCTGAACCCAGATATACCCTGTCTTTGCAAATAGTGTAGATCCAGATCAGATGGCTTCTGAACTGATCTGGATCTGCACTGTTTGCCATTAAGTATGTAAATTTATACTAACAATCTAAATCAAGTAATCTGATTGGCTGAAAATTAGAAACGGGCATGACATCTTAATGTATTCAACATGACAAAGGTTAAGGTATCCCTCTTATCTGGAGACATTGTTCCAATTTTCCAAACCTTCCAAAGAGGTTTATATTCAGTGACACTTGAATTTCCAATCACAGCTTCAAAAAGATGCAGTATAATTTTCTTATCAATTTCTCCCCAAAATACAGACAACCTGATTACTGCAGCTAATATTAGAATATAAATAGGCCATGCATAGGAAAATATGTCTCCGAGCACGTGCAAACAGTGAAGGCCCCGACCAGCCTGCACATCTGCACAGGTTATCACGGCCTTCACTGCCTGCTGACAGAATCATTGAGTACTACAGAATGAATGGAGAGTAAAGAGCATAACCCTTTGCACAATTGAAGGATGACCTGAATCTGTTCATTTTGCACATGTTCAAGGCACTTTTTTGATTGACACAGCCCAAATCAGATGAGCCATATTACCATGTGGAAGAGTGCCTTTGGGGCACATGCTAACAGCACAGGCACAAGTCAGCCAGTGAACCTGTGCAATATTATCAGGAACTTTGCTGTTGACTGACAGACTCATTTGATACTGTAGAATATATCCTACCGTATTGACTCTAAGAACTGGGACACCCTAGTTACCAAACTTGAGCTAAAATTTCAACTATCCCGTTTTACTACTTATTGATATGTCTAAGGACTGCTGGATGAGTGGCAAATGGTGTAGACCCTGATCAGACACCACATTCTGCAGCATCTGATCTGGGTATTCACTGTTTGCTCAGGCCTAGGCCTGTCTGTCCCAATACTTATGATTGTTATTGTAACTTCAGATAAGGCCCTTAACTTAAATTTTAGTGATATTATGGGGTTATTGCACAGATATTGATGAATACTGTCCCAAATTGGGATATCGAAGGACACGAGTCCTTCAATATCCCAACAAGGGACAATATTCACCAATATCTGAGTGCAATAATGCTTTTATTATATAGCTATAAATAGTTTTGCTTGATTAAATGCTTTATTGACAAAATTCTGTGAAAATTCTTTGTCTGAAAGCAATTCTAACAATAGTGTGACATTGATATTACATAGCCAATACCATTTTTGCACTGGTGTTATATCATAATTATGTCATATAATGGTAATATTCGAAGGCACCGGAATATACCTGCAATATCAAGTAAGCTTGCCAATATCCTGTGATACCAGCACTTTTGCTCCTTGGATTTTATCTCATATTTTTAATAATTGAATATTTATAGCTAGATATAATTTTTTCTTATTTCACGATGACAATATATGTTGTTGGTACTCATGAGAAGCACCTTCCAAAGGTGCTTCTAATGAGTACCCACAATATATGTTTCAACGGATATCATTATATTTTGGTAAACAAAGTACTTAACTCTAGTCCTGCTGAACCCAGATATGCCCTGTCTTTGCAAACAGTGCAGATCCAGATCAGTTGGCTTCTGAGGATGCCAACTGATCTGGATCTGCACTGTTTGCCTTTAAATATGTGAATTTATAGCAACAATTGGGATTAAGCAATTTGATTGGCCGAAAATTAGAAGTGGGCATGGCATCTTAATTTAATCAGCACGACAAGGGTTAATCTGGAGCTATGTCTGGGCAGTGTTGTTTAGTGATATTTTCTTATAATTCCTCTGTCAAAACATTTGCTGTGTGTGCACACTTTTGGAAGCACCTCGAGAAAGCACTTCTAATGAGTACCCACAAAATATGATTTCATGGAGAACTAGGAAAAACATCCATCTGGATATCCCTCTCATCTCTAACACTGTGATAACCCTAAATATTGGAACAGACAGGCCTGAGCAAACAGAATAGACCCAGACCAGACGCCGCTGAATACACTCATCCAGCACTATTTCAGACACATCAGCAAGTAATAAAATAGGGCTTTTTTTTCCAATTTTTGGACAAGTATGGTAAGGAGTTAGGGTGTCCCAATACTTAGGGTAAATAGGGTATGAAATGTCTACAACCAATGCAATGTCACAACCTGTCTTTGAATTATAAAAATTGTACTGGTAAGATGACTCAAGATCACTTATGTATTCCAAATTCGTGAAATTATCGCAACATACTATAAAAACATGAAATGATAATTCCTAATATAAGGGTCATTCAATATATAATGCAACCTATTAAATAATTTCCGTAATAAATATTTTAAAGTTGTTACCATTTTGCATTCCTTACTTCCACCTCTTTGGCAGGTCATCTATACCCATTGTTAGGCAACTGTTCTCAAGTACCCTCACCCTCGCAGCCACGGCGGATTCAAGCTCCTCTAAATAGTTATAATGAATACCTCTCATATCTTCTTTTAGTTTGGGGAAAAGGTCAAAGTCGCAGGGACTTATGTCCGGGGAATAAGGGGGGTGGTGGTCCAACATCTCCCACTCGTAATGCACTAAATATTTCCTTTGCTGTTTTATTATGCTGACATTCAATTTTTATGTTACGATGCTGATCCTGAGACGTGACCACGGCCATGACGCTTACAGTGACGTCATATAACACCATGGTATGACGATATTATAAAAGCCGTCGCATGACGTTACATGCTAATTGCATTTGTATTGAAGTATCTACATGTCAATTTTGAAAGTGACTGATTACGCACTTAAGAAGTTATTAGATAAGTTACATTATATATTGAATGACCCTTGTAATTGCCAAAATTTGCCCATTACCAATCCCAAAACAATCTCCAAAATGTCACTCCACAAACCAAGTTTGGTAAAACCCATAGATATTTACTCAAGTTATTGTCCAAAAATGAAAACACAGATGTGTGGCAGGCACATAACTCTGTCAAAAACCAACAAATTTGGCCATTAGCAATCCCAAAATAGCTCTCCACAATATCAATGTACATACCAAGTTTAGCGAAAATCCATTAAAATATACTCACGTTTATCGTCCGGAAACAAAAATACCGACAGGTGTACAAAAGATGGATGTGTAGACACAGACATACATATGGACGTCTAATGCAAAACCATAATACCCAACCACTATTGCATGGCAGGGTATAACAATATATGAATATATTGAAAACTGGGATATCTAAGCTCTAATAGACTGATAAAACGAATTTGTGAATCTGAATTCAGAAAACTCTGACAGGAATACAGCAATAATTTAACCATTAACAATGTCCTCAAAGCCTAATATAAGAAGACTTGTTTGTGTTGAGGTTTTACAGCCTAGTCAACCCAATGGGGTCATGTTGAGCGCGGTCAGTTTACCTAACCACACGTTTACTGGGCGGGCTCAGTCCTCTAAGCGGTTAACCAGTATTGTGCACATTCTTTCGCCAGAAACTGACAACTGCCCTTCTTGAATCAGCAGAAGGGAGAGAATGACCGTAGAAAATATTTCATGATCAATCTCCACTAAAGAATGTTGCCGACCTCGGCAGGGGTTGAACCCGTGACCTCCTGGTCTCCAGTCAGACTGCGCATCTAACTGAGCCACCGAGGCCGGAATAAATTTGGAAGCAAATGTTCCAAGGTTCTGGTCTTAACTGTAACCAGCTGCTGTCTATCACTTGACCCTGGTCATGCTGAATAAATTAGGATGCTCCGCCCACTTCTAATTTTCAGCCAATCTAGTTTTTTCACATACTTAATGACAAACAATGCAGATCCAGATCAGTTGGCTTCTGAAGAAGCCAGCAGATCTGGATATACACTGTTTTCAAAGACTGTATATATCCGGTTTCAGCAGGACCAGGGTTAACTTATCCCTGCTAATTTAGAATATCACTTCTCTGATATATAGCAGAGCTGTTCTGATTGTAACAAATTTTAATGATATTTCTTTAGTTGATAAAATGATATCCCCTGAAATGAAAAAATGGTCTCACTTCTCTCCACTTGATAAAATGATTAACAAGAAGTATCAATCTGCAGTCTTATTAGATACCCCTGCAAGGTAATGTCTGCCTTCTGATAAATTATTTAGCAAGATAAGAAGCAGGACCCAAAACATAACGGTGGATCAGACATACAGACAGGTGGTCAACATGAAAACAGTATGCCCCCCACTACCACCACAAACACATTTTGGTGCAAAGGGGGTTATAATAAAACAGGGATTTCTTTTGAGTTCATGAAAAACTATAATGTTCTGTTGAGTTGATGGTGACCCTCCGACTTGACTAAACAACTACATCTCTTGAGTTGATGGATAAAACAATCAAATTTTCTCTCAATCTGATCAATTTTACTTGATACAATTATCAAGACAAACTTATAATTTGTCTTAATGCTTTATTAAAAAAGCTGCCAAATTCTCTGACTGAACTGTGGAAAATCAGAAAATGGTTTGTGATGTATTTATGAACCAATTCAAGAACACACAGCAGTTCATGAAGAAACTGCAAGGAATTTTCCTTAATTTTATGGGCTGTTAATAACATGATACCTTTTCAGCCCCCTCCACTACCCCAACCCTCCATTCACCATCCCACCTGCCCCATATCCATCATTCAAGGAATGTTCATGAACAATTTTAAAAAAAAATTCCATGAACTCTTTTCATTGGGGCAGTTTTAACCCTTAAAGCGCCAAGAAAAACTGCATCTGAAAATGTCGTCTGTTTATGTCGTCTGCTGAATATTCTTGCAAACTTCTCAAAGCTGTTTTTTGCGTACCGGCAAACAATGTGGACCCAGATCAGACTGCTCCTGCAGTCTGATCTGGGTCCACACTGTTTGCAGAAATGACTTTTAAAATCACAAGCAGAAGACAAAGCAGACGACAATTGTTGTGATTGGCGCTTTAAGGGTTAAAGCTCTGTAAAGGGCAGTTTTAACCCTTAAAGCGCCAAGAAAAACTGCATCTGAAAATGTCGTCTGTTTATGTCGTCTGCTGAATATTCTTGCAAACTTCTCAAAGCTGTTTTTTGCGTACCGGCAAACAATGTGGACCCAGATCAGACTGCTCCTGCAGTCTGATCTGGGTCCACACTGTTTGCAGAAATGACTTTTAAAATCACAAGCAGAAGACAAAGCAGACGACAATTGTTGTGATTGGCGCTTTAAGGGTTAAAGCTCTGAGTAGACTTAAATATTGCTAAGAGGGGTATGCAGTTATAAATGTTTATTTATTTATTTATGTTTCAAATTTTTTCTGAACAAAAAAGTATGTTGTGGAAACTCACTAGAGATGTCTCGGCATGCCTCAATGATAATGGCACCTATGTTTTTTGTTCTGGTGAGAGTTCTTCAATGCTGAAATTCCTGTGAGTATGCACAACATTTGGTTTTTCTGAGAAATATGAAAAAAAATATTTATTTCTGGATTCCCATTTTATTTTGAGCTAAGTCTACTGGGATCTAACAAAACTACATCCACTGGATTTAACGATTTAATGTAATCCAATCCAACAAATTATTCAAACTTCTGGGCCCAGTTGTTCAAAGCATCGTTAGCTTAACAAGCTCGTTAAGGGTCATTTCGTTAACTGTTTTAGCGGATTCAATATACAATATTATGATTTTTTTTGCTGAAAAAATGTGAGTAGCTTTTGCACTGCAAAAGCTACTCACATTTTTTCAGCAAAAAATTTCAGCATATTTGCATATCACTCAATGTAAATTTTAACCAATCGTTAACTAACGATGTTGTTAGCTTTGAACAACTGGGCTCTGAATGTTAAAAAACATTTACCTGATATGCTAGACTCCAGGCAAGTGCAGCAGTTTCCTATTCTTATGGGTCCAGATCAGACAAGTAGTCAGATAAATATTTTTCTTATTTCTCTATGAAAACTATGTTGTGTGTGCTCATTAGAAGTGTCTCACCTAGGCATTTCTAATGAGTACCGGCAACATTATGTTTTTGTGAAGAAATAAGAAAAATATCCATGTTTTGTTTAAAAAAATATCTTATCTGGGAGAGTGCATTCTATGAGATGATTCTACATGGCTGCTTAACTCCACAAGCCCAACACCATGTTGTGAAAAGAAAATCATAAGAGGATCTTCCAGAAGTGGTTGCGAGAGTCGGTTTAGGTAGCATTGAAGGTGGGTGTCAGTTGAAATAAGGCTGAAATTTTAGTATGATCGCAGATATCCAAAATCGGGCGATGTAATCCAACCTCTTAGCATAGTCAGTCTTCCATATCAGTAGACCTGAATTGTAGTCCTTTAAGCTAATATCGATAAAAAAGCACTTTTTCTCATGATGCAAGGGTGGTCAGATTTTGCTGTTTTGGTGACAGACAGGTATGTAAAACTCCAGTTCTTGGAGAGATTAGGAATCTCTGGTTAAATACATCACCATTTCAGTGAAGGTTTAACAGTTATTGGATAGTTCAAAAGAAAATATATCAAATTATTTTGCCATTTCACAGAAACTAGGCATTTTATTGATGGCTGGTGTGTAAGGAGATCGATGGCAGTAAAGGGATAGACGGTGATTAAGAAGACAATGGTTTTTCAACAAGAAAGAAAGAAAAAAGGTAAAAATGGCACTAGGATTGAATAATAGGCTTCAGGAACACAACTGCCATAACTGGATCAGAAATCATACTTAAAACGCCACCAGTGGCTTGAAATACAATGTTGAAAAACCATAGTCTCTTCTCAATCACCACCTATCCCTTTACTCACAACCACTGTCTGTATGCACCACCTGTCAACAAAATGCCTAGTTTCTGTACAAGAGCAAAAGAATGCAATATATTTTCTTTTGAACTACACAGCAACATGTTAAACTGTCACTGCCATGGTGATGTACTTAACCAGAGATTTGTAATCTCTCTAAGAACTGGAGTTTTACATGCCTGTGTCTGTCACTTAAACTGCAAAATCTGACCACCTTTGCATTGGGAGAAAAATGGTTTTTGTTACATATTTGCTTAAAGGACTACAATTCTGGTCTAATTATATGGGAGACTAAATAAGACATTGAATTACATCGTCCAATTTTGGATATCGGTGATCAATTTCAACGGACATCTACTTACTCTCAAGGCTATCTAAACTGACTCTCTGTAACCACATCTGGAAGATCTCTTTACGGTTTTCTTTTCTCGACACAGTGTTGCACTTGTGGAGATAAGCAGCGGTGTTCTAATGAGGCTGCAGAATGTAGGCTATATTCATGCAAATAAATTAGAAAATTTTGGATTGTTGGAATAAGGACACAGAATTCGTAGAAAACTAGATATGGTATTTACCCTGAATGTTCTGCCAGAAACTGTTTGTTTGAGTTGAGGTTTTATGCCCCAGTCACTGCTGGTTAATTGCTTAGAGAACTAAGCCTGCCCAGGAAAGTGTGTGTAGATAACTGACTGTGCTCGACATGACCCTAATGGACTTGTGCACATACTTTTATTAATAACTGACAACTGCCCTTCAGAAAGCAGCAGAAAGGGAGAAAAACCATAGAACTTATTTAACCCTTGTCATGCTGAATAATTTAAGACGCCACACCCACTTCTAATTTTCAGCCAATCTGATTGCTTCATCCAAATAGTTGCTATAAACTCACATACTTAATGGCAAACAGTGCAGATCCAGATCAGTTGGCTTCTTCAGAAGAAGCCAACTGATCTGGATCTACGCTGTTTGCAAAAGCAGGGTATATCCGGGTTTGGCATGACAAGGGTTAATGCTCTATCTCCATAAAATTTATGCTGCCAAACTGGAATTCGAACTTGCCACCCTGAGATATGCAGTCCGACATGTAGCCTGGCACCACGCTGTGAGTTTTACATTTCTAATCTAACAAAGGTAAAATACTCCTTCTTGACTATCTTTCTACACATATTATCTCCCTTACTAGTCAGAAACGCACAGCCTAACTGACCAGCAAAATCAGAGCGGACATTCCAAAGATAGGATTTTTTGTAAAATATAAATCATTTTTATGCTGATTCATAAATCAGTCAGACAGGAGCCAGTCTATCAGACATGCTACAGACTATGCTATGGAGCCCAACTATGCTATAATAATGGAGCCCAGAAAATGACTGTGCAGTGCAGATTCAGAACAAATCTCAAGAGCAGTTAGAACAGGGTCTACACCAGTTGTCATTCAGCCAGTGCTTTTTAGTAACATCACCTTAATAGGTCAATAGACTCGTTCAATTTTATAAAAAGTATGGCATTTATCATACAGTATCTGACTATTTTGGGTAATTACTATATTTTGTTTCCAAAATAACAATCATCTGGAGCCCTGCAAATTGGTTTGGAAAATCAACACCCACTGTTCTTCAAAGCAGCATGATTAGTTAAATTCATAGCCTGTTTTTAACATTTAAATAGTTTGAATGTGCCAATATTTTTTTATTTTTTTTTATCTTTTTTTTATCTTTTGTAATATACACAGAGACCTCTTTATAATATGCTTCATTAGAGCACTGTTTTGTATAGTACAGTCAACAAATGTGAATAGTTCATGTAGAAAAATGGCCATTTATGGCCATTTTTCTACATAATCTATACATTTTTGTTGGATACAAAACAATTGTTAAGTTGAGACTCTGTCTGCTTTGGGCCTCTGCAACAGTTTTGTAAATGGGCTGATGTGTATAAAAATAAAAGTAAGTAGTATTTGTGTAACTTATTCATAAAAATATTATATCCTATTTATCACAATATATGTGTATATATGAACTGTGGCAGAAATTTAATGACCTTATTAGGCATCATGTTTTGAACAACAGCTACAGCCCTTATACTCTGTGGACACCATATTTATCCCAGATATTAAGATAGACGTCTGAAAATACAAGTTCAGACCCTGACTTCCTGTTTGCATTCCTGCACATCAAGCCGGGCCTTCTGAAAAAGAGTCTACTCTAAAAGCAAATTCTGTCCTTTTAGAGTAGACCCTTTTTAAAAGGGATAAGGGGTTAAAAACGTTTTTGAAAGAGTTGTCTCCCTGAAAGTGTTTCAGGTTACCTGAATATGCCTAATTTTTCACCACCGGACCTAAAGTTACATAAGGATTTTATGGAATTTCCCTGGTGGCTATATTGTTTACCTATCAACCCCATTTAAAAACTTCTAACAAAACAAAACTAGAATGGGAAGTTGATTGCCTGCAATCACATATGCTCACACTTGTCGCCAATGTTGCTAATAGCATGTCTGACTGACGGACAGATGGACTTGCTCTTGCACACCCTTACCATGAGGGGAGGTCATGTAACAAATCTGCCCAGTGGTTTAGGAGGAGATAGCATGATGGACAGATTGATAGATGTTGGATGCATGGAAAAAAAATGTTGCTCTCACCCCCCTTATCATGAGGGAAATGTGACGTAGCAAGTTTGACTGAATTCCACCAAGTGTTTTAGGAGGAGATAGCATGATGGATAGATGGATGGCAAGGAATGCACAGAAAAAAATGTTCCTCATGCAGTCACAGTCCTACAATGAGGGGAAATCATGTAGCAAGTTTGGTTGAATTCTGCCCAATGGTTTAGGAGGAAATAGCATGACAGACAGATGAACAAACAACGGATGCACAGACAGACATAAAGAAAAATAATGTTGTTCTCACACACACCATGGAGGGAAGTGATGTAGCAAGTTTAGTTGAATTCCATTCAGTGGTTTCGGAGGTGATAGCATGATGGACTAATGGACAGAGCTTGACGGACTAATGAACAGACAACAGACCCATGGACAGATGAATACACGGTAAAATAATGTTGCTCTCACTGACGGATGGATAGAGGCAATCACAATTTCCCCATCGCTTTTTTTTCAAAAGCGTGGGGATAAATATTTTCCAACCTACTGTCTCTATCTTAAAAATCCATGTAACCTAAAACACACATAATCAAACTTCGAGGGCTCAAACATCTTTGGGACCATAGAAAATTGTTCGAGACATGGGTGATTCGAGCCACTGAGAGTTAATTATGGTGCCAATTCAGGAAGCAAATGGCGATAATTTAGGGATTTTTTTTTTGATTTTCTACACAATAATTGTATGTTGAGTGTACTCATTAGAATCACCTCAATGAGGCAATTCTAATGAGTACACACAACATACAATTTCACGATAAAATAAGAAAATTTCCCTAAATATTTGTTTTCTTGAACTATTGGAAGAACTTCTTAGGGACTCAAAAACGAGTTCGAATTAGCAATGGTAAAGGAGCCATCAGTGTTCCAGCTATCGAAGTTTGACTGTATAATTTTATCTGGTTTAAGTTAAACTATATCTTACCTGAGTATCCTGAGATAGTTCAATAACATCTATTGCACTGTCATTTTCTTCTTTCTCCTCACGATCATATTCTTCACTCGAGGTAATTGGTAAACTGGCATGCTGAGACTGTGACCTTGACTTTGGTGGTGTAATGGATCCATCACTGAAACTGGCTTGCTGTTGAAAACTTTGATACAGTGAGTCTGACTTTGTCCTGGTATGCGATGGTGTTGATTCATTATCAAAATCTGACATCTGTCTTGATGCATGCTGTGACAATGATCTTGTCCTAGGTGGGGTGACTGTGCCTGCATCAAAACTGTCCTGGCGGTAAGAACTACGGAACACTGAAGGTTCATATTCAAGGTCTACATAATTTGAATCAGGAGTGCTGTGCATAATATTAGGCTGACTTTGTGAGAGGCTTTTCTTCAAATTCTCATTTTTGTCCTTTGATTTATTACCAGAAGACGCAAACTTCTTACGAACACTGTCAAAAAATCTTCTACGTCGTGAAAAAGACTGTTGTGATTCTGATAAAGAAGCAACATCCGCTGAACTTTTAGATTTTCTTTCACGTTCATCATAGTCTGAAAAAGAAGGAAACAAGTTGTTTGGCATTTCACGATGAAAACTGAAGAATAAGAAAATTTTAACCTTTACCACTCCATGGGCAAATTGAGCAGATGACATATTGATGCTATTTTTTTTATTTTTCCCAGATAACAGGATTTAACATTTTATGCAAACTGTCTCTTAGGGAAAGAGACAATTTGCTTAAAATTTCCTAATCTTATTTTTAGAGAAAGATAAAATATTTCAAAATGTTCTATGCTGATTTTTTCCCCAGCATGCTGAACAGTAATGCTTTTCATTATTCATAACTTTTCATTATTCATCATGGCAAAAGCACACACTCAGGTGAAGAATGAAGACCCAGATAAGCCTGACATCATGATCCGGGCCTCTACCATTCTACAAAAACTCAACTAGGCTGACACAAAATCTGAAGAGAATGACTGAACTATGTATGGTACTAACCTACACTAGGCGATCGGTACATGGAGTGAAAAATATGACTTAATACGACCTTTCTACACAAATGTACACCATACCTTAAATTGAAGCCCTATATGAGTGCTTTCAGATGAGGTATGATGTAGGCTTCTGGGATGGTGCAGATGCCTGAAAAAGGTACCTTATGTACAGTACCCGGAATTCTATATTGCTATTTTATACCTGAGCTTTGAAGCCATCTGTTACAATAATGTCATTTATTTCTCTTACATGGAGTTTATATAAAAGTATACAAACATAATTTCTACCATTTTGATGAAATTTAAAACAATAAAACAAAGACTACATATGCCGTTGCACGGAAAAAGGTACCGTTTTTACATAAAAAGTGCATTTTTCATCAGTGCAATATAAAGTTTGTTACCATTTAATTGTATTGAAGACAGTTTCTACATGTTAAAAATCAAACAATTAACCGTTTATTATTTGGTAATTAATTAGGCATGTTGTGGGCATCAGTGGTGGTAATAATGCCCTAAAAAAGGTACCTTATGCACAGAATCCAAAATAACCACTGCACAAACATTACAGTTAGTTTTAGATCATAATATGAATCCTGACCATCTAAATAGGACACTTGATTAGTGAGTTAGCAAATACAACTAAATTTACTTAAAACTATCAAAATAAAAGGATCAAACCAATGAAATATGTGAAATCTGATAAGTTACCGTCAGGAAAAAAGGTGCCTTTTCAGATATCATATAGATGTTTTTTAGTAAGAATGTCATATGTATACAATTATTAAGCTATCATAATAAACCAGTTTCAATTGAAGAGGTTTAACTTCTTTCAATGAAAGAAAATAGAAACAACAAAAAGAACAATGATACAAAAGACATCTATCAGTGGTCTAAAATAGCTTTTTCTAACAGGTTTTGAGCTGACATTTGCAGCATGTGTAAACCCAGTCACTTGCAACCGCATGCCATCTTTCAAATGGGCCGCTCTGTAAATCCTGCATCAATATGTTCTAAAATTAACCTTTTGTAACCTGCAAATTTTCTTTTAGCCATTGTTCACCTTATATGATGTGTGAAAGGCGGTTATGGCATTTGTCTTTTCCTTCACAAGGGCATATAATGGTGCACGTTAGTTCATCTGACTGACATATGCAAAATTAAGTTCGCTTGATGAAATAATATCTTCAATAAAAAAACTTCTTCAGATACTTCAATATCTTCAACCAACATCTTATTCAGTTCATTTTGGCATTTGTCATCGCTTTGGCAAGGACAAATTTCAGTAAACTATTAGTTCCTGATACACACTTGCTGGCGCAGATGTTACAACCTCTGCAAGAACAAACAAGTTCTCTCAGTACCTCAGCACTGACTGAACCATCAAAAAAAAAAAAAAAAAAAAAAACAGTTAAAATGGTATCGTTTTCTACCTTCCATCCATGACCAACTGAAGAGGGAATGTTTGGCACAGACTGTGGGCATGTATCCACATTTTAGCTAGCCAAGATGCTCCGAGAAGATGTTCAAAATTAGCTTCTGAAGGGGGCAGTTTTGAAAGTGCTGTTTCTATTATAGTTGCTAATCTGAAACGCAGATCATTTAGACTACTATGATATTTTCCTGCTTTGTGTGTTGGTCATATCCCGGGGTCATATAGACTTGCAATTAACTTTCGTCCAGCACGGAGAGCTCCCTGTTCATCACTGCCATACAACTCTGAGAGATCTGTAAACTTATCTATTCCTATTTCTTGAATCATTTTCAACACTGGCTTCTTTCCTATTCCAAACAATGCTGAGGTAGAATCACAACCTGTAATGGCATGTATCCCAGGAAGACCAAACAGAACAACAGCCCTAGAAACTTGGAAATATTGTGAATGAGAATAAAACGTCTCTGATCAGCTGTCTTTGTGACTCTTCCTGTCTCAATCCAAAATCCTGAAACATGTTTAATTTGGGGAAAATAATAGAAATCCAGCAGAACAACATCTGTATCTGGTGTTTTGATGACTATTCTAGCATTATCACCCGTTCGAGTCTGCATCCACTGCATGCAAGTTCATTCGTGTATCGGCCTCTTCACGTGTGGATGCTAAGGATTCTGGTCTTTTCTTCTGAAGATAGACATACAACAGTTTTATCATCCACAAAACCACCTATTATCACCAGCTTTCTCTCATGGCGGGATTGTAGGGCTTGTGATTCACATGCTCTTTCTTTGATATACTGAGAGATGAACTGGTTGAGTGCTGCCTTATTTTCAGGTAAAGCCATATTTCTTTTTCCAAGGCGGTGTTGATCTTCCTGCTATCACTTGATACTGTCTTCCCGTTGGACCTGCACTTTCACGTCTTTCCTCTTCTGCAGATTTTACAGAGTCTTTATTGTCATATCTATCAAACATATCAACAACACTGTCCGCATCTCTGGAGCAGTGAAGAAGTGTATCCATGTAAACATTTGCTAGTTGCTGAAATGAGGCCTGATATCACCTGGCATAATTTGCAAAATGGCCATTGCATCACGTATATAGATAGTGGATGTTCCTACATGTGTCGGAAGCAACTTTACACCAGGTCCATTTTCTTCCAACTTGTGTAGCAATTCAGCCTTTGTGATTTTCCTCATAGAACCATCTTTGTGGAAAAGGGAAGTTAGAACAGATGTGACAGGGTGTATGGGCTCACTCTTTATCGAAACTTCCTCTCTGGTCTTTGATAGTGTAAGAAATCTTCAAAAAACAAGTTCCGAGCTTATTGTCATACCACTTGCCTTTCCCTGTATGATGACTGGTGTTTTGTTCTTCACATCAGAGACTGTATTCAGGCCGGATCTTGTAATAGCAGCCTAGAAACTTGTTTTCCCTTCTGTTGATAGTGTTTCTTTCACAAAAGCACCAAACTTCTTTTCTCCAGTTTTGACTGCTGATAGAAGAGATTCTTGTGGAGCATGTAGTCCTGATGAAATGTTCAGCAAAATTCCTTCTGGGTGTGAATCAGTATCAAACGGGTAAGCAGTGTTGCAAACTTCATTACTGCTTATGAAGAGTCTCAATAAAACCGAGACTCCCATTTTCTAATCCATAGTGTATTCTTTGTTTCCAAAGGCAATCTTTTTGACATTTATTTTACTAAACTGCAGCTGGTGTTAATGCCATGTGGCGGCAGTAGAACGTCTCCCCGTACATCACCCGTGCATCACCACAGTGCAGATCGTCTTTCATTTCCTTTGGGATCATTTGGCTTATTGTGGTATATTTGAAAAATGGAGTTCTGCTCATTTTATATGCTAGAGGGCATAAACAGTGTTGCAAACTTCATTACTGCTTATGAAGAGTCTCAATAATACTCAGAATCCCATGTTCTAATTCGTAGTGTGTTCTTTGTTTCTAAAGGCAATCTTTTTGACGTTTATTTTGGACATGCTTTTAATCTCTTTTAATGGCAGCTGGTTGTGCCTGCTGATGTATTTCCATGTGTTTTACAGTTTGTCCATTTCTAATCCGTATATGGGATGCATAATTTCCAAGGATATGGTGTGTCACAGACCATCTTACCAGAGCAGGCTGCTTTCATATCAGGCCTCTGATACCACTGTCACCCATGGAATCGCTGATAACAGTTGTTTCTGTCCCCATGTCACTCCATATGCCATTGTATTTGCCTGGAGAACGTCAAACAGAGAAGTTCCCTTTCTTAAATGCCTCTTGAATATAGTCGGGATGCTACAACATATCTACGAGGTATAGTGGGGTCCATCGGGAATAGTTATTCCTGTTGGCAACAAAAATATGGCAACATCTTGGCAGTAGTATGAAGACTGATATTCCATGACCCATCTCGTTCTGCACTTTTTGTTAGCAGGAGAACTCTGCAGCTTCCAGGAACATACACTAGTATTTGAAGGTTGGTGAAACAGCATCCCTATTCATTAAACTTTCCGAACAATGGTGCTAGATGTTGACTGAATGACTTACCTAAATCATGTGCTGTCCTCTGTCTGGTTTGCACATCTGAATGCAAAGCCTCATATGTATCCTTCAGTTGTTGCCAGAAACTTTCAGGGATTTCCACTGCAACACATCCTTTTGATATTTGCATTTGGTACCAATCAAAAAATGCTGCTAACCAAAGTTGAAACATGATATTGCCAGATCAGAAGATGGGATATATGTGCCTGACAGAATCATTCATATCAGTGATGGCGGACAGTTGATACATGAGGGGGGATGACAACGTTGACATTAATGCCGAAACAACTGACGGGAAAAACAGGTTTCATTCTATGGCTAGAGTGTTTCTTCAAAATAAATGAACAAACTTGCCCGGTGGTTTGCTCTACCGACCGTTCTAAGGCGGTGGTCCCGGTGTTAGTCTTACTCTTTGTTGCTTTGTGGTTTATTCTACGAGGCGATTTTTTGTATGTCTTTCTGTGTGTCATTTTGTTCTTGTGTTTTTCAGTCCTTTTAGTATTGCGATTACCTGGCTTGGGGAAGAGAGAGCTAATCTTAGTGCTTTTTGTACGTTTGTTCGGTTTGTGCTTGTTTAGATTTGACGGTTTCCTCTCCCTCTTGGGGTATGGGAAGGGCAGCGGTTTGTGATTATGGCACTCCCTGGACTTTTCTCTTACCTTTTTTTCATATAGTGTTCATATTCCTGTCTCTGAAATTAACTGAAACAGAATGTGTCAAAGTAACAAAGTCATTGCCTTTTGAGACATCGAAACAGCGTCCAGAGCCAAATCGAAAAAGAAATGCAAATTAGATTGTTTACATTCTCAAGAGTTTCTGCTGCTGCTTAAATGATAAATGGATGTAATTCTCTGTTAAAAAACAAGAGTGTATACTTTTACCATTTGATTTCGAATACATTTTCAGACACTACACTGAAAGATAAAATTCTGCACGACTTCAACAACATTATTTTCTAATGCATGTAATTAAAAAATATATTTGTTTTAATTAAATATATAATTTAATGAAGTTTTTATTAAACATGGTAAATATGTCATAAACTACACTTTAGACAGCTTGTTATTATGCATTAGCTTCATTATGAGTGAAAATGGCAAGGGAAATTTTGTAGGGTAGAAATTACCAAATTTGGTAATATGGCTCACAGTGACCTACTTCTGAGTCATTTCTATGGTAACTGCACCACCTGGGAAGCCTACATCATGTCTCATTCAACTCTAGAGACATCAAGCTTTAAAACGATATATAACAACCTTTTGTGTAGAAACCTCGCATTAAACTCAAAATTCTGATGACTTTTAGCTTCTGTGCCGATCGCCTACACAGTCTTCTCTGTGACTTAAATTAATTTGTCTGTGGCTTGATCTGTCGATGCTTAAATTTGTGCAAAAAAGTGAAGTCTCTGATCTGACTGTGCAGATCCATGGGCTGATACAAGTCTTCACAGTTCATGCATTTCACATCATTCATATTGTCTATATAATTCAAGGGAAATAAATAAGAATGATGAGTCTCCACAAATGGTCATTCAGTGCTTTCCCTTATGTGAGTCGAACCAATTTACTGTATAAGTCCTAAATTTTAAGACACCAGGACTCATTACCAAACTTGTCCTATATTTTGAACAGCATTTAATTATACCTGATGGTGTGTCTAGAAACTGGTTAACTCTTTGCATACTGGGTAATTTAGCTTGCTTTTTTGTCGTCTTTGGATGGTTTTTTTTTTTTAAATTTACTTAAAAAAAATCTTTCAGGAATACAAACGAAGTGTCAAACAGTTTGGATCCAGATCAGGCCCGACAATTTGTTGGGCCTGATCTGGGTCCAAACTGTTTGCAAATGTTATCAGCAGATGACAAAAGTCATCACTAATGGGGAATGAGTTAATGAGTGGTAAACAGCACAAATCCTAAGCAGATGCTGCAGAATGAAGCATACGGTCTGAGTCTATTCTGTTTGCTCAGGATTATTTGTCCAAATACTTAGGTTAAATATGGTAGATGAATTATAACTGTCTTTACCATAAATATTTAGACAGTTTAATTTATTACCCTAATTTCTGATCACTGATCTTCCTGATCCCCGATTCCCTCCTTTTTACAACTTAAAGTGCAGAATTGACGGATTCACCTGAATATTGAATAAATGAACCACCCTTTATGGATGGGTTTAAAACCTCAGCAATAATTTATAAAAGACTTTTGTTTATTAAACTACCCCACTGACAAGAGGCTGAGTCTAACTTTGTGCAAGCACAAATTTATTTTAAAGAGATACCATAAAATAATTAAAGAGGTATTATAATTATAGCTGAAAACTTGTACTTTAATCTTCTAATTATAAATCTATGATAGATATAAAAAAGCAGAAGATCTTATTTTTCACAGAAAATAAGATGACATTTCATTCATTTGTCTCCTTCAGAATTAGAATGAAATGTCAAGTCTTATTTACTATCAAACATTAGAAAATATCACTAATTTTGATCTAATAATTTAACCTACATTGTCCTATTAATGAAATGGAATCAATATCCAAAATGTGTCTATTAACCCTCAGGGATCAATATGACCCACGCCATTGCACCATATGCGCACAGAAAATCCCTATGGCGCACATTAAAAAACTGTTTGCGCCCACATTTTTCGATCGGCACACTGTTTTTCCGGTTGTGCCCTGTGCGGTATTTTTTCTTTTAAAAGTCGCTACTTGTATGAAGAGAAATAATTATGCGATCTCTATCGGATAAGCGCTTTACTACTGCTGGATCAAGTTAATTGAGTTGATTTGCAAGGGTCTACCTTTCGGAGCAAAACATGCCGCCGGCAAAGAAACCGAAATTGCTACTTGCTGAAAATCAGCGAAGATAATGTTTTTTGTGCAAAATTGGGATGAATCAGGTACCCAAGCATCGGACCCTGCATCGGCCGACCAGACTTCTGATGATTACCATCCAACTGACCCATTACAGTCTGAACCCAGTGACAGAACAGCGGTCACCACATTGGCTGATCAATGTTCACAATCCACATCCGATTTTAGAAGTTTTCAATCTCATTGGGCCCAGCAATATCCGTTAGTTAGCTGGCATGTATACACAATGTCAAAATAAGTAACTTAGAGGTAAAGCCACAGCTACCAGTCACATTCTGCTGGAACAAAACAAAAATGTCTGTTTTTTCTTGAAGGAATGAACAAAAAAACTGATTTTTCTTTCAAAAAAAAAAAAAATGTTTTGTTCCAGGAGAAGCCATCTGAGGTGCTCAGAAATCCTAAAAATCATTTTCGGCCCCCTAGAGCTCCTACTGGGGCATTGCCCCTGGACCCCAATGGGGGCCTAGGTGGCCCCCAGGCCCCCGGCCCTCTAAGGGCCCCTAGAATTTCAGGTTGATGGCTCATCAACCTGAAATTCTAGCAATATCTCTGACCCTTATAGTGCATAACTGCAGCAGATGACATTTTGAAGTACCGGTAGATTCTTTTTTTCATTTTACAAAGAAAGTAAGTCTTGAAGTTTCAAGAGAATCATCTGCTTGGCAGATGATTTACATGAAGTGTCAAGACTTATTTTCTATAAAAATAAAAAAAAAAAAAAATAAAATTTTATTGGCTACAAATTTTACTTGACACTTTAGAGGTTAAGAACTAATATTTTAAGTTATTACTGGACTTTGAACTTTATTTGACAAAATCTTAAAGGTTGATTCCGGAGATCAGCTTTAGATGTAACAACTAGAATTCCGAGAATCGGTCCTGTCACCTCCTTAAAGCACCTACCATTTGATATGAACAAAGACAAAAAACAGTATTTGTCCTAATAATCACTCTTATCCCTAAAGGCAACCCACTATGTCTGAATTTTATTAATCAAGTAAATAAAGGGCTATAATTCGACAGAAATATTTTGGATGAGTACCAAAATCAAACTTGACCTCTATGCTATAATGATATACCATTCTGCAAACTTCAAATGAAATCAATGCATCCCTTCAAAAGTTATTGAGGGAAAACAATATCTTAAACTTGTATTTTAACCCCAATAACAAATAAAAAGTTAAAAAAGGGCCATAACTTGGCCAAAATTTTGCAGATGATTACTAATATCGAACTTGACCTGTATTTTACAATGATATAACCTGCAATTTTGCAATAAAATTAATGCATCCCTGCAAAAATTATTGAGCGGAAACCAATATTAACATACCAAGAAAAACTAAGTCAAAAAAGGGCCATAACTCGGCCAAAATTTTGCGGATGATTACTAATACCAAACTTGACCTGTATTTTGCAATGACATATCCTTCAGCAAACTTTCAATGAAATCAATACATACCTGCAAAAGTTATTGATCAGAAATCAGTATCAACAAACCAACAAAAACTAAGTTGAACTAGAGCTGGTGTTTGTAAAACGCTATGCCCCCAACTGCCTGACTCTAACACTGCTTGACTCCAACACTGCTTGCCCATGACGGTAACAACAGTACAAATATATGAGATTTCAATGTTATTTTATCAAAGGGAAATAACTCTAAAATAGGAGATATTTGGGATAAGAAAAAAATATGGGTCACCTATTTTTTCATGAGGAATCAAAATATGAAATTTCAAAACATTAGCATACATGGTTCTAAACTTATGCTATACACAATAAAGCAACGACAAGAAATGGCCAGAAATTGCGAAGGACCATAACTCCAACATTTCATTTAATTGGTTCAAAATTTAATCAAGTGATCTCCTCCTCAATCCCAATCAGTATACCAAATATCATGGCTCTGGCTTAAATACTTTTTGAGATATCTTGCTGACAAGGTCAAAATGCCTCAGAACTATAAAGGGCCATAACTAAGTCAATATTCCATGGAATTCCCTAAAAATCAAATCAGGTGATCTCCACATCATCCCCAATCAGCATATAATATTTCAAGACCCTAGCTTATGTACTTTTTGAGACAGCTTGCTGACAAGGTCAAAATGCCCAGAAATGCAAAGGGCCGTAACTTTACCAATATTTTCATGGAATTCTCTCAAAATATAATCAGGTAATTTACACATCATTCCCACTCACTATATTGAATTTCAAGAACCCAGCTTAAATACTTTTCAAGATATCTTGCTCACAAGGTTTAATTCTGATTTTTTCAAAGGGGCATAACTCTAAACAAACATGCTAGACAAGAAAAAAAAAAAAAAAAAAAAAATATGGGTCAACTATTTTTTCATTGGGAACCCAAATATAAAATTTCAAAACCCTAGCATGCAGGGTTCTAAAGATATGGCATGCACAAAAAGCTTGACGAACGGACAAACAGACGGATGGGCAAATGAAGGCAAAATAATATGCCCCATTAATTTCATTCGAAATTGGGGGCATAATCAGGTCACCTACTCATCGCTACCAATCTATTCATTAAGTTTCAAAGCTCCAACTTCAATAGTTTTTTAGATATTTTGCTGACAAGGGAAACATGCCCAAATTTACAAAGGGCTATTACTTACAAAATATTTTTCAGAATTTACAAAAAAAGTTAATCAGGTCATCTACTCATCATTACCAATCAATTCACCAAGTTTCAAGTCTCTAGCTCTAACTAGTTTTTGAGATATTTTGCTGACAAGATAAAAATGCCCAAAATAACAAAGGGCCATAACTCAATAAGTATTTTTCAAAATTTATTCAAAAGTTAATCAGGTTGTCTGCTCATCATTACAAATCCATTCACCACATTTCATGGCTCTAGCTCTAACAGTTTTTGAGATATTTTGCTGACAAGGTAAAAATGCCCAAAATCACAAAGGGCCATAACTCAAGAAGATTATTTCAAAATTTCTTCAAAAGTTAATCAGGTTGTCTACTCATCACTACCAGTCTATTCATCAAGTTTCAAGGCTCTAGCTCCAACGATTTTTGAGATATTTTGCTGACAAGGTAAAAATGCCCCAAATTACAAAGGACCATAACTATGAAGTATTTTTCAGAATTTCTTCAAAAGTTAATCAGGTAATCTACTCATCACTACAAATCCATTTACTAACTTTCAAGGCTCTAGCACTAGCAATTTTTGAGACAGTTTGCTGGCAAGGTAAAAAATGCCCAAAATTACAAAGGGCCATAACTCAAGAAGCATTTTTCAAAATTTCTTCAAAAGTTAATCAGGTTGTCTACTCATCACTACCGGTCTATTCATCAAGTTCCAAGGCTCTAGTTCCAATGGTTTTTGAGATATTATGCTGACAAGACAAAATTGCCCAAAATTACAAAGGCCATAACTCATGAAGTATTTTTCAGATTTCTTCAAAAGTTAATCAGGTCATCTACTCATCACTACAAATCCATTTACTAAGTTTCAAGGCTCTAGCTCTAACAGTTTTTGAGATATTTTGCTCACAAGGTAAAAATTCCTAAAATTACAATGGGGCATAACTCCAGAAGTATATTTCAAAATTTCTTCAAAGTTAATCAGGTTGTCTACTCATCACTACCAGTCTATTCATCAAGTTTCAAGGCTCTAGCTTCAATAGTTTTTGAGATATTTTGCTGACAAGTTAACAATGCCCAAAATTACAAAGGGCCATAACTCATGAAGTATTTTTCAGAATTTCTTCAAAAGTTATTCAGGTCATCTACGCTTCACTACAAATCCATTTACTAAGTTTCAAGGCCCAAGCTCTAACAGATTTTGAGATATTCTGCTGACAAGGTAAAAATGCCCAAAATTACAAAAGGCCATAACTCAAGAAGTATTTTTCAAAATTTCTTCAAAAGTAATCAGGTTGTCTTCTCATCACTACTAGTCTATTCACCAAGTTTCAAGACTCTAGCTTCAATAGTTTTTGAGATATTTTGCTGACAAGATTGCATCCATATTTTTTCAAAGGGCCATAACTCTGAAAAGGGGCATAATCCTGTCAGGAAAAAAAACATGTGTCAGCTATTTTTTCATGAGGAATCCATATAAGAAATTTCAAAACAGTAGCATTCAGGGTCCTAAGGTTAATGCATCAAAAAGCGTGACAAACGGACGAACGGAAGGATGGACAGACAGACGGACAACCAACCCAGAAGCAATATGCCCTTCCAACTTCTTTGAAGTTGGGAGGCATAACTCAGCCAAAATTTGGCTGATGATTACCAATATGGAACTTGACCTGTGTTTTACAGTGATAAAGTTCTACAAAGTTTGAATGAAATCAATGCATCCCTTCAAAAGTTATTGAGCAGAAGCGAACAACAAAAGCTAAGTCGAAAAAGGGCCATAACTAAGCCAAAATTTGGCAATGATTAGCAATATTGAACTTGACCAGTATTTCATAGTGATATATATATAAAGTTCTGCAAAGTTTGTAATCAATGCCTCCCTTCAAAAGTTATTGAGCGGAAACGAAATGTGTGATGACAATACAGACATGCCAACAACAACACCGCCAACAACAACGCAGACGGACAACATGATCCCTACATGTCTGCCATGCTAAGCAGGTGTCACATAAATCACAGGAGCTTTACTTCTGTTTCAAACTGATTTCCCCAGACTGTTGTTTTAGTAATAAAATTGTCCATAAAATTAATTAGAATACGTGTTTTGATACTCTAAAGCTTCACAAAGATAAATGCTCTCACTGAGGTTTTGAAGAATCTACACTCATTGTGAAAGAACTGCTTATCATAAAAATATACATTTACAGTTGACTCTCGTTATCTCGACCTCGCTTATCTCGAATAACCGCTTATCTCGAAGTGAAAATCTGGTCCCTGCCTATACATGAAAACCTATGGAAAATATTGTAGAAAAGAGGAGAAATTGCTCCTAAGGAGCAATTTCTCCTCTTTTCCACAATATTTTCAATATATCTCTAACTTCAAAAGTTCAATTACCTATCAGTTTGTTAAATGTGGTTAATCAAATTTATTTTTTCCTCAATTCTGCAAACCCGATATGTCGAACTACGGATATCTCGAAGTATTTCAGAGAGTCCCTTGGAATTCGAGATAACGAGAGTCGACTGTATGTTGGTCAGCGCGTGAATCTCGCTGGTCTCTTAATATAGCTTTGGATTTTTATGTATGGAGAAGTTTAAATATGACCTGCAGTCCATCTTTGGTAAGTTTGACTATGACCTGTGGTCCATACTTAAAAAGTTCAAACATATTCATATCTGACGCATGCTAAAATAAGCTTCTAGATAAGATCTGATAACTTAGTTTTGGCATGTTTTTTGTGTTTTTTTAAATAATAATGTACAAACTAAATCTCGTGGAGATCCCAATATGACTAGGATTCGCATATTGCTTGATCAAGAAAATTCATAAAGCTTAATAAAAGCACACATTAAAGAATAACATTGTTGTTTTCACCTATTACATTGAAAATTTATTAAACTTTAGTATACCCATGTCCCATATTTCTAAGTAAACATGAACACAATTTGCACTGGTACTTAGGCGTTTACGTCTAAATATTTTGTCTTGTAACGAAACAAATATACCAAAACAACTTTTACAGCAATTAGATTGCAATCACTATTTAACTGAGAACATTTTTACCTCCCTTGACCTAACTTGGCTACATAGCTTAGTTAGAAAACTACGTTCATAGATAATATTTTCTCCTATAATACTTTATTGTAGTCCTCAGATACAATTTATAGTAAACTTGGGGCAGCTTAATTTTGTTTGAAAATAGTATTTAGAGACAAAAAGAAATAAGGTTATATCTATAGGCAAATTCAGCAGATGACAAATTGATATTTTGTCTTATTTTTCCAAGAAAAAATTGTTTTGACATTTCATGCAAATTGTCTCCATTGGAGACAAAAACTGGAGAGAAAAACTGTATGAAATGTCAAATCTTGTTTTATAAGAAAAACAAGGAATATATCATTAGTTTTTCACCTTCTGAATTTGCCCAGAGAGTATTTGGTAAAGGCTAAACCATCATCTAAACCATCAATCCAAATGAAACATCTGGAAAGTATCTTGTCATCTGGGAAAGTTAATTAGTCCAGATCAGCCTGCACATCTGTTCAGTCTTATCTGTACCTTCTATGTTTTGTGATATTATTCAACAGTACCAAACAGCTCTATTAGCAAACAGACAGTTCATTATGAAAACATACCTATTCAAATATACTGAAAATTTTACCACCAAAATATGAAAGTTTTCAAATAAAAAATTCTGATATTTTTCATATTTCTGCCCAAAACATAGATTGTGGGTACTCGTTAGAACTGCCTTGATGAGGCAGTTCTAAAGAGTACTCACAATCTATGCTTTTGAGATGAAATAAGAAAAATAATGTACACCACTGTAAACCCCAGTTTTACTACATATATAAAAGTGGCCTTTAAGGGGGGTAAAATTATACAGGCATGTTTTTCGTGACGTGAGAAAGTGTGCATGAGCAGCAGGCCAATTTGCACAGCGCTGAAAAAACAGGTATAAAGGAATTTTTTTAACCTAAGTACTGATATATTTCTTATTTCTCCACAAATGTAATGAGAAAAATATTGTCTCTTGTCTGAAGTTATGATGTTTGTAAAATAAAAACCTAGAGTGTGCCAATCGATGACAGAAAAGTTTTTATCGCAAGAAGCCCAAAAAATGACTATGATATTACCACAATAAAAGCTCTGCATATATAGCCCCTATACTCCCTTCACACCTCCAGAAACCTAAGTCTCAGAAAATGCCATTACATTACAGGAAACTATTTGCAAATAAGAAATTTCAAGATTGTAATATATACATGTATTTAATACTTGGCAAGCTGGGAAGCAATTTCAGCAGATAACATTTATACTTTTTCTTATTTTTCCCAGTAAATGTGCAGGCTTTGACATTTCATGCAAACTGTCTCCTAAGGAGACAACCTATACCACTAAAGCTCTAACAAATGTGACCATGATATCTAAAAGAGCAACACCCTTCATCTTTCACTGATAAAGCTACTGAGACAACCCCACTAGAAAGGTTTTTGAAATAGTACTATTTAAGCAAACTTTATCTAGGGTCTAAGTCCCAGTAGCACAATCAGTGGAGAAGACATATGTTCCACTGCTAGCTGATGTCATTGCATTGGCAGACCTCCAATGGTGTGGGCTTGCGCTGTGGTAAAATCACTGAGAATTTACATTGTGATTGATGTTCATGAAAAGTGGTTCTCAAATATTGCCCAAATGTGACTCTGACAGGGTACCCACACAATCCATTAGTTATGCATATGGATTTAGATTTTGCTGTGTAACTTTATGTTTTATGACATATCCCAGCAAATGCACAACATCATAATATCGTTACAATGTCGCTGCAAAGTCATGACTTTGCAACGACCTTGTATCGATATTGTGTGTTTGCCGGGATGTTGTTTAACTAATAGGATGTACCTCACTGAAGCACTTTGGCAAGGCACTCCTAATGAGAATCCACAACATATGTTTTTGTGGAGAAATAAGAAAAATGCTTATCTGAGAATGTCTCTTATCTAGAACTGGAAGAATTATACACACAGAACTCTCAGAAACAACAATTTATCACTGAATCAGCCCATCAAAAATTTGAAAATTCGCTCATCCTGACACTTTTTTTTTTATCTTCTTTTTATCACAGTCAAAGTGGACACACTCTAATATTTGGTTTTGGCTAATATTTATCTGGGCAATTAATTGTCCCCATTCTTTTTCCCAGATTTAACAGAATAAGTTGCAATTACTTTAGCCAACTAATACACTGAAATCGATGTTTTCTTTTTAAAAATGACTTTTCACCATATCTTTTTATCCCCACATTTTTTAAACAAGAGGCCCACGATTCAATCACTTGAGTAAAACAGCCATTACATATCTGCAGATGCCATGCAACATTCTTCAAGTATTGCCACAGCAACTATGACACAATTTTAACTGTGTCATATAAAAGCGCTGCAAGCACTGCACCATGCCCCACCATTTCACTTACATCAAGCAAGTGCCATAACTCTGTCAAAAATAAAATGTGTTCTACATGTTATGTCCCTTTACATTTTGCAAGGCTTCAAGAAAATCTCTGAAACCGTTTTCAAGTTATAGAAAGGGTACACGTTTATGACTTGGATCACTATTGACAATGTTCAAAGGGCAGTAACTCCAAAAGCAGATAAGTCAGAGTTATGGTTCTTGAGTTTTGCATATTGACATACATTTGCATAAAGTTTCAAGAAAATATCTCATACAGTTTTCAAGTTACAGAGTGGACACAAATACATTACAGAAATCACTCATTTCAAACTTCAAAGGGCCATAATTCCAAAAGTAGGTTAACAAGAGTTACAAATTTTTGTGTTCTGCAACTTGTCTCATGATGCTTTACATTTGTGTAAAGTTTCATCAAAATATTTGGAACGGTTTTCAACTTACAGAGCAGACACAAGTACATAGTAGAAATGGCTATTTTCAATATCTACTATGTTCTAAGGACCACAACTCCAAAAGTAGGTTAACCAGAGTTACATTTTTTTGTGTTCTGCACATTGTTTAATGGTGTTTTACATTTGTGAGAAGTTTCATCAAAATATCTTGGTTAGTCATCAACTTACAGAGCAGACACGAGTATATAGTAGAAACGGCTATGTTCAATGTTAAAAGGGCAATAACTCCAAAAGAAGGCAAACCAGAGTTATGATTCGTATGTTTTGCATGTCGTCTTATAATGCTTTCCATTTGTGTGAAGTATCCTGAAAATATATCGAACGATTTTTAACTTACAAAGCGGACACAGGTACATGGTAGAAATGGCTATGTTCAATGTTCAAAGGGCAATCACTCCAAAAGTAGGCAAAACAGAGTTATAGTTCATGTGTTCTGCATGTCGTCTTATGATGCTTTGCCATTGTGTGAAGTTTGGTGAAAATATCTCTGATGGTATCAGGCTTACTGAGAGGACATGAATGATGGAAGAGCTGACGGATGTACAGACAGAATTGGACAGACACTCAAAAATTTCGGATGGTATAACACAATACCCTCGCCACTTTTTGTGGCGGGGCATAAAAAAGGTCAAAGGTCATCCTATGATCATCATTTGAACAAACTTGGTAGACCTTCAGTCCTTGATGCTATATCCTTTCGACGTCCAGCATGTTCTGGAACAAAAAAAACATTGCGTAAAAATCCAGTTGAAAAAATAGTATCCTTCAAGAACCTTGTTCTAAATTTCTACTGAACTTGGCTGAATTTGACTGATTTGATACTGAATCTGGTCTGAACACTGAATTGGTGTCTGAATCCAGCTGAACACAACATTCCAGTTTTCAAAATTTGTCTGAACTTATGCTGAAACACGATTGAACCTTGGCTGAATAGTTCAGATAGATATTCTAAACAAGACCTGGCGCCAGACAGGATAGCTCACCTAACTCGCCTTTATCAATGAAATAAAAAAATATGACCTTAAAATCCTGATCATAGTTAGTGTTGTGTGTGTGTGTGTGTGGGGGGGGGGGGGGGGGGGGGGCGGGCGGTTGGAGGGAGGAAGGAAGACATGGTACTTGATATAATTTTGGATGAACATCTTCCATAGCTGCTATCTGTATACCAAATATACCTAGTATGATTTGAAAAGTAGCTGAGTAAATAAAGATCTTAAAAACTTTGCGGTAAAACTTTAACATAAAGTTTCTAAGTTTGTAACCTTGACCTGTAGGTTATAGGGCAGGGATATTGCTGAATAAAGTTTTGGAGCAATATCTATAATCATGCCAAATATAAAGTAACTCCATGCAAGGATTTAGAAATTAAGAGATCTTAAAAACTTAGTCGCAAAACTTTAACATAAATTTCTAAGTCTGTGACCTTGACCTCTAGGTCATAAGCAGGGGTGGGAATGGTGCCGAATAAAAATTTGGATAAATTTCTATAATCATGTCAAATATAAAGTAATCCATGCAAGGATTTAGAAATTAAGAGATCTTAAAAACTTTGACGCAAAACTTTGAAATAATTTTTTAAGTCTGTGACCTTGAACTCTAGGTCATAAGCAGGGGGGAATGGTGCCAAAAAATTTTTTAGATCAATATCTATAATCATGCCAAATATAAAGTAACTCCATGCAAGGATTTAGAAATTAAGAGATCTTAAAAACTTTAACACAAAACTTTAACATAAAATTTTCCAAGTCTGTGATCTTGACCTCCAGGCCATAAGCAGGGGTGGGAATAGTGCCAAATAAAATTTTGGATCAATATCTATAATCATGCCAAATATAAAGTGCATCCATACAAGGATATAGAAATTAAGAGATCTTAAAAACTTTTACACAAAACTTTAACATAAATTTCTAAGTCTGTGACCTTGACCTTTAGGTCATAAACAGGGGTGGGGGTAGTGCCAAATAAAATTTTGGATCAATATCTATTATCATACCAAATACATGTATACAGTAAATCCATGCAAGGATCTAGAAATTAAGGAATCTTAAAAACTTTGATGCAAAACTTTAACATAAAATTTCTAAGTCAATGACCTTGACCAAGAGGTCACAAGCAGGGGTGTGGATAAGGCTCAATAAAATTTTGGACCAACATCTATAATTAAACCAAATATAAACTAAATCCATCTGAGTATTTATAAAATATGAGACCCTAAAAACTTTGAAGTTAAACTTTAACATTTTTATTAATGCTGATGCCGCCCTCAACGCAGACACCAACACCAACGCCGACACTGTGAGTAGTGCAATAGCTCTTCCTGTACTTTCGTACAGGCCAGCTAAAAATGTGATGAGATATTGTGAACACCTCCGTCCATCCATCTCCTCAAAAACCAGTGGGCTGAAATTAACCTGTTTGAAACATGCTAAGTGACTTCCCCATGTCATAAGTGTGTGTATGCGCAACATTATTTTTCCATCTGTCCATCCATCTGTCCCTCCATCAAGCTATATCCTCCTAAATCAATGGGTGGAATTTTATCAAACTTGCTTCATGTCTTCTCCACATGATAGGGGTGTGCAAGAGCAACATTATTTTTCCACCCATATGTTTGTCCATTTATATGTCCATCACGCTATCTCCTCCTATACCACTGGGCAGAATTTCACCAAACTTGCTACATGAACCCCACCTGATAAGGCCTAGAGTGTGCATGAGCAACACTATTTTTCTGGCTATCCATCTGTCCATCATTCTATCTCCTCAAAAACCACAGGGCAGAATTTAACCAAGCTTGCCACATGACTTCCCTCTGCGATAAGGACATGCAAGAGCAACATTATTTTTTCGTCAGTCTGTCTATCTGTTTGTCATGCTATCTTCTCCTAAACCACTCAGCAAAATTTACCCAAACTTGCTACATGACTTTCCCACATGTTAAGGGTGTAAGAGAGCAACATTATTTTTCCATCTGTCTGTCTGTCCATTCATCTGTCCATCAAGCTATCTCCTCCTAAACCACGCAAACTTACTACATGAATTCCCCCTGTGGTATGGGCATGCAAGAGCAACATTATTTTTCCGTCAGTCTGTCTATCTGTTTGTCATGCTATCCCCTCCTAAACCACTTGGCAAAATTTAAAGAAACTTGCAATATGACTTCCCACTATGGTAAGAGTGTGTGAGAGCAACATTATTTTTCACTTCTCTCTGCTTAGTAGTGAAAGTGTGGGGATTTGCGCGATCTAATTATGTTTATAGCCATGCACAAAATATGTATCTATGCAAAAGTTTGAATGATCTGCATAATTTACTTTAACCATACACTGAGCAGACAACAAACTGTCGCTACAGTCCATCAAGGTGGGAGTTATGGAAAGTAATATTTTCAGGCAAACTAGATTATGCTGAAAATCACTTCAGACCAACGCTTCATTCAGACACAGTAGGAGATGGAAACCTTTCTGAGAAAATGGCGTCATACTCCTGGACAACTTTCATCAGGGGCATACTTTTCATAAATCCAATATTTCAAAATTGCAAAAATTCAATTTTAAAAGGATAAAACATTGACTTTTGACTCGACATGTGCATTATGTATAGTCCAGATCCTTACCCCTGTTACTTTTTCCATAAACTGAAAGAACCAGGATATTTATTCAGAGGACTTGTTAAGGAGGATTAGGTGATAACTGGGAGATAATTTTTCTTATTTCTCCATAAAAACATATGTTGTGGGTACTCATTAGAAGCACCTTGCCAAGGCGCTTCTAATGAGTACCCACAACATATGTTTTTATGGAGAACTGGAGAAAATTATCCCAGAATTATCATCAGTTACTCCTCCTTAACAAGTCCACTGTATTATTGCCTTTTTCCAGATATGCCCCTATACCACTTGGTCGTTCTTACCTGGGTATTCATCATCTATGTCCGAGCTATCAGACATTTTTCCAAGATCATATAAGAATATAAATAAATAAGTAGAATATTCCTGCAATGTAACTCTTTCACACCTATCTAACAGCTAGGACTATTATAGAGTGATCAGGCTCAGAATTATAGATGACTGTAATAAGAAATCCTAATTGTTAATACTACCAGCTAGTCATGAAGGCTCCAGTTATGAAAAATATGCAACTAGATATTTTTCTAATTTCTAAAGAAAAATACATGTTGGGGGTACTCATTAGAAGCATCTTACCGAAAGGCTTCTAATGAGTACCCACAACATATATTTTCCTTTAGAAATAATAAAAATATCAATTCTTTTGTTTTGCTATGATAATGTATCTGGAGTGATGTTACATACAAATGGGCTCCAGATATACAAAGCAATCAGATATTTCGCGTTTTCTCCAAGAAAACAAATCTTTCGTGGCTGCAATCAAAATATTATACAGGATGAGATAATCTGAAAGGGATCTACAGAATATTCACGTACATTTTCCTAGAAACATACGAAAAAATTATCTAAAGTTTATATGTGAAAAAAACAAACAACAATGATAAATTATCTGGAGCTCTGATATGACGTGGAACAGCTGTTTGCCACAAGCTGTGTCCACTAGGTGTATGTTTCAAGTTTCTTGTATGCCTTTTTTGAAAGAGAAATAATTAAACTAGTTGGCAATTATTTTTGTGAAAGCATTTTTAAGTGCAAGTAACAGTTTAGTCAGTTCGTCGTGACCTTAAAGGTCTCAGTCTCAGACATACAAGCTGCAACATCAGAAGACGTACCTTCAAACATGTGCACCCAGCGAAGATTCAGATCAGACTGCGCAAATGCGCAGTCTGATCAGAATCTTTGCTGGGTGCATTTTGGACATGCTGTGAATCAGTTTCTCCATGAGGACAACAAAGACTGCGGATGCAAGGCTGATCCGAGTCTTCTATGAATGCACATGTCTGAAGGTATGTTTTCTCACACTCTGGCTCATATGATTTCATTCCACAGAAAAAAGTGTCTTCAGAGCATCATATAAATAGTGAAACCCCAGATCAGCCTATGCATTGAAAGATCTTTGCTATTCGGGCTTGTTCAACCTTTACCACTCACTCTCTAAGCAAAATAAGCAGATATAAAATCCATAAAAACAAAAAAAAAAAAAAAAAAAAAAATGACAATATTTTCTCTTATTTTCCCAGAAAACTGGTATTGACACTTCTTGGAAAATTTCTCTTAAAGAGACAATGAGCAAGTCACAAGAAATGTGAAAACCTGTTTTCTGGAAAAAATAGGGGAAAAAAAATATTTCAAAATGTCTTGTTCTGAGTATTTTACCCAGCATTATGCTGCATACTAAGGTTAAGTGTTTTTGGGATATGGGACATGTCATACATGTTCCCACTGACATATATATATATATTTATTTTAGGGGACATTTGGGTTGATTTTGGGGGACAATTACATGAACATGAACAAAAAATACCCAAATTTGGGGTATGTCAATGCCTTCTGCACAAGGAATTTTAGAGAACAGTAGAAGTAAAAAGGGGACAAATCTAGCATTCTTGAGAGACAAGAAAACCCTTTATAACAATGATGATGGTGATATTTTTCTTGTTTCTTCAAAAACACCAACACATATTTTGGTCATGAAACCCTATCTTAATTACCCTTATGGAATTGCAGTATACTTGCATCATATTAGCAGTATTATCCCAGCATGAAAAAGCAGCATAAATGCAGTATATAGCAGTACGAGGGATGTTCGAAATGAATTGCTTATTGTCCTCTAGCTCGATATCCACGTGGGCACGATAAAAACCAATACATACCTGTATAGGGCTATTCAATATCTACACAATGGTGTATAAATGTACATGTTAGACTAAGTGTAAAACATAAAATTTGCCATTTGAATACACACAGTCATTGACCACTGCAGTAAAAATGGTTGGTAGAAGCGTCGACAAAAAAGATGAAATACGGGCTTACATCAAAGCTCGCTCAAAACTTGGTTGTTCTTTGAAGAAGCTGATGACTGAAATTTCTACTGCTTTTGGACCTTCTTGTGTGTCTTATGACACAGTTCGGTGGTGGAAAAAGAAATTTGAGTCTGGTGTAGAGTCCATCAAAAATGCACCGAAATCAGGTAGGCCAAAATCTGCATCTCGTAAAGAAATCGTTTAAAAAATAAAGGAAATCATTGAAGGAGATGCCAGATTTACAGTTCGTGATATTGCACGAAAGGTAGGCATATCACTATCAACGGTTCACCTTATTTTGAAGAAGCATTTGAAAGTCAGAAAGATTTCTGCTAGATGGGTGCCATATCTGTTGACTGACGAGCAAAAGAGGCAATGGGTTAAAGTGGCCAAAAAGCTGCTTCAAATGTTTCCAAAATATGACAAAAAGCAGTTTGCCAATGTCGTCACAGGTGATGAAACCTGGGTCCATTATTTTGAGCCTGTCAGAAAGGTTAGCAATAAGATCTGGGCCACTAAACACAGCAAACGCCCAATAATTGCCAAACATTCTTTGAGTACAAAGAAGGTTTTGTATGCAACCTTCTTCTCTGGTGAAGGAGTCGCAATAAAAGTGCCAGTGAAAAAGGGCAAAAGCATCACCGGAAAGTACTACAAAGACGTAGTACCGAAGAAACTGAAAAAAGTATTATCAGAAACGACGTCCTGCCACTGGTTTTAAACATGTTCGTCTTCTACATGACAATGCCCCAGCTCATACCTCCGCAATAGTTACGGCGTTTTTGAAGAAAGAAAAAGTAACTGTTTTGCCTCACCCCTCGTATTCCCCAGACCTTGCCCCAAGTGATTTCTTTTTGTTTCCGAAATTGAAAGCATTCCTTGCTGGGCGGAAATACCAGTCCCGACAGGCATTTGGATCTGCCATTCATCAGTACCTTATTACTGTGCCCAAATCAGCGTACCGTGACGCCTTCAAGAAGTGGACACATCGGCTGAAACTCTGCATTTCTAGCCACGGGGAGTACTTCTAGGGCATGAAATGAGTACTTTTGGGCTAACTTGAAATTTGAAGTCTCCAGATAGAAATAAGCAATTCATTTCGAACATCCCTCGTATATGCTGCATTCAGGCTCCCTAATCTCAGCGGCATGAAAGCAGTATGGGAGCTGACAACTTGCCCATTTAACTATACACAGATGCAGCATGATTGCAGCAGTTTCAATTATTTAAATTATGCTGCAATCATGCTGGAACTCAGCCAATATTGAAGTTATGCTGCAAAAATGCTCCTACTGTAGTATATACAGCATAAATGCAGTATATGCTGCATTTGCAGTATATGCTGCACTTGCAGTATATGCCGCTCTTGCAGTATGTGCTGCACTTGCAGTATACGGTGCACTTGCAGTATATGCTGCACTTGCAGTATATGCTGCACTTGCAGTATACACTGCACTTGAAAAATATGCTGCACTTGCAGTATTGGTATTGTTTGTGCTTTACATCCTGGTAAACAGATCAGGTCATTTTGGGATGACCTGTAACAATATTTGCAAAATCACATTACTTGAAAAACATTTCTGTCTTGTCTGATGAGTGTTTGACGAGATCAGGAAGTCACTAGTACTATCATCTGGTCTAGCATCATCCTTCTGTGGAAAATTTTAGAGTGATCATGAATTATTCTTTGGTCATTCTCTCCTATCCTCTTATACATGTACATGTAGGGCAAGAACCAGTGACTGCATAGCAGAAAGACAGACACTGAGTACTTGTAAGCCACTTAGACTGTGTCTAAGCCTGCCAAGGAAAAGTATATGGTTAGGTTTAATGGCCAACCTGCCATGACTATGCATGAATAGCTGTTACCTGGGATGTAAAGCAACCAACAAAATTAAATCACTGAAAATGTACATGAACACCAAACCATTAAATCATTCTGAATGAAAACAATCATGTTCCAAATAATCATGTTGCAAATATCTTCTGCTCTGAGCACCTGCATTTAAGAAACTTTGAAAGGGGCAGAAAAATTAAAACAGACATTTTAATCAAAAGCAAATTAACCACCTGTTTATATCTGTTTGAGGTGTCAGGCAGAAATCTTTGGCAGACAAATTTCTTGATGGTCATTATTTTGACAACAAAATACCACATCAGGTTAGCCATCTTGATTGCAATAGATGAGGTGATAATAAACTGGCCAATCACATCACAGAAATGAATGGTGTGAATAATATATGATCAATATCAGTCTTTTGCATGCAGTATGAATGCAGTATGATAGTAAACCTGCAAAATTGCCAAAGTGTTAGCAGTATGAAGGAAGCATGAACTTGCAGCATACTATCAGTATATATGCTGGTTATGCAGCAGGATATGATACAATCAGAGTCATTGCAGTAGATTTTCAGCTACATTTGCTGTATGGTTGCAGTATATACTGCAGTGCAGCATCTTCTGCTAATATGCTGCAATTCTGAGGCACAGAATGCAGTATGAATGCAGTAGAAATGCAGTAGGATTGCAGCATATGCTGCAAGTGCAGTGTATGCTGCAATTCCTGTGTCCCATTAAACAAAATTTTAAAAGAAAACACTGATAATTAATTGTTATCATCATAATAATTTGTCTGAAATTTTATCCTCCAGCCACTAGAAAGGACATTTTGAATTCTTAAAGCGCCAGTCACAAATGCAGCAGATGACAGTTTGGCACATACATGTACATTTGTAGTTTTGGGGTTTTTTTTGTTGTTTTATTTTTTTCAGAGAAAATCAAGTTTAACATTTTATGTGGGTCAGGCTTTATATTCTCTTAAAAAGTAATAAAGAATTTAGAATTCTCTCTGCTAGAATTTTGTTTGGTTCTTTATATTTATTCTAATTAAAGCCCCCTGTCTAACAAACACGCCTCCTACTTTTCTTGGAAAAAATGGAGAAAAGCATTATCAAACACATACAAAATTGACTTCAGACTATCAAAATATTTTATTTTTGGCCCATATTTTCACTCAGTACTGTCATTTAAACAGTAATAAATTGCAAGGCCCGCCCCTTGTTAGGGGTATATTAGAATAAATACGGTAAGATTCTGCAAAGACTAAGTCCATTTTAGAATTGATCCCTTTTCAGAAGGGGGAATACAATGTCCATTTATTTCACAGGACCTGACAAGTCAAAATTTAATCTACTTGCCTGTTGAAGAATACTGAAATTTGTCACCTTTACTATATAGTTTATGTATTTTTCTGGGTAAGCTAGAAAACCCTTTTCTTGCCTAGTAAAAGATTTTACTTGTCACGGGCAGCTGGACAATGAATTTACTGGATCCTGTCTCAAGAAGAAATAACTCATGTGGAAATATTTACTTCCTTTCTCAGATATGTGCATTCCCTTGGCAGTGCCATGATAGAGACTTGCATCAGGGGATGCCAGTATCCAAAATAATTCCTCAAAATATCCCATATCCCAAATTTGGATTTTACAATATATCTGAAGAATTTATAATATCCCATATCCCAAAAATTCCTAACTGTCCTATATTTACAAAATTCTTAGCTATCCCACATCCCCAAATTCCTAGCTATCCCATATTCCAAAATTCCTACATATTCCATATCCCAAAATCGCTTATCCCATATTCCAAACCTCCTAGATATCCCATACCCAAAATTCCTACATATCCCTTATTCGAAAATTTCTAGATATTCCTATCCAAAATTTTCTAGCTATAACATGTCCAAATATTCCTAGGTATCCCATATCCCAAAATTCGTAGATATCTCATACCCAAAATTCCTGGATATTCAAAATAAATTCCTCAAAATTCCCAATATTCTTAGATATCCAATATCTAAAAATTCCTAGATATCCCATAACCAAATTCCTGAATATCCCATATCCCAAAATTCCTAGACATCCCATTTCCCCAAATTTATTAGCTATCCCATATCCCACAATTCCTGGATATCCATCAATTCCTGGATATCCCATATCCCAAAATTCCTAGCTATCCCATATTCTAAATTTTCTTGATATCCCATATCCAAAATTCCTAGCTATCCCATATTTCAATATTCCTAGATATCCCATACTGAAAATTCCTAGATATTCCATATCCCAAAATTCCTAGATTATCCATATCCCAAAATGCCTAGCTATCCCATATTCTAAATTCCTAGATAACCCATATCCCAAAGTTGCTAGATATTCCTAGCTACCACATATCCCAAAATGCCTAGATATCCTGTATCCCAAACTTTCTACTTATCCCATGTCCCTAAATTCCTAGATATCTTGTATCTCAAAATTCCTAGATGTTCAGTATCCCAAAATTCCTAGCTATCCAATATTACAAAATTTCTAGATATCCCATACTCAAAATTCCTAGCTATCCCATATTCTAAAATTCCTCAATATCCCACACCGAAAATACCTAGATATCCCATATCTGAAAAGTCCTAGGTATCCTATATCCAAAAATTCATAGATTATCTTATATCCCAAAATTCCTAGATATCCCATATCCCAAAAGTCCTAAGATGTCCAATATCCCAAATGTCCGAAGATATCCCATATTCCTAAGTTAAGAATAATAATAAATATCTCATAATAAACAAAACAAATATGGCTGCATTCAGTAAAGCAGAATACTCAACAAGACCTGCTTATAAATTTGCAAACTTTACATCTAATTATGACAGGTTTCAGTAGCTAATAGAAAGTGTCCACTAACTACCTTGAGCCATCTTTTGATGGCTGGAGTGTACAACGTTTACAAAAGTTTATTACAAGAAGAAGAAAATTTTCTTGTGCAGGGCCCAGTTGTTCAAAAAAAAAAAAGGTAAGAGAAAATTCCAGGGAGTGCCTCAATCACAAACTGTAGCCCATCCAAGACACCAAGAGGAAGAAGACAACAGACAAAACCAAACAAGCGCAAATCAAACAAACACATGAAAAGCACCAAGACTAGCTCTCTCTTCCCCAAGCAAGGTAATCGCAATGCTAAAAGGACTGAAAAACACAAGAACAAAATAACACAAGGCAAGACATAAATCAAATCACCTCGTAGAATAAACCAAAGCTAACAATGTCCTTAGTTAATGTATTCTTAAAATTTTGATCATAAAATATGGCATATACGCTTCTATTTTTGCTGAAAAAATGTGAGTAGATTTTGCATTTGCAAAAGCTACTCACATTTTTCAGCAAAAATACCTGTGAATTAGATATTATACTTACTAGTACAGTTAATATTTTGGCCACTAATGAGCTCGTTAAGCTAACAGTGCTTTAAACAACTGGGTTCTGATGTTTATTTGATCTAGTATAAAGATGAATATTGATATAACAGTAAGTCCTCAATCAATGAGAATAATGGCTATTTACTATATTTGAAGTCACATTACATGGAACAAGTTTACAATCACAGTTCAAGAGCAGTAAAATAGTTTGTGAAAGGCAATGCTCTCAATATCTGAACAAAGCCCTGGTCTCTTGAATGATGAAAGGGTCATGACAGCTTTAAATCTTTCATCCCTGAGTTTATTAAGTTGACTCTTCGATCTTTGAATTTGGACAAATTCACTGTTTAAAATAGGGCTGTCAATCAAAATTAAAAAAACAGCATGCAAAATGTGTAGACCCTGATGAGTTCCGAGCTATCTCATCTGGATCTACACTGGGTTTGAGTGGTCATCTGTGTTGGTCTGCTGGATTGAGGTGTTAAACCTTAACCCATTTATGCCGAATGGATTCCTCTACCTTCACTTTGCTAACCTGTCCATTTCCAATATAATGGGTGTCTGGTAAGTTTTTATTATTACCACATTTTATAACAATTCCTGTATTTAATGCAAACAGTGTAGACCTGATCAGATGCTGCATTCTGTGACGTCTGAGCTGGGTCTACACTGTTTTCCAATGTCCCTTTTATGGGACATTAGACTTAAATGGGTTAAAGTGTTTATGACAACTGCAATAGAGGGCACTGAACTGCCTCAGTGAGGCAGTTCTAACGAGTACCCATAATCTATGTTTTTGAGCAGAAATAAGAAAATAATGTATACCTCTATACACCCCAGTTTTACTACACAAAAGTGGGGTTTAAGGGGTCAACATTATATAGGCATGTTTTGTAATGGACTTGTTATTTCATGCGATGTGTCTGCTTAGCAAGGTAATACCCGTTTCCTGGATAATCATTCTGTTTCATTCTCTCCCTTTGCAAAAAGCTATCTTCTTACATAGCTACAGATAAGAGGTATCCACATAATATTTTTCTTATTTCTCAACGAAAATATATGTTGTGGGTACTCATTAGAAGCGCCAATGAAAACATATGTTGTTTACTCATTAGAAGCACCTTGCCGAGGCACTTCTAATGAGTACCCACAACATATGTTTTCATTGAGAAATAAGAAAAATATCAGCATTTTTCGGATGAAAAAAGTGCCGTATCTGTTGCTATGTTCTTACCTTCATGGCACTGAAAAGTAAGGTACCAATGGCAAGAAAAGTAATAACACATCTACAAAGGAAAGAAGTTACTATAATCGCCTCCCTTCAGAAAACTAGTTATATTTATAGGCATATTTACCATAAGTGGAACATCTTTACGCCTTACCATATTTGTCTTTAACATCAACTTGTCCATTTAACCATATCACTTTCTGGGCTAATTCAGCAGATAATACACTGATGATTTTTATCCCATTGCATTTTCTAAAACAAGGACCATGATGGTCCTATATTGCTCACCTGATCAAACAGATTTGCATACTTACTGTTGAAGATTCAGCCAAGTTCACTGCTCTAAGATTTATGTATAAATTTTACAGCCCTGCCCCCACTCCCCCCCCCCCCCCCCAACACACAAGGCCATGTGTTTTCTTTTTAACACATCATGACTTGACTTAATCTTGAAAGGGAACATTTCTGTCAAGTTATTTTGAAATTGGTCCAGTGGTTTCTGACAAAAAGATTTTTAAAGTGTTTTATATCGCTATAAAGCCCAACCCCTTAAGGGACATTTTTTTTTTTTTTGATGAATCATGACAGTTTGAAGAAACTTGGTAGAGGGTAACCAAAGGAACATTCCTGCCAAGTTAAATTAAAATCAGTTCAGTGGTTTCTGACCAGAAGATTTTTAAAGTTTTCTATTTAGATCTATAGGGAAAATAAGCCCCACCCGCTAGCAGCCATGTTTTTTGACAAATCAGGATTGCTTGAACATTCTTGGTAGAGGGTTACTAAAGCATTATTGAAATCAGTCAGGAGGTATTTGACAAGAAGAATTTTAAAGTTTTCTATACAGATATATATGGAAAATAAGCCCCGCCCCCTGGGGGCCATGTTTTTTGACGTACATGTATCATGAAGGCTTGAACAATCTTGGTAGAGGGTCACCAAAGCAACATTCCCGCTAAGTTACATTGAACTCAGTCCAACGGTTTCTTAAAAGAAGATTTTTAAAGTTTTTTATATAGATACATAGGAAAAATAAGCCCCGCCCCCTAGTGGCCATGTTTTTGACGAATCACGATTACTTGAACAATCTTGGTACAAGGTCACCATGGAAACATTTTTGCCAAGTTATAATGAAATTGGTCCAGTGGTTTCTGACAAGAAGATTTTTCAAGTTTTCTATAAAGATATATAGGGAAAATAAGCCCCACCCCCTGGCAGCCATTTTTTTTGACAATCCAAATGGCTTGAACAATCTTGGTACAGAATCACAAAGGAATATTTCTGCAAAACTATATAGCAATTGGTCCAGTGGTTTCTGACAAGAAGATTTTTTAAGTTTTCTATATAGATATATAGGGAAAATGAGCCCCGCCCCCTGGCGGCCATGTTTTTTGACAAATCCAAATGGCTTGAACAATCTTGGTAGAGAGTCACCAAAGGAACATTTCTGCAAAAGTATATGGAAATCGGTCCAACGGTTTCAGACAAGAAGATTTTTTAAGTTTTCTATATAGATATATAGGGAAAATAAGCCCCGCCCCCTGGCAGCCATGTTTTTTGACAAATCCAAATGGCTTGAACAATCTTGGTAGAGGATCACCAAAGGAACATTTCTGCAAAATTATATTGAAATCGGTCCAGTGGTTTCAGATAAGAAGATTTTTTAAGTTTTCTATATAGATATATAGGGAAAATAAGCCCCGCCCCCTGGCAGCCATGTTTTTTGACAAATTCAAATGGCTTGAACAATCTTGGTAGAGGATCACCAAAGGAACATTTCTGCAAAAGTATATAGAAATCGGTCCAGTGGTTTCTGACAAGAAGATTTTTTAAGTTTTCTATATAGATATATAGGGAAAATAAGCCCCGCCCCCTGGCGGCCATGTATTTTGACGAATCCAAATGGCTTGAACAATCTTAGTAGAAAATCACCAAAGGAACAGTTCTGCAAAATTATATTGAAATTGGTCCAGTGGTTTCTGATAAGAAGATTTTTAAAGTTTTCTATACAGATATATAGGGAAAATAAGCCACGCCCCCTGGCGGCCATGTTTTTTGACGAATCCAAATGGCTTGAACAATCTTCGTAGAGGATCACCAAAGGAACATTCCTGCAAAATTATATGGAAATCGGTCTGGTGGTTTCTGACAAGAAGACTTTTAAAGTTTTCTTCATAGATATATAGGGAAAATAAGCCCCGCCCCCTGGCGGCCATGTTTTAAGACGAATCCAAATGGCTTGAACAATCTTGGTAGAGGATCACCAAAGGAACATTTCTGCAAAATTATATGGAAATCGGTCCAGTGGTTTCTGACAAGAAGATTTTTTAAGTTTTCTATATAGATATATAGGGAATATAAGCCCCGCCCCCTGGCGGCCATGTTTTTTGACGAATCCAAATGGCTTGAACAATCTTGGTAGAGGATCACCAAAGGAACATTTCTGCAAAATTATATGGAAATCGGTCCAGTGGTTTCTGACAAGAAGATTTTTTAAGTTTTCTATATAGATATATAGGGAATATAAGCCCCGCCCCCTGGCGGCCATGTTTTTTGACGAATCCAAATGGCTTGAACAATCTTGGTAGAGGATCACCAAAGGAACATTTCTGCAAAATTATATTGAAATAGGTCCAGTGGTTTCTGACAAGATTTTTAAAGTTTTCTATATAGATAATATAGGGAAAATAAGCCCCGCCCCCTGGCGACCATGTTTTTTGACGAATCCAAATGGCTTGAACAATCTTGGTAGAGGATCACCAAAGGAACATTTCTGCAAAATTATATGGAAATCGGTCCAGTGGTTTCTGACAAGAAGATCTTTTAAGTTTTTAGTTAAAAAATCTATTTTTAGCTCCTGTGACCTAGATATGCAATGGACCAGAACCATTTGAACAACTTTGAAAGAGGACCAACCAAGGATCATTCCTGTGAAGTTTGGTCAAATTCCCACCAGTGGTTTAGGAGGAGATGTTGTTTAAAGATTGTGGACGGACAGATGGACGAAGACGACGCCGATGACGACGGACGGTTGGTGATCACAATAGCTCACCTTGAGCTTTAGGCTCAGGTGAGCTAAAAAAGTGATGGGGATATTCTGAATGTCTCTGTCCATCCATCCATCAAGCTATCTTATCCTAAACCACTTGACAGAATTTAACCAAACTTGCTACATGATTTCCCCGCTTGGTAAGGGTTTGCGGGACACTATCCTCCTCTTACCATATTTATTTGGTTATAAGGCAGGAGTTTATTCTTCCAAAATTAGAGCAAATATATGAATCAGTCTTGAGTAATTCAACTATAAAATGGAGTTTTCTCTTCCAAAACAATCACAAAGATCAAGATCTGTCTTACAAGATGGATCTAGATCTTTGAGATTGTTTTGGTATGTAAAGCCACCATCTTAAAACTGAAGAAATACAGTAAACTACTGGGCAGAATTTAACCAAACTTGCCATATGACTTCCACTCATAACAAGGGTGTGCAAAAGCAACATTATTTTTCCGTCGGTCTGGCCATCTGTAGGACACACTATCTCCTCCTAAACCACTGGGAGGAATTTACCCAAACTTGCTACATGTCTTCCCCAGGTGGTAAGGGTGTATGAGGGCAATATTATTTTTCCATCTGTCCATCCATCATGCTATCTCCTCCTAAACCACTGGGCAGAATTTAACCAATCTTGCTACATGACTTCCCTGTGTGGTAAGGGTGTGCAAGAGCAGCATTTTTTCATTGCTTAGTGGTGAAAGTGTGGGGATTTGCGATGGCATACCATCAACTGTGCAATATAGATTTTTCTCATTTTTTCCCCCAAAACAGGTTTTGACATTTTCATTCAAATGATCTCCACTGGAGATTAGAGTTAATTTGCATGAAATTTCCAAATCTGTTTTCCGGAAAAAATAAGAAAAATATTTCAATATGTCATCTGCTGAAAACTTTACCCAGAGTGCTATGAGATAAATACTTGTTGATGTGTCTAAAAATTTTGGATGAATAGTAAACAATGAATACACTGATTAGTGGATGGTTTCTGGTATTTCAAATTAGAACTGTACCAATAATATTTCTGTAACATCTGGCTAAACAAACAATCAGCATGTAGATCATTACAGTCTGAATATAAAGTGACGAAGAAAACATCAATACATGTAGAACTGACCTAATAAAACTTTGCATGCCGGGTAAAAAGTTCAGCAGCCGACATTTTGAAATATTTTTTCCTTACCGGGTATATTTTCCTTGAAAATAGGATTTGATACTTCATGCAAATTGTCTCCTGTGGAGACAATTTGCATGATGTGTCAGATCCTATTTTCTAGGAAAATTAAGAAAAAAATATGATCAGTTTGTAATCAGCTGAATTTAACCCACAGCACTGTAAGTGTTAATTGCATTGATTTCAATCCAGAGCTTCATATAAGTAGTTCAACTGGAAACATGGTAGAAATCGGTTGATATATATATATACAGAAAACAGCAATATGTCTCTGTCAGTGTGAGAGAGATGTTAGAAGTGCCTCAATGAAGCTGATAAAATCAGTGGCAAACAGTGTAGTCTAAGCCAAATCAGATGCAGCATTCTATGCCATCTGATCTGGCTCTACACCGTTTGCTTGGGCCTGTCTGACCTCTATGCTTATGGTAATTAACAAAAAAAAAAAAAAAAGACAAAAAAACAGAAGAACATTTTATCTAGCTATGCATCCCCAGATTACAAAGGTGACTGGTAGCAACACACCATAACATCACGAAAACACACGACGACGCCTTTTCAAATGTATCGAAATTTTTTTTTTGTCCAAAAACTGAAAATGTTCAGATAGAAAACTCTATAT